>CM047806.1:56748905-57348905 GCA_026214975.1 Gentiana macrophylla | reverse complement strand
AATTTATAAATATGAGAAATTGGATAGTCGTGAATAAGTGACACTAGTTGGACGGTATTTGGAACTGATGAACTAGTGGGAGGATTAATTTAAATTTTCATGATATATTGTTTTTCGGATTATTAAGAAATTCTGAAAATCCCAATGAGACTACCTATTTTTCAAAATAATGAGTGAGAGCGGGGCAGGTGGCAACCGACCCCATGGCCTCTACTGTTGTCACAAGCACGTGAGAGAATGGTGACGCCTCATGCCGCTTTGATTTCGGCCCCTCACGGATGGCCTTCACTGCTATCAACATGCAAGGATTGGTCTCTAAAAGGATAGGATTTTGAGTACTCGTCGGGTCACTAACCTACCCTACGGCGGCATACTCAGGGATTACTTAAAAATCTAAAACAGTAGGTCACACTCATAAGGATATTTTTTTGGTAATATCTTGGCTAAAAAAGGAAGTAATCAACAATTAAATATGAGATGTTCGATTCTCAATGGTTTAATTGTTGAGAGTGATTGCCTCAATTTAATTGTCACCTCTTTGACCTACCCTACGGCGGCACTGAGGTGTGAGATTAAATCATTGGAATGGCAGGATAAACTGCATGCATGACATCACGTTTATAATTCCTAAAATTTCTTATTGGTTGTGGTGTATGATTTGATTTATATTTCTGTCATAATTTATTTTACAACTACATATCATCTCAAGGTGACTAAACTGCTAAACACAAAAAATTGACTGATAATGACTTTGTGAAAGTGGAAAAGTAACGAGAATGTTGAACTCATTAATCGAGAATGTAATTAATTTTTGGTAGAGGATTCTCATCTTAAGCCTTCAAACTTAAGTGACATTGATATGTATGTCACTGTTGTCACTCTTGTTGAACGAGAGACAAATGAAATTAGTTCAAAGGTGACGAGAATGTTTTGGTATCAATCTCACTAGACATCCCACAGTTCACGAGTAATGTCTACTCAAATGAACTACTAGTTCACGGCCATTTCCTTTAAAGAAAGCCAAGAATGGGAAGGTAAATGTCTACGCATATAAGTCGTCTATAACTAAATAAGTTAAAGGCTAAACCGAAATATTAATATAATAAAGCGTAGGATAAGGAAAGTGATTTCGGATCACTGACTTATGAATCCTTAGAGTCTTTCTTATCTGAGTAGTTTGACTCGGAAACTAAATTTCTTTCTTAAGAACAAGGTAGCTGGGCATTCATGGTTAAAGGGTATAAAACGGACATATATTTCAGCTGAGATAGTGGGAGTGATATAAGGAAAAAAAATCGGATTTTAATCCTTGAATATCATATAAATTTAATTTCTTCTTTCAGGTTCGTTGGAACAAATGGATTCACATTCCCATCAATTATATAGTTGCCTTAAAGAAAGTGAGTATGACATTTGTAGTACGAATCTGGGACTCGGACTTTTGTCTGATAAATTCAAAACCACTAAGTAATGCTGAAAAGGTATATGTAACACATCATAAGCTATTAAGACAAATGGTTTCCATATTAAAATAAACGATTCTTCAGCATCTATTAATTAGTGCATATATCCTAAAGATAATATATGAAGGCTGGCTAAGGGTGATTCTTATCTCCAGTCTAAGAACACTGTCTCAAAGGAAAAATGACTAAGTAACCTCTCAATTAGGAAAGGGTGATACAGCTAATGAAATATCACAGCTTGTTCATATTGACCTTCGGGGTCTTATGAAGGATACAAGCTTGCGGAAGCTTTTGAGTTGTCGACAATTTGTCTAAATGACAACTCGGAACGCCGATTAGTTTATCTAAATATTTGGAGGAATCCCTGATATTACCAGAGAAGAGAGTATTCCATGCTCAGATATAGGCTACAGCACATTTTTGGCACTGATGCTCAGCCTACCTCTGAGTGAAACAATTTCACGGAAATGATAAACCATGTATTGTGTTGTACGGTTATTGATATGCTACATTACACTACTTAACTCAATTAAGATTTTGGTTGCAAAATAACGGTTTACAATATTATGTAATACCGAGAAGTCTACCTAGAAGATGCTTATGAATTTGTGGTTAAAGAGTGAAGTACATTTACTCCACTTCTGCAAATAGAGGCATTTAGCACTAGTGCTTGAAGGTAGGACTGGATATTTTGCATACACGTTTTGATGGTGACTGTTCATGAAATATCTTAATGCAATGACTAAAGGTTGGTTATAAGATTCTTAAGATCGGATAGTGACAGTTGTATTGTCACAGCCTTTCTAATAGAATGTTTGAATAACAACCTTGGATCTTGAAGTAAAATTACTCAAGGAGTTACTATCTGATTCAATCAGACCACATCCAACATTGGTTGTTGGGGATAACACTAATAAATACTACAATACCATATCAGAATATCAAACCACCCAACTACAGTGGGAGTGTGGTTTAACCATAGACCCTCTGTGATAATGCAAAATTTATAGTCTGCTGGGGGTGATTGATAACCTATTGTCTTCTTTGGAGGGTTGTAGAAGATTTTGATAATAAGAAGTTGACTTAAATCCATAAACCTGTTAGTGGAGTTTTGGTACTCCATGTCTGTTCACACTCTTGTAGAACCATCTGAGTGTCTCAGGCCCAGTGGGAGAAATTGGATCTACGTGAAAAGAGTTGAATGAATGAGAAAGTTTAACTTTCAACGCAAATCCAAGTGGTCTAGGGGTAATTCCCTGAGAATTAGATAGGTCAACAGGGGTGATGCCCTGAAACTCTCTCACCATATAGCCTTGCTTGACTCCCTGGAAACCAGAAAGATTACCAGGGGTGATGCCCTCAAACTTTCTTGCGGTACAACGGAGCTTGAATTCATTCAGAACAGAAGGGTTTTTTAGCTTAAACCAATTGCAGATTGACTGCTAATACTTACGTCCATTGGAGGATTAGAGCAAATCTTTAGGTCATTAAAAGTCACATGTTTTGAAATGTGTGAGCTTGCCAAAAATATTGATAAGTCTTTTGCAGACTAGGAAATCAATATTGGTAAAGTAGTGAACTTTAGTGTTAATGCAAGGTAACACTGTAAGAGTTATGAACAACATGGGTGTGTTATCTGAAGTCTGGAACTAATGAGCCAAAGCTTCTCTGAATTAGAAAAGTGGACTATATTCTTAGAATTTGAGTCGGTTGAATTCATGAGAACATGTTGTTGGCAATATCCCATGCATCTTATTGGTTAAGGTGATAATGCATTTTTCGTATGCAAAATTCAACGAGAGGTTTCCTACCCAACCCCTCATAGAATAATTCTCTAAATCTTCGGATATAGAGAAAATATGATAAATTATCTTTTGGATAGAGAAAGTCAGATTATTAAAGTCAATTAAAGTCGAATCTTGGATTCAAGGATTGAATAGCAGTATAGTGCATCCTCAAGTATCTTCGGAGAACGAGGAATTATGTGCATTTATATTCAGGTGCAAACCTAGATATTGTTGACTACACTGATTTTTATTTCCATTCAATTTAAGAATGATCGTGAATCGATCTCGGGCTCAGTGTTACTCTTTGTGATGGAGCTGTAGTCCGGAGCAATCCAGCACCGCCAATTTGACTTTGTTAGTCGAATAAGCTTTCGGAGCAGCTTAAGAGGTGGTATGACTCTAGATGTTCTTTGTTGGATCTGGAAGTAATTCCAGGTCTTGATAAGTAGCTTATGCAAAGGAACTTCACTGTCACAAGAGGTCAAAAGCATATTGAGAGGAAGTACAATGTGACCAGACAGACCGTGCAAAGAGGCGACGTTTTGGTCCTAAAGATTGCCTCGAGCCGACAACCTAGCTGATCAGTTTACCAAGACGCATGGCATCTAATGTGACAGCTAGGCTCTTGACGGGTATGAGATTGGGAGATATGTCTCATCTGCTTTAGAGCAAGTGGGAGAATGTTGTGGAAGATAAAATAAGGGTGTGGTGCTCTAAAAACAATTGTTGTTTGTCTTTACGGCCATGTGGGAGATTGTTGGATGTTGTGCCTGAAAGACAATTGTTGCTTGTCCTTACGGGCAAGTGGGAGATTGTTGGAAGTAGCGCCCGAAAGACAATTTATGTAATTGTTTTTATAATTAATAAATGACAGATTTATTCTCATCTTATTATTTGCTTCATGCTTATAAGTAATACACTACTGAAAACCCCAAGTTGTATCTATAACTTAGTGTGTGTCACACGCGAGGATTAAGTTTATGGTGATACACTTGAACTGTGAGTCCGTGGTGAACTTAATCAAAGTATGTGGTCTATTCATTAAACCACCATTAATGCGCCCAGAACACTTTATGGTGTGAGCGTCTTATCCGGACCGTCGATATTGGTTATCTAAGTGGGCCTTTTATATATGATGTAGTCATATTGGACTAGACCGATTTAACTAGCATTTCTCATATAATTACGTGATTGAGAAATATTATTAAATCACAAGATGGCCATATATGGATTAACCTTAATCCTGAAGTGATTACAGACTCCTCTTGTTTCAAGATAAGGTTTGATGTGTTCTTTAAGGATTGCTAAGAGGCGCGGTCTGAATCACTTTCATGTTGGCACTATCGGGAATGAGTAGCTGGGAATGTGTTTCAAAGATACAGAATCCATTCCTTCTTGCGAGAAGTAGAAAGACAATCCCCTTATTTGTTAATTCTAGAAACTGATCGATCCGCGGAGTTCTTATTGGTTATAAACTAATTGATCACTAGTGGGTTAATGGTATGTAAGGATAAGATGTAATGAAGAAGGTTTATAAAAACATTCCTGCTTCATTACGGATAGTTTATAGAGGGTTAGTCTGTATGTAATAATTATATCAATGAACACTTATTGACTCGACACTTTGAGAATAAGCTATATATATAATTGATAGAGTTCAGTTTCGGATTTATGGTGGCGTAACTCCGGAATTAATAAGTTGAATAGAAATGTTTTGTTCGATGAATATTTTATTCAATTTATTGGAGCTGTCGGTTATAGGTCCATGATCCCCGGGTTGGATCCTAGCACGCGAGTGAATTCTCGTATTTTGGAACCTCAAGAATAAATTAAATAGTTGGTCTATTTAATGAATATGCGAATATTATTTATTCGGTAAATAATTATATGTGTAATATAGAAAATACATTTTTTATTATTCCAATTGGCATTAAAAATTGGCGCCCCTTTTTTTTTATTTTGGGAAAATAAATTTTCTCCTAATTAATTATAGTGTGGATAAAATATAATTATTTATGTGTAAAATAGTCATAAATAAGAAATTAGTTTTCTTATTGGATAAATAGGAAATTTGTTTTCCTATTGGATAAAGGTTTTTATTTTCCTTAAAGGAAAAGATAAATATGTATGTATAAGATAAACTCTCAAACTATTTGGTTATTAGCCTGAGAGTTTCTCACAACACCAAACAGATTGAATCCAACGCCATTTGTGAGGAAAAAAAAACCAACGCTAGATTCAAATAAAAAGTGAGAAATTTCATTTTCTTGTTTTAGCAATTAGGAAGAAGAAAAACTAGGTTTTTCTTGAAAGTATATTCGAGGAGGTTCGAATACAGGATCTACGTCTACCAGTCGTCGCTTGGAGATACATTCCGGAAGATCACGGCATCTCGATTCGGTTGGGTAATCTCGTAACCTTCTCTTTAAGGTATTTATTAATCCTTCATCAGTTAATTAGGTCGTAAAATTCATGCTTCCATAATAGATCTTGATCTAATCAAGATCTAGTTGAATATGTTGTTAGTAATACCATCCGCAACGGAAGCGATTTATGGATCTAGATCTATATAATATGCGTAATAAAACAACTAGATCTATTCTACAAGGGAATGTAGATCATACCTCTTGAATCTCTAAATTCAAGTTGAAGAACAAAGAAAGGATGAATGTGAAGATGTGAAGAGCACCACGGTCTTCCGATCGTGTGATCCAAGCAATTCCCGTGGAAGGAATTCTCGACTCGAACCCTTTCGATATGCTACCGGAAAAACCTCCAAGATTTCTCCCAAATCTCCCTTGGCCGAATTCTTTTCTTCTCTACTATAGGAGAAGTCGAAATTTATGTGTGTATTGAGGCTTGGGAGAACTCTCTTTATATAGGAGAGTAAAACTTAGCCTCCAAGGATTTTTATTTATCAAACAAAATAAATCCTTTAATAAAAGATAATTCCATAATATTCTAGAACAAATCTAGAATAATATTTATCTTTATTATTTACCATAAATATTTATCCAATAAATATTTTATGCACATGTCTTATTAATCACAAGAAAATAATTTCTTAGTCAATAATCAAGTGCATGAGGCGCCAATATCAAATCCCTTAGGGTTTAATTTCGCCCACACCATTTTGGGCCAAGTTTGTGAAAAATGTCTTTTTTCACATATTTAATTATTTAGCCCAACTAATTTAATAGTCCACTAAACAATTAATTCACATATCGTTTTAATAAAGTCCAACAAGAACTAAATTAATATTATTAGGATTCGACGTCCGAGAATAGCTATGCTATATTAGGAGGCACGTCGGGGACCATGGACTAATAATCAGCGGCTCCGATAAATCAAATAAATAATTATAGGATAATTATATTCGATAAATCAATCACAGGAATATGCCACCATAATCCCGTGACTGCACTCCTCCGATTATAAGATTATATTTATCTCCTCACGAGAATAATAATAAGCGTCCATTGATATAATCATTACATATGGATTAATCCTCCATAGATCGCTCATTCTAAATCGGGAAGTTACCGTTAACCCTTTTAGAACCTCTTATCCTTATTTACCATTAACCCCTAGTGATCAATTAATTCATACAACTCACCGGTAGCTAATCGATGTAATATGAACTCGCACGATCGATCGCTTTCTAGGATTAACAAATAAGGGAATCGTTTATCTACTTCCATAAATGGAAGGAATGGATTCCGTGATCTGTGATAACACGTACTACTCACTCAATCCAAAGATACAATGCCAAGATGGGGTAATTCGGACCACGACTCGGTGTAATCCTTAACCGTCAAGTCAAACTTCATACCGATTCAAGCGGTTGGACTCGTGATCACCTCGAGATTAAGATATATCCATAAATATGATCATCCATTGATTCGATAAGACTTCTCGATTACGGAATTATATCGTGAACTCCAATCAAATCGGTCCAAATTTCATATGATATATCTATCATATATAAATGCCCCATTAGGTTCTCTTAACCGAAAGTCCGGATAAGACAATCACACCTATTGTGTTCTGGGCGCATTAATAGCACGTTAAAGGAGAGACCCGATACTCTCGATTAACTTCACTACGGGCTAATTGTATTTTAAGTACATCTTCACTAACTCAATCCTCCCGTGTATATACCATACACTGAGTTAAGTGATTACATAAATGATATACTTTAGGGTTTTCTGTAGTGTAAATACTATTGTCACATCGGTGAATATGAGAATAATAAATATGAATAATAACATCATTTCATTTATTAAATAAAACAATTACAAAATTGTCTTTCAGGCATCACACCTAACAATCTCCCACTTGCACGAAAGCATGTGATTAATTGTTTTAGAGCACACCCTATTATTTAAAATACAGCAAACTATCACTCCCACTTGCTCTAAAGAAAATAAGACATGTCTCTAATACCTATAGTCTCCAAGTGTCGACTAAAAGCTTCAATCGACGTCTTTGGTGAATGGATCAAAGCAGGATTATCGGCGGAGGCGATTTTCTTGACGGAAATGTCCCTCTATCGACAAAATCGTTGATCACCCAAAGATTTTCTCTCTATATGCTTCGACTTACTGTGTGCTTTGAGAGGTTCTCTAGAGTTGGCAATGGCCCCATTGTTATCACAATAGAGAGTAATAGGATCTTCACGTTCGGGACAACGCCTAATCTACCGATGAACTTTCTTAACCAAATCGCTTTTTTAGCCGCCTCCGAGGCCGCTATGAACTCGGCTTCCATTGTTGAATCGGCCAGTCTTTGGATTGCTTTTGGCTTCTCCATTCTCTCGCACCGCCACCAAGCGTAAACACTTGACTGCAGGTAGATTTAGAATCATCTCTGTCTGATCAAAATCGAATCGGTGTACCCGCTAGCTCCAAACTCCCACTCGAATAGACGAGCATATAATTTCTCGTCCTCTTCAAATATTTGATGAGATTCTTTCTTCTTTGTCAAAGGCGGTTGCCCTGGATTTGACCGAAAACGGTGACTAATCCAACGCCGTAACAAATGTCGGTCTCGTATTACACTCATAAAATACATAAGACTACCAACAAACCGGCGTATGGCACTCTTCCCATAGCTTGACCTCTCTTGGGGTTTGAGGCCCCGAGACTTAGATAGGTAAACGCCGTGACGGGTTGGTAGAAAACCCTTCTTTGCGTTCTCCATACTGAAGCGTGCCAGCACCTTATCTATATAAGTTGCTTGGGACAGAGCTAACATCCTGTTCTTACGATCCCTTATAATTTGGATCCCTAGAACATAACTCGCTTCTCCCAAATCTTTCATTTGGAATTGCGTGGTCAACCAACTTTTCACGTCGGACATCATCCCCTTATCGTTGCCAATTAGGAGTATGTCATCAACGTACAACACTAGAAATACAACACTATCTTTGATGACCTTCTTGTACACACAAGATTCAAAGAAAGTGTTGTTCAAATCATAAGACTTGATCGTGTGATCGAATCTATGATACCAGGAACGAGATGCTTGCTTCAACCCATAAATGGATCTGAGCAACTTGCACACCATGTGCTCTCGACCTTCTTCAATGAATCCCTCTGGTTGCTGCATATAGATTTCCTCGTCAAGAAAGCCGTTTAGAAACGCTGTCTTAACATCCATTTGCCAGATTTCATAATCCAGACATGCAGCAATCGAAAGGAGGATGCGGATGGTTTTCATCATGGCCA
This sequence comes from Gentiana macrophylla, assembly GCA_026214975.1. Taxonomy (NCBI): domain Eukaryota; kingdom Viridiplantae; phylum Streptophyta; class Magnoliopsida; order Gentianales; family Gentianaceae; genus Gentiana; species Gentiana macrophylla. The sequence goes on along the minus strand of CM047806.1, from coordinate 57,339,926 downwards.
CAGGTGAGAAGGTTTCCTCGTAGTCTATACCCTCTCGCTGTGTGTAACCTTTGGCTACCAGCCGTGCTTTGAAGGTTTCAACCTTCCCATCTACTCCTCTCTTTAAGCAGAGCCATTTACATCCAATGGGCCTTTCACCCCGAGGAAGTTCTACAAGTTTCCAGGTGAGTTAGAGTACATAGACTCCATCTCTTGATTCATTGCGTCAATCCATTTATCCGTATCGTGATCCAGTAAGGCCTTCTTATAGGTCGGAGGATCATCTTCCACCCCATCAGAGGCGACTACGTTTGCCTCTAAATCCATGCCGTACCGAGCCAGTGACCGAACCACTCTCGCAGTACGTCTGGGTGAAACAGGAATTTTGGAATTGACTGTTGTATTATTAGTGTTGTTTACAGGAACATCAGCAGCCACAATAGGCCTGATGTCATCGGAGAGTAATTCCTCTAGTACAATTGTACTTCGAGGTCTGTGGTCCATTCAAGAAGCTTTTGAGGTTAATACTGTTAGGAAATCAATGCGGGAACGCAACGGAATTCAAAATTTTATTTCCTTTTAACCAGGATCGAATCCGTTTAAGCAATAAACGAATAAGCTAGTAGACGGTGGTTACCTTGGTTGATCTAAAAGATCGACGCTTTGACCGTCTAAGAAGAGTAGCGATGCACGGAGCCGCCCAAGCGTTCGGCCTCTACCGGTTATCCACACGAAGAGCCCGTCGGAATCCCATCATGGATTGCTACAAGAAAAATCCGGTTGCTAGGGTTTAGGGTTGGACGCCACTTTCATATCCAATCTGATTGAGATTAGCTTCCTAGTAGATTGAGGAGAAAGAAAATATTTTACTAATAAAATAAGGAAAAACCCTTTGATTGATTTATCTCATTAATATTCAATATATCTTATATTAAATATTTTTTCCAAGATATATATTGACAAAATCTTATAGTGAATATATCTTTATCTTATTACCATAAATCTTTTTTTTTCAAAATCAATTAATATCTAATATTAATATTATGGTAATCTTATTAATTAATTGCATAACTCAAATGTATCCAATACAAAAGAATATGGTGTCCCTTTTCCCCACAAAATTGGGAATTGAGATTTTCTTTAATTAATATAATACTATTATTAATTAATTTTCAAAATACATGTTTATCATATATATACATATTTCGAAATATATATGCATCAATATACATATTTAATTAATCAACATAATTACTATCTTTTATTATATTTATTCATAATAAATAAATACCACCATATTAATTTACCACTATAATCTTTATAGTCTTGAGATAAAACTTTCCTTATTTGGTTATCACTATAACCGTATATTAATCCGACTAGATGTTCATATTTGTGTGACCCGATAGGCTTCCTAATATGTTGGTCATAGGCACAAAGTGAAAATTACGAACATGCCCTTCATGCTAACGATCACGGGATAGCGTCTAGCAACACACCGTGACCCCCAATCATCGGAAGAGTCAAATGCAATAACTTCTACCTTTTATGTGAAATAGTTACCGTGTAAATAGAATCCTATCGTTGTAATAATATCCATACGGTCATTTGTCGAGTGTCAAACATTAACGACTAAATCTTATAATATGGATATTATGCTCTCTTGAAGTAACTCATTTACTTCCACTTTGCAAAGATTCACGAGAGTAAGACATTCCTTATAAGAAGGCCCTTTCGGATATTCACCCCTACTGATAGGGTACGCGATTTCTGGATGACCAAACATGTATACTCCACATGCTTCAGTATCACACTCAATCACTACCGCATGATCGCCCCGTGGATAGGGGAAACCTCAATAGTGTCAAAGTATGACAATCCACACCGTGATGCCATGTAGACTCCAGTCATAAGGATAATTACACAACTGCCACATAGTGTGACACTTAACAGTGTAAGTGGGTGAGTCTAACGTACGCATTCTCTAATACACGTCCACGTACAGTCCAAGTGTCTCCACACTTTGATAGACGAGATCTATCCCTGCCCTTAAAGATAGAAGACACCTAATACGTGCTAGTCTGTTTGTACTATCAATGCCTTGTTTTGAACATCAGCCGAGAGACATTTAAGTATCAAACTTGTTAAAGTGATTAGAGAACTCATCAGCCATAATCGCCTATCATGCTTTCTCTATCACAGTTTAATACTAAGGACGTTATCATATAACAATTCATAATTGGTTCTTTGAAAGAACATATATATGACAATAGAAAAGCCATTTAAAGTATGTAAAAACATAAAGAAATAGTAGAAATGATCCAACACGGTCGGATCCGGTCCAACCCGATTGGGTTTAAGACACTATTGAATGATGTAGGAGCCCAGATCTAAATAAATTAGTTCTTTGCACAGTGGATGGATCACGATCTATGAACTACATATCATAAACAAAGGATCTAAACTTCCTACAAGGGGTTTAGATCTACTTACCAATAGTTGGATGAGTAGCCTTCATCTTCCGACGTGTGTCACCAAACGGTGGTTGGAGGACACCGATCCTTGGAATCAGAACCTCTTTGACATGCAACCAAGAAAAAACCGAAGTTTCTCTTCAACAGGGGAATGCTAAGGATCGAACTCCTTAGCCATTTTATGTATAAATTTCGTGGATTGTGTGTATGTGAGGCTCGGGAGAGATCTCCTTTTATAGAAGAAAAAACCTTGGCCGCCAAGGAAAAATATAATTTAATTAGATAATAACAATTATATTTTCCTAATCATATCAGAAAATCCTAGGATATTCTAGAATCAATTAATGATCAATCTAATATATTTGTAATTAATTAAAAAACGGATAAATAATTAATTACTACGCAGTATGACATCATCTGAGAAAACCTATTCCAAGGAGGAAACCCTCATACTGGCGCCACACACACCACCTCAGGCCCACAGAAAATATCTTTTCAGTGTATTATATTATTTAGCCCAACTAAATAATATTTTGCATATCAATTAATTAGCCCAGCCAATTAATCATCACTGAGGCCCAATAACAAGAAACACTCGTATTATAGGAGCCACGTTGGGGACCATGGACCTATAACCCGTAGCTCCAATAATTAAGTAAAATATTCATCGAACGGAATATTCATACTTAAATTATTAATTCCGGGATTACGCCACCATAATCCTGAAACTGAACTCTACCAATTATAGATATATACTTACACTCAACCCATCGAGTAAATAAGCATCCATTGATATAATCAATACCTACGGACTAACCCTCCATAGACTGTCCATTCTGAGTGGGAAGTTTCCGTAAACCCGACTCAGAATATCTTATCTGTATTTACCATTAACCCCCTAGTGATCAATTAGTTCACATATCTGACTAGTAGCTAATTAGTCTAAATATGAACTCGGCCGATCGATCATTTTCTTAGGGCTAACAAATAAGGGGACTGTCTCTCTACTTCCCGCATGAAGGAATGGATTCCATGTCTGTGAAAACCAGAACTACTCACTCATCAGGGAATAGTGCCAACGGGAAGTGACTTGGATCACATATCAAAGTGATCCGTAACTAACACATCAAACACTACCCCGAGACAAGCAGCACCTTGTGATCACTTCAGGATTAAGTCAATCCATATGTGATCATCTAATGATTTAATAAGATTTCTTGATTACGGAACTATATCAAGAAATACAGATTAAATCGGTCCAGTCCTATATGAATGCCATCATATATATATGTCCCAATAGGTACCCTCTACCGACAGTCCGGATAAGACTATCACACCCTAAGGTGTTCTGGGTGCATTACTGGTGTTTTAATCATGAGACCCTAAACTCTGATTAAGTTCACCACGGACTAACAGTTTAAGTATATCACCACTAACTCAATCCTCACGTGGAAACCATACACTGAGTTAAGTGGTTACATACTCATATACTTAGGGTTTGCATCAGTGTATTACTTACAACCACAAAGCAAGTAATGAAATAAATTATGTTATTCATTAGCTAAAAACAATTACACAATTTGTCTTTCGGGCACCACACCTAACAATCTCCCACTTGCACGAAATGACAAGCAACGATTGTTTTTAGTGCACACCCTTTCACATTTCATTCACAACACTCTCACACTTGCTCTAAAAGCAGATGAGACATATCCCTCTATACCGTACCCTCCAAGCGTATAAGAGTGACATTAAATGCCACGCGACTTGGTACACTGACCAGTCCGGTTGTCGGCTTGAGACGATCTTTAGGATCGAAACGTCGCCGGTCCATCCAATCAGGCAGTACATTCTCTCAATATGCTTTTGACCTCTAGTGACTGAGAAGATCCTTATAAGCTATCTCTTCACTGTTTGCATAATGAAGTGATATCGGCATACCAGACCTGGAATTACTCCCAGATCAGGAAGGAAATTCTAAGTTATATCGCCTCTCTAGCTGCTCCAAAAGCTGCTATGTATCCGACTAATTAAAGTCGAATTAGCGGTGTTGGATTTCTCCAGACTATAGCTCCATCACACGAGTAAACACTGAGCCCGAGATCATCCCAACGATCATCATTAATCTGACTATAAGTCAGAATCATTGTAGTCAAACATATTCAAGTTTGCACCCCGTATATACAAGCACATTATTCCTCGTTCTCCAAAGATACTTGAGGACGTACTAAACTGCTACACAATGTTTGAATCTAAGATTCGACTACTATTGACTTGTGATAACCTGACTTCCTATTTTTCCAAGAGAGATTCTATCCCATTTTATGTTTATCCGAAGATTTCGAGAATCATCCCTGAGAGATAGGATAGGACTACTCTCTTTGAATGTTGCATACGTATATGCATGATCATCTTATTCGATAAGATGGTTGGGATAGCCAATGACTCATTCTTGTGAATTTGACCGAATCAAATTCTTAGAATATAGTCCAATTCTCTAATCAAGAGAATCTTGGCGTGTCAGTTTCCGACTTCAGATAACATACCCATGTAGTTTCTAACTGTTGCAGTGTTACCATTCATGAACAATAATACTACTACTTTACCAATATTGATACCCGGTCTACAAAAGACTTATCAATATTTTGGTCAAGTCCACATATTCAAAAACATGTGACTTTTAATGACCGAGAGGTTCTCATAAATCCACAAAGGACATAAGTCCCGGCAGTCAACCTGCCATTTGTCCTAACCAAGACCATTTTGTTCCAAATGAATCCAGACTCCGTTTTTTGGCAAGAAAGTCTCAGGGAATCACCCCTATTTTCTACTTTCTAACGAAATCTAGCAACACTGAGTGGTGCGAGAGTTCAAGGTCTGGTTAACCCTCTACTTATTTGGGAATCACCCCTAGACCACTCAGCTTCGCGTTGAAAGTTAAACTTTCCTATTCATTCGACTCATTTTCCGTGTAGATCCAATTATTCCCACTGGGCCTGAGACACTCAGGTGGTTCTACAAGAGGCTGAACAGAACTGGAGTACCAAAAATCCATTCACAGGGTTAAGGCTTTCAAACCAACCTCTATGATCAGAATCCTATACAGCCCACAAAGAGCCATAGGTTATAAATCACCCCAGCAGACTATAAAGTCCACAAAACCACAATGGGTCAATGGTTAAACCATACTCCCACTGTGTTTTGGGTGGATTGATATTCTGATCTAATAGTATTTATCAGTGTATTCACCAACAACCGACGTTATTCATGGCCTGACTAAATCAGATAGTAACTTCCATGAGTAACCGTGCTCTAATGTCTAAGGCTGTTATCTATGGATTCTTTCAGAAGGAGTGTGATAGTCCAACCGTCACTTTCTGATCTCAATAATCTTATAACCAACCTTTACTCGTCAACATTAAGATATTTCATAAACATTTATCTTCTGAACGTGTATGCAAAATCTCCAGTCCTACCTTCAAGCACTATGTGCTAAATGCCCATATTTGCGGAAGTGGAGTAAACTCGAATTTACTCTTTATCCATAAACTCACAAGCATCTTCCGTAGACTTCTCGATTTACATAATAATGTTAACCGTTATATTGCAACATAATATCTCAATTCGAGTCAAGCGTTGTATAGTAGCACACCATTCACTATATAAGGCAAGATTACGCTTTCTCCTCGGTGAAAACATTCCACTAGGAGCGGGGCGAGCATCGCCTCAAGACTATGCGATAGCCTCTTTCTGAGCATAGAATACTCTACTCTCTGGTAATATCAGAGACACCTCCTCGTATTTTTGATAATCTAAACCGCGTTTCGAGTGGTTATCAGACAAAACGTCACCACTCAAAAGCTCCCACTAGCTTGTATCTTTCACTAGACCCCTAAGGTCATTATGAACAAGCTATGATACCTCTTCAAATCTATTACCCTTTTCCCGATTGAAAGGAAGCTTAGTCACTGTTCCTTTGAGACAGTGTTCCTAGACTGGGAGATAGGAATCACCCTTAGCCAGTCGTTAGGTCTTATCTCTAGGATATATGCACTAATTAATAGATGTTGAAGAGTGGTTTATCTTAATACGGAAACCTTTTGCCTTTAATAGTTTAAGACGTGTACATATACCTTTTCAACATTTCTTAGTGGTTCTGACTTTATCAAACAAAAGTCCAAGTTCCAAAATCATGCAAATGTCATATTCACTTCGCTTAAGGCAACTGTAGTATCGAGATAAAAGTGAATCCATTTGTTCCAACGAATCTGAAACATAAATTAAATTTCTTCTTTGATATTCAAGGATTAGAATCCGAAATTCTATTTCCTTATATCACTCCCACTATTCTAGCTGAAATAACTGCCCGTTGTCTATCTATTAATCGTTAATGCACAGCTACCTTGTTCTTCCAAAAGAACATAGCTCCCGAGTCCAGTTACTCGGTTAAGAAAGTCCCTAGGATTCATTGGTTAGTGATCCGAAATCACTTTCCTTATCCTATACTTTCCTTATATTAATATTTCGGTTTAGCCTCAAACTTATTTAGTTTAGATGATCAACACTTGAAGACATTCTTTCCTATTCTTGACTTTCCTTAAAAGGAAATAGTCTTAAACTAGCAGTTCGTTTGAGTAGACACTTCTCGTGAACTCAGGGATGTCTAGTGGCGTTACCCAAAGTGGGACTAATTTTCTAATAAATCGAAAAACATAAGATTAAAGCTCCCACTAGTTTATCGGTTCCAAATACCGTCTAACTAGCAACACTTTAATTTATGATTCTCCAATTTTTCTATTAGAAAATTTCTCGTGTAGTCACTACACAATTAAAATTCACTAGAAGAATTTTACCGTCCCAATCATCTTTCAAACTAATTACGGTTGTCTCTCGTTCAACACGAGTGACGGCAGTGACATACTTACTTACGTCACTTTGAGTCTTGAAGGCTCAAGAGAGATATCTCTTCCGAAAAATTAATCGCATGTATGATTAACAAATACAACGTTCTAGTTACTTACCACTTTTAAACGAAGTCGTTACTAGTCAATTTAAAGCATGCACTAACAGTCTAGTACCAAAGAGAGATATATATATAGTTGTAAATAAAATTGACAGAAAATAAGTCCAAATCATACACTACTAATTAATTTTAGGAACTATAAACTAAATGTATAGTCTATCCTACCGTTCCAAGGATCTAGTCTCACACCTCAGTGCCGCCTTAGGGTAAGTCAAAGAGGTGACGACTAAATTGAGATCTTTCTCTCTCGATGATTAAAATATCGAACATCCAATTTTTAATCCCCGATTACCTTTCTTTTTCAGCCAAGGTATTACCAGAAATACCCATAATGAGTGTGACCTACTATTTCAGATTTTTAGGTAGACCGCGAGTATGCCGCCTTAGGGTCGGTCAGTGACCCGATGAGTACCCAAAATCCTATTTGGAGACCAAGCCTTGAATTTTGATAGCGGTGAAGGCCTTCCTTAGGGAGGCCGGTCTCAAGCCGGCACGAGGCGTCACCATTCTCTCACGTTGCTTGTGTCAACAGTAGAGGCCGTGGGGTCGGCTGTCGCCTTTCCCGCTCCCACTCAATATTTTGAAAAAGTGGTGGGTTTATTGATTACGTTTTTGGACTTGATGTATCTTTAAGGAGCAATAAATCATGGGCCCGAATGGTGTCGGTTTTATGGGCAAGCCCACCCGTCCTATTCGTTGGATCATATGTGGCCGTCGGACAGATCAGGGCTAGGGGAGCCCCGTTGAGCCGTAGTTGCTCGTCGGTTAGCTCAACCTAGCTGCACTTCGTGCAAACGCCACACGTGGAGGGTTAAGTCGATCGAGCCGTAGCTCAGTTGACCACCCAACCATGGTTTGACCATTTTCGAACCATATTCACCCATAATTATCCAATCCCTTAACATCAAACTTCGCATGGTTTCGGGATTTTACTCCTTATGCTTTCGCATGGTGGAATTCACCGAGAAGACATCACCCAACCTTGACGATTGACAAAACCGAATCCTTGGTTTCTAATCGCTTCTAATTAATTTCCATACAATTAATTAAAACTAATCGCGATTTGTATACATACCTAACTAATTCCTCGAATTAATTTCTACATGTATATGCATATGGAGTGGAATTCATGATATGATGCATGTCATGGAAATTTTCCGGTTCTACACATACACCCTAAGCATACATATTAGTGCGGAAAATAAAACACCGAGATGGATCATTGGTACCCCCGTATCTAACCTATTAAACAGAAAAATAAACAAACCCTAACTAGAGTTTACTATTTTCTAATCTGCTGCTGATCCGTTTTATCGATGATCAGACATCCAAACGAACTTTGATCGTCACGAAAATTTATGGACCTGTTTTTCACTCCTCCTAATTCAATATGAACGGTTGGATCCGAGTTTTGACGGCCTAATTGATCCCAGCAAGCCGCCGATCCAACTGTTGCAACTGTTAATGACTGCTGCGCAGAAGTGTCTTTCCGGAGCTGATCGGACATCGAGACAAAAACCCGATCGTCCTGAAATTTTTAGGGCTTGTTCATAATTCCATTGTAGTCAATCTGAACGGTCGGATCTTTGTTTCAACGGTCCAATCGCTTCCCGAAATTCGACGAACTAACATCTGGGGCTGCTGTGCTTATATGACACAGCAGCTACTTTATTGCAACGATTGGACATTGAGATGGTCTCCGATCGACACGAAATTTAGAGGGCTTGTTCTTCAACTTTTATTCTTCATTCAAACCGGAGGGATTATCGTTTTAAGGGCTCAATCTCTGGGAATAAATAAAAAAAACGAACAGAAACAAAACTGATCTACTTCTAGGAAACTAAAATTACAACAACAAATAAATTACATAATTTCCTATACTCATATAAACGAATTTATATGAGTTTACAATAGATCTAACGGGTAAACAGTACCAACCCCAATCCATCTCTTCAACCATAACAACCAATCACAACAAAAATTACGCATATAGAAAAAATAAATCTACATGCAATTCCACTCCTTTTAAATCGTTTATTTATGAATATAATTCATAAATCGTGGAACCTGTCTCTGATACCACATGAAGGATGTAGGAGCTCAGATCTAAAGAAATTAGATCTTTTCGCAGCGGATGGATCACGATCTCTAAACTACATATCATAAACAAAGGATCTAAACTTCCTACAAGGGGTTTAGATATACTTACCAATAGGTGGATGAGTAGCCTTGATCTTCCAACGTGTGTCTCCAAACGGCAGTTGCTGGACAACGATCCTTGGAATCAGAACATCCTTGACATGCAACCAAGAAAAAACCGAAGGTTTTCTTCAACCGGGGAATGCTAAGGATCGAACTCCTTAGCCTTTTTTATGTATAAATTTCGTGGATTGTGTGTATGTGAGGCTCGGGAGAGATCTCCTTTTATAGAAGAAAAAACCTTGGCCTCCAAGGAAAAATATAATTTAATTTGATAATTACAATTATATTTTCCTAATCATATTAGAAAATCCTAGGATATTCTAGAACCAATCTAGAATCAATTAACGATCAATCTAATATATTTGTAATTAATTAAATAACGGATAAATAATTAATTACTACGCAGTATGACATCATCCGAGAAAACCTATTCCAAGGAGGAAACCCTCATACTGGCGCCAAACACACCACCCCAGGCCCACATAAAATGTCTTTTCTGTGTATTATATTATTTAGCCCAACTAAATAATATTTCGCATATCAATTAATTAGCCCAGCCAATTAATCATCATTGAGGCCCAATAACAAGAAAACACTCGTATTATAGGAGCCACGTTGGGGACCATGGACCTATACCCAGTAGCTCAAATAATTAAGTAAACTATTCATTGAACAGAATATTCATACTTAAATTATTAATATTTCCAGGATTACGCCACCATAAACCCGAAACTGAACTCTACCAATTATAGATATATACTTACACTCAACCTATCGAGTAAATAAGCGTCCATTGATATAATCACTACATACGGACTAACCCTCCATAGACTGTCCATTCTGAGTGGGAAGTCTCCGTAAACCCGACTCAGAATATCTTATAATTATTTACCATTAACCCCCTAGTGATCAATTAGTTCACATATCTGACTAGTAGCTAATTAGTCTAAATATGAAATCGGCCGATCGATCATTTTCTTAGGGCTAACAAATAAGATGACTGTCTCACTACTTCCCGCAGGAAGGAATGGATTCCATGTCTATGAAAACCAGAACTACTCACCCATCAGGGAATAGTGCCAACGATAAGTGACTTGGATCACATATCAAAGTGATCCGTAACTAACACATCAAACACTACCCCGAGACAAGCGGACTCGTGATCACTCACTTGATTAAGGTCAATCCATATATGATCATCTAATGATTTAATAAGATTTCTTGATTACGGAACTATATCAAGAAATACAGAGTAAATCGGTCCAGTCCTATATGAATGCCATCATATATAAATGCCCCAATAGGTACCCTCTACCGACAGTCCGGATAAGACTATCACACCCTAAGGTGTTCTGGGAGCATTACTGGTGTTTTAATCATGAGACCCTAAACTCTGATTAAGTTCACCGTGGACTAACAGTTTAAGTATATCACCACTAACTCAATCCTCACGTGTAAACCATACACTAAGTTAAGTGGTTACATACTGATATACTTAGGGTTTGAAGCAGTGTATTACTTACAAGCACAAAGCAAGTAATGAGATAAATTCTGTCATTCATTATCTAAAAACAATTACACAAATCGTCTTTCGGGCACCACACCTAACAACTATTTCAACACTCTCCCACTTGGCCTAAAACCAATCACTCACACACATAAGACCATGTTGAAACACAAGAACCTCATGCAATACTCGCAACCAGCCCTAGCCGTGAACGGATCGCTATCCATGGGGACTCAGAATACCTTCATATCATGCTCCAAATGATCAAGACAAAAGGAACCACCTCAACACACACATGAATCTCCGACGAGACCCTGGTCCTTGCTTCAAGCAATGAATCCACTTACTATATCAGCTATATAGAAAAGGTGGAAGAACCTTATAAGGTTCGTGGAATGAACCTCATAGACTCATGTATCGCTCCCATTAGCCTCCAAGGGCACTATTGTGATTTGGCCTAGTTGTAGAATTTACAGTGACCCATAGCCAAGAACATTTCCAGCTCACTGTATCACTTAATCAAAGTGACTACAAACCCAGACTGTAGCTCCCACTTGCCTTTATAAGACTCAGGATATACGTCTGTATATCTACGTTTCTTTATTTCCAAGTTTCAATAAACTAGGAACTCTTCCTTAACTTGTTTAACGATATCCTCGACATTCACCAGATTTACTTTCATACTTGCTCATGACTCTTCATGGACTATGAACATCCGGAATTACCTTTATGATGGTTCCTATCACAGTAGCAAAGGAAACCTTCCATAAACATCATCTTTCACCTTATCTTTAGGACTAACGTCCTAACATAGATAGATCTTGGGAACACCGGCTAGCAGTATCTCTAGTCGCGATCTATGCTAAACTCTTTTAGCATCACATATATATAGGTAAACTATAATATAACAGTAGTTAAATCTATCACTATAGATTCTTATTTTAAAAAAAATAAGAACTGCTAATCCAAGTGCTTTCGTAAAGACCTTGAACTACCAAACATTAATTGACTGTGACATGGTGTGATAATTCCCGAGATAGATATCCAATATCTTACTCAAATATCGTAACACACTCCCACTATCCCTCTTGCACATTGGGCATATCCTTTCTTTTGACTAAATCGAACTCCTTTTATTATCAAACAAAGAAATCGTCTAGAGAAACTTGTTTGAGTCCATAAATGGTTATCGTGGGCTCACAAATCATGTTATCGTCTATGAACATCGGGATGTTTGCCCAACGTCTTCAACACTATCATATAGCCATGATACAAAGTTATAACAAGCATAGTCTGAATAGAACTGGGCTCAGCTAGCAGCGAAAAGATAATTACAAGGTTTACACCCAGTATCCTTCAGCCGTCACTTTGGCCTTATGGTAATCATATTACTATCCATGCCAGCCTTTCAGGGACGTTCCCTCTAGGTAAGACAGACTAGGTTCATAACCCGGTTGTCACTGATAGAATCTAATTCAGACATTATGGCTCCTGGCCATATCTCTCAATCTTTCCTTTCAAACATTCCTTCATAAGTCGTGAGACATTCATTCTTCAAGATGAACATACCAACAGCCTTTTCAGGCCTAAGGTTATCTACTGACTTACAGAACATTTTTGTTCACTGAGCAGTGTTCTACACCTCATCACTATGTGGCGTCTGCTCACGTTCCTATGGTTGAATATCTCCTTGTGGTTCTCAAACTACTTTTGAGATCTAATTTACTCCCACTGTTTCTTTTGGAAAAACACTTCCTCTAGAAGACAGCATTTTTGGAGACAAACACATTTTGCTCCGTGGACAAGAAATAATATCTAGCGTACTTGCTAAGACATTCCACAAAGTTTCATATGTCGTACTAGGCTCCAAGCCTTTCTGACTTTGCCTATGACAACTTCAAATCATCGGTTAAGATAGATTCGACATTATCCCCTTCCATATCTAATATGGAATTTATTCAACCTTTATTCTTTGGAACTCGGTTATGTATATGAATTATATAATGGCACTATCCAAAACTGGTAAGGGATACTTTGCATGGCTTGCATCACACCTTTATCATATAAAGTGTTGTTTCCATTTTAGGAATATAATCTAATTGCGTATCCCAAAGATGGTATCCTTCAAGGGAGAATCTGATTCTATTTCAGATGACTTCTGAAACACCCTCCAGGTACTAATTGTTTAATCTAATTGGAGATTAATTCCTACGAAGCTCATCAATCTCATATCCGTGCTAGCTCAAACTTTTCGGGCTTTCCGAATTATGCACTTCACTGAGAACACTTGATTATTTCTAAAAATAGTCATAGAGATTAACAAAAAGTTATTTGTGGCATTAATTGTCATGAGCCAACAAACATCGGTATGTTTTTAGACAACTTTCTAGATTTTATAACATTTTCATAAAAGGGAATTTTAGTCATCTTTAGATAAGATACGTATTACCCACATGATTCATAACCACATGGTTCAGAAGTCATCGGAATGACATCTGATCACATGATTCCCCTCCACAGAGACTATGTCTAGAACGACCACCAAATATTAAGGATAACAGCCATATAATCATTTAGTTGAGATTTCATCATATATATCAACTATATAGTGAATTCAACCTAGTATGTTAGATTCAACTTTATCGGAATAACATTTATTCTTTACAATTGAATATGTCTACTAAATCCTAAAAAGTACTGAAAATCATGTTCTTCATAAGAACCGGAACATAGTAACGTTTATTTAGATCGCTTATCAGTCTACTAGATTCAGAATACAATCCCGAAAATGGCGCAACGTTTACTTCACCTTTCGAATCTTAATGCATTCCGTGTTTAATCTTTCTAATTTAAGCATACTCGTAAGATATCATATATCTAAGAGTTGACTTGAACTTAGATAGATTTATCTCAACTCACTTGCCTAGAATAGAGACTTCGATAAGATCCCTTATTTTAAGCACATGCCCTAACTTTCCTTTTTAATCCTTTAAGCATTTGTGAATATTTCTTAGTGTAGTCTTCATAAGACTTAAGAAAGACACAAGAGCTATGTCTTTAATTTCCTTTCATAAAGAAAATCTAAAGTTTATTAAATAGTTTATTTAACCTTTTGAATCGTATTCAAAACATTGACTATTTAATTAACCTTTAAGCAATGATTAAAGAAATAAGTCGATACTTAAATCTTACAATTTTGAAAACAACCTTTCCAAAATTCAATGCCGTCATTCTTATTCAACGTTTGAATGAAGTGTCATCGTATGACAGAATGATCATATTGGATCCTATCCAACATATGATTAATTCGTTGAAACTTATTTCAAGTGATTTAATCATATCGTGAGCTTCCGTCTTGACTGATAATTAAAGCCTTGGAGTACTCCATCAAATATGCAGTCTCCTTGTCTCTAACTACTAAAACGGGATTGCTCGTGTCATTGCTTATTTTAAAAGGATTAAAATTACTTAACCATACTTTAGAACTTTTCTCAAAAGGTAACAGTCATAGTTTGGTTTTACTAATCAAGAATTAAAAACATAAATATAAAAGTTTGGTAAAACTACAACATAAAATAAAGACAAAAGAGCGTTGTTGTTTATACATGCAAAAATAAAAAATGGTCTTTCGGTTTATTATTTTGCTCCCACTAGTCAATTACTCCCAATTGACTTTCAAGAATTTTTCAAAATTCCTTAGTGGCTGAGATCCAATCTAGTTACCTTGATTCCCGGCGGTGGTCGATCAACCAAGATAATTTCGAAAGGTAGATAACTCGTTACCAATCACACCACTATGTAATTCTCAGTGGTTGACTAGTCAACTCTTTGACGATACACATCACTATGTGTTAGTCAACCCCTTGTCTCTAAAGTCAGACTGCCTTGACGATGGCCAATCACCGAAAGACTCTAGTCAAGTCATAACCCAATATTCGTGAGATATCTTACGATCATATCTCAATAACGACGATATACCCGAGGTAGGTCAACTCCCGGCGGTGGTCGATCAGTTGGATCCGAATAAAGGCTCTTCACCGTCATTATAATATTAGGAGACAATATTTCGACTTGATTTTTGTTATGGAAGTATTTATGTAAATTAATTCACTTAATAATTTCGAATTAATTCTCTTAATTAATTTAATTATGGTCTCATCATGTATATCTATCTCTATAGACATACATCTTACGCATTCATCTTGATCGTGCCTAGTTATGCATCTATCGTGTCATATAAAATAAATAAAATGCGTAAAGTAACCGGTATGATCATTGATTTTTCCTAGGTGCAGTTTCGAATACCAATTGACGAAACCGCGGGTCACAATTTAAAGGCAGCTGCAACCGCCAATAGGATTTTTAATGCTCCATTCTCCAATGGAATCTTTATTTTTGTCTTTCTTTGGTCTTCATCTTCCGCTCCATTCTTGTTACATAAATTTTATCTAATAAAATAAATACACCCCCACACACGGGGGGAGCTAACGGGAATGGGATAATGCATAAAATAAACTAGGCCACATTCTTCATAACGGCCTAGGACAATTTTTAAACCAACAGTAAAATTAAATCATTCACATCTATCCTATCGGTCGAGTCCATGATCAATCGGGATCCATATAATCATATTATACCTATATATCTAGTCCATACAATAACATCTTATGAAAAAGGTAAAATTTAAAACTTAACAACTTGCGTCTTAATTAATCGATTAACGTTTAATCTATTAAATAATTTTATCCAATCAATTAACTAAATAACATTTAATTAATTAATGATTTTAATCAAAATAAAATTAACGGTTAATTTTAAATGATTTTAATTTTAATTTTAATTAATTAGAACTATTCTAAAAATAAATCAAAATTAAATTAAGTCTTTTTTGTTTCTTTTCTTTTGATTCCTAATCAAAATGGATGCATTTGGTTTCCTAAACCAAAAAGCATCTACATTAGCCCTTTCCTAAATCAAAATTTTGAAAAGGGCCTAGGCCTAGGCCTTTTCCAAAATCAAATATTTTGAAAAGGGCCTAGGCCTATTCCAAACAAAATTTGGAATGACCTAGATTATTTAAAGGTAAATCATATTTACCAAATAATGCCATGTGACATCTCAATGGTCATAACTATTTGAAACATTAGTTAGCCACATGACATCAACTAAACAAAAGATATTAATCACAACTATGAACCATATTGAATCACAAAATACACAAAACAAAAATTTGGCGATCAACCACCAGTGACGAGTCAACCGACGCCGGCAGCAGGTTTCCCTGCCGCCGCCGCCGATGGTGGTGCCGCCGCCAGTCGGCCGAGCACCACCCGATCTCCCCTTTTTTCATTTTCGTGTATCGTTTTGCGAATCTAAAATCTATCATCTTTTATTTACGTGATTTAAACGATAAAATTAACTACGCAAATTAACATGCTTATTGCTTAAGCTCGAAGATCTCTCAGATACCACTGTTAGGTAATCTATGCGGGTACGCAGCAGAATTAGAAAATTTATTTCCTTTTAACCAGGATCGACTTCGTTTAAACAATAAACGAATAAGCTAGTAGATGGTGGTTACCTTGGTTGATCTAAAAGATCGACGCTTTGACCGTCTAAGGAGAGTAGCGATGCACGGAGCCGCCCAAGCATGCGGCCTGTACCGGTGATCCACACGAACAACCCGCCGGAATCCCATCATGGATTGCTACTAGAAAAATCCGGTTGCTAGACCGGTCTTTTCTCTCTCTATCTAATCTCTCTCTTAATTTTCTTGTAGAAAATAAGACTTGTAATTGTGATGTATAAAAGAGCTAGCCAAGCCTCCCATTATATAGGTGTTGGGGCGCCACTTTCATATCTCAATCTGATTGGGATTAGCTTCCTAGTAGATTGAGGAGAAAAAAAACATATTCCTAATAAAATAAGGAAAAACCCTTTGATTGATTTATCTCATTAATATTCAATATTTTATATTAAATATTTTTCCTAAGATATATATTAACAATATCTTATATTGAATATATCTTTATCTTATTATCATAAGTCTATTTTTTCAAAATCAATTAATATCTAATATTAATATTATGGTAATCTTATTAATTAAATTGCACAAATCAAATGTATCCAATACAAAAGAATATGGCGTCCCTTTTCCCCACAAAATTGGGAATTGAGATTTTCTTTAATTAATAAAATACTATGATTAATTAATTTGCAAAATACATGTATATCACATATATACATATTTCGAAATATATATGTATCAATATAAATATTTAATTAATCAACATAATTACTATCTTGTATTATATTTATTCATAATAAATAAATACCACCATATTAATTTACCATTATAACCTTTATAGTCTTGGGATAAAATTTTCCTTATTTGGTTATCACTATAACCGCATTTTAATCCGGCTAGATGTTCATATGTGTGTGACCCGATAGGCTTCCGAATATGTTGGCCGTAGGCACAAAGTGCAAATTATGAAAATGCCCTTCGTGCCTAACGATCACGGGATAGCGTCTAGCAACACACCGTGACCCCCAATCATCGGAAGAGTCAAATGCAATGACTACTACCTTTCATGTGAAACAGTTACCGTGTAAATAGAGTTCTATCGCTGTAATAATATCCATACGGTCGTTTGTCGAGTGTCATACATTAACGACCGTATCTTATAATCTGGATATCATGATCTCTCGAAGTAACACATTTACTTCCACTTTGCAAAGATTCACGAGAGTAAGACATTCCTTATAAGAAGGCCCTTTCGGATATTCACCCGTACTGATAGGCACGCGATTTCCGGATGACCAAACATGTATACTCCGCATGCTTAAGTATCACACTCAATCACTACTGCATGATCGCCACGTGGATAGGGGAAGCCTCAATAGTGTCAAAGCATGACAATCCACACCGTGATGCCATGTAGACTCCGGTCCTAAGGATAATTACACAAGTTCCACATAGTGTGACACTTAACAGTGTAAGTGGGCCAGTCTAACGTACGCATTCTCTAATACACGTCCACGTACAGTCCAAGTGTCTTCACACTTTGATAGACGAGATATATCCCTGCCCTTAAAGATAGAAGACATCTAATACGTGCTAGTATGTTTGTACTATCAATGCCCTGTTTAATAATACATCAGCCAGAGACATTTAAGTATCAAACTTATTAAAGTGATTAGAGATCTCATCAACCATAATCTCCTATCATGGTTTCTCTATCACATTTTAATACTAAGGACGTTATCATATAATAATTCATAATTGGTTCTTTAAAAGAATATATATATATATATGACAACAGAAAAGTCGTTTAATAAATGTATAAACATAAAGAAATAGTAGAAATAATCCGACCTGGTCGGATCCGGTCCAACCCGATTTGGTTTATGACACTATTTCAACAAATACAAGTATTCTTTCTTGAGGTTTTTGCTATCTTGTTGGGTACTTCTTTTATTTACTTTTAGTGCTAATTTCATAGTTATGAAACCATTAAGTGACATTTGTGGTTTCGTAGCCATGGTAGGCTAAGCTTTTGCTAGCCAAGATAATGTGTTTGTGATAGTTCAATATCTATTAGTTGATTGGGAATATTAGTTTGTGATTCATAGCTTCATGTGTGTAGTATATATTTTCCTGTTTGCATTGTATTGCTTGTTTGTGTTGGATTGATCACCCAGCACTTGCACACACACACACACACACACACACACACACTTAGTTGAGACTGAGAAAAGATGCTTGGCGTGGGAGAAGGGATAGGATAACCGGAAGGTAAAATCGACCTTAAGTGGAACTCGATTTCTTATCCGGGGGTCGTTGTTTATTCATTGCATTCAAGATATTAATCATGTTGAATCATTAGGTCTAGGGTTCTTAGACCAAGGAGGAGGCATAGAGTAGTTATGTACACTCGTATGAGGGGGAATTGCTAGCTTAGGAATGCACCGATTACACACACTTGAACACTAATAGGAAGTTTGAAGGTAGTTCATTCCCATGACACTAGTAGAGATATACTTGATCACTGCATTATCTTGGCTCGGCCTTTTATCATTTGATCACCCGATTTTAGTGTGGTTGATTGAGCTTAGTATCTTGATCCTTAGACCATTTACTTTCTTGTTTGTTGCGACCCATATCAAGATAATAATACCTTTTCGGTGTTTGACCTCAATATCCATGTGAGATACGACCTTGACCACTTACTAGAGTACAATCGACCCGGTACATTGCCGGTGAGATTAGACACCTAGAAAAGTTTGATCAACTAGTCAGCAACTAAATTTCTTTGTTCAGCTGACTATCTCAGTTAACTTGCTGACACTTAGCTGATTTTCTTGCTACTCAGATGATCTTCTTGCTAAGATGAATTGTTTAGTGGAGCACATCATCTTGCATCAACATTCCTTTATCCCATTTATTGTAAGAGGAAACATAACAATACTATGGGTAGAATAGGAAAATCAAATGTCGAGTCAAAACAACATTCAATCTCAAGAGTTCAAAACTATAACAAAACTAGTACAAAACTATTACATCCAATCTCAACGATGGCTACAAAAGTCCAAAAGCATCTAAGTCCAAAACTATTACAAGTTCTATTAAAAGCCCAAAACAAGATTGCATAATCTTTCGTATAATTACAATCTAAATCATCAACAAAATTTCTTCCAAAACACCTCGAGGTCACAAAGCACTCGTACTCATCAACATAACCTGCATCATCTTCTCAGGGTTGGGAACAATATAATAAAGGGTAAACGAAAAGTACTTAGTAAATGGTAGAAGCACCGAATCTACACAACAACAACAAGACATTAACATAATACCACATATGTTCAACATCTCACTCTACTTTACTGGTCTCACTAGTAAAACAAAACAAATACAGAGAATGAGTTGCACCAAAAGTCCAAGGACACTTTTCACGGTGAAGACTTCACCACGACACATTTAGCCCCTTATATGGCATGGGGCTACCCGTCCCAAGTGGAGTCCAAGGCCCTGAGTCTACATGACCCTGGGCGTTAGATCTCCCGGCTGCGACTAAAAAACATGCCTCACCAAGGACTAAATAGGCTTTATCTTTTTGACATTCATGTATACGTATATATATGTTTAAGCTAACCGCTTCTATTCATTGCACATAAAAGGCTCCTAGGAACTATTTGACCTTAGACCATTCCATATTCGATACTTAGCACATTACACGGAAAATGTTGACTACTAAGCACAACATCCCGTAAAGCAAAGAGATGTGTTCCAATGCTCCCGTGCTTCTTCCTATAAAGGATCTCAGCACGGTGCAGATCCAAAGCTAAAAGAACTCATACACTTCACGTTACAACATAACATACAAGGCTTTACACTAAGACATGCTCAAATAAAGCAAAAACACATTTTCCAACACAAACTGAGGTTAGGCGAATGCCTCGAATACTCAGGCGCACACATGAGTCAATTATAAGTAAATTGTTGATCTCTGTCAAGCTAGGCGCACACCCAACAGAGGTTAGGAGCACGCCTGGAACACCTGAAAATGGAACTGAGTACTGTGTTTTATCAAACGCACTTCTAGAAAAGGGCAGGCGCACGTCACACAGTATTGGGGCATGACGTTTGCAGAAGCCAGGCTTAGGCGCACACCCAGGATAAAATTAGGCATATTCACGGCTTCGTTTCCATGGCGATTTCCACCTTTTCCAACACCCAACTTTGCACCAAAACACACAAAAATCATCTCTAAACATTACCATACTTGCTCATAACAAAACAGTTAATTTAAAACATGAAATAACACATAAAATTGCGGTTGAACACCCATTTTCCTCAATTTATTTCAGAAAACTTGAAACCAAATGTAGATCTTGTTAATCCACAAAGGCATGAGATCAGCCTTCAAAACCTACAACCAAAAACATATATCTAAGGTTACTATAACCTTCTAAACATCTTAAATCCAAGAAAAACCCAAGGAAAGGTCTAGATCAAGAAAATGGGTTTTGAACTCTCTTACCTGATCAAAAAAAAAAACTTATGTCAAAACGATACACTCGTCGCGGTGATTCTCGTGGTTTGATGATCTGTAAATCCGACGAGTGAATGATGAGAAAGATGAAATTCCTTTTCTTTCCCTCTTATCTTTCTTTCTCACTAACTTGAAATGAATAAATGAGGCTTTAGTTTCGGGGTTTTTGGTTGGTTCGAATTCTCTAAAATGCCCTTACTAACCCGACTCTTTATTTCTTTTAATTTAAGGTGAAAAGATAAAATAATTTCCGATCATTCCCCGAAATGATGACTACACTCTTTCGTGAAATTATGAAGTATATATTACACTCTCACATATTAGTGGTGTATAAAGATGAATTGGACAAATTAATCTCAATAATCCAATTGATATGAACCCCTAATATAGGATGTATAATAACTCATCTCCATCAACAAAAGGATTCAACTTAAGAAATCAATTAAAATCTCCAAAAGATATGACCGCCGTTTAAATAAAAAAAAAACAAACAAACAAACATAGCACTGTGTTAAAGCACATTTACAGATTGAATACGAGATCAACCTTCTAAACATCTTAAATACAAGAAAAACCCAAGGAAAGGTCTAGATCAAGAAAATGGGTTTTGAACTCTCTTACCTGATCGAAGAAAAAACGTAGTATGTCTAAACTATACACTCGTCACGGTGATTCTCGTGATGTGATTGATCTGTAAATCCGACGAGTGAATCATGAGAAAGATGTTATTTCTTTTCTTTCTCTCTTATCTTTCTTTCTCGCTAACTTGGAATGAAACAATGAGGCAAGGGTTTTAGTTTGGGGGGTTTTAGGTTGGTTCGAATTCTCCAAAATAACCTTACTAACCCAACTTTTTTTTTCTTTTAATTTCAGTGGAAAAGATAAAATAATTACCTATCATTCGCCGAAATGACGACTACGCTCTTTCCTGAAATTACAGAGTATTATACTCTCACCTATTAGTGGTGTATATATATATAAAGGTGAATTAGACAAATCTCAATAATCCAATAGATATCAACCATTAATATCGGATGTATAATAACTCATATCCACAACAAAATGATTCAACTTAAGAAATTAATTAAAGTCCCTAAGTGATATGACCGCCCTCACCAAAAAAAAAAAAAAAAAAAAAAACAAAAACAAGCGGGTGGTGATACATCCACTATACATGGTGTGTAATGGACATACACTACACACATCTTATCCACACATTTAAAGTAGTACACTTTAATGTTTGTTAAGATGAATGTAGACGTGTTACACACCATTTATAGTGAATCTATCATTTTCCAAAACAAAAATAAACAAACATAACACCATGTTAAAACACATTTACAGATTGAATAGGAGATGTTTACACGTAACCCATGATGACTTAATCCTATACAAAATGATGACGAAAAGTCCTATATAGTAAAGGAAGAAACTGTACTTGTGATGTAATATAATGGATTAATGGATAAGTAACGTACGTTGCAATAGATAGACGTATATTATTCGTAATTTTTTTTAAGTCGACAACTATGTAGATGTGTCCTAATTCTTCTTCTCTTTCTTTTATTATTCTTTCTAAACAAATTCCGGAAGAGTCATGTCGGTTTCCTTTGGGTCGGTCAGTTTCAGCATTCGGCATGCAAAATTGGTCCCCTATAATAACCTTTGAGGTTCTTTCAATCAGATTTGCTGCTAAAACTTACGATATAATCCAAATATCTTTCGGGCTTCTATTAATTTTTTCTGATTTATTTTATTTATTTATTTTTAACAACGGAATTATAACTTCTTGAATGTTTGCTTGGATAATTGGAAGCCTTTGACTCCTGGATTCAGCTAAAAACATTCGAAAAGGTCCCTCTAATTTCTTGAGTAATATAATCTCAATTCGAGAGTTTTTAGCAGCGAAAATTTCAAAATCCGTTTAGTTTGGAATACATTTGCTTATTAAAGGTGGCGACCGACAAAGAAACCGATGAAAATGCAAGAATTCACGGGAGACTTCCCAGCGAAGAAAACTATTCCGCCGCTTCCGCCGCCGCCGGAATATCTATGAACACCGTCACCATGCCGGTTGTATCTCTGGAATATCAACAGGGTGGTGAATCTTGGCTACAACAACTTCAGCACCTGCAACAACAAGAAGAGGAAACCGATCAATATTTATCAGCGGCGGCACAACTTTTTCCACCGGGGTACGGTGGCCAGCCAAGGGAGATGTCGGCCATGGTAACGGCTCTGCCACAAGTGGTGTCAGGGCAGGGGTCCGGTGAATGGAACTTCAGTAGGCCGCAATTGGGCGGCGGCGGTGGTGGTTCTATTATTCATTCGGCTAATTCACCGTCCTCCTCTGCATACTCATCTTCGAATTCAGGCTCTCGGGCTGGAGAAAAAAGAGGCCGGGGTCTGGATGAAACCGCCTCTAGATTCACCGAGCCATTACAGAGGGTTTATCGAGGGTTCGGAGATTTCAGAGCTGGAGAATCATCCTCTGTCAAAACCGGTGAGTTTTTATTTTTCTGTCAGTTTTTTTTTTTATTAATGTTTTTTTGGGTTGGGATAATTTCGGTGGCTAAGTAAAAACTATATAACTTCATATGTCTTCCCGTTTTAAAAGTAAATTTAAGAAAAACAAAAAAGAAAACCAAAAAATAAAACACACATGAAACTACATAATTTTATTTAGAAACCGAAATTAGACAGATAATCTTAACCCGTTTTTTTTTTTTTTTGCTAGTTGTATGATTAATCAAACTGAGTCCATAAATACAATTTTTGACATATTCATGTTAAAATTCAAGATTTAGCAGTAATTTTCAGGTCAAAACAGGATTTTTCTGATAATTATTTCCCCTGATTATTAACTTTCTTAATGCTCTGTTCTCTTCACACCTCCCCTCCTCCTAAACCCACACATAATTTTTTTTGTTTTAATCCCTTCGACAACTTATTAGTTTGAAGTGATTTGGACTTAGTGTAGAGAGAATTACATTTTAAAATCATGCTTCAATTGTTATCTTCTCTTCTAATTAAAAATATTATTTCCTGTCTCTTTTCTCTGAAAAAAACATAAACAAAAAAACAAAAAAAAAAAAAAAAAAAAGAAAAAGAAAGAAGGAAAGTCATAGCTAGTTGGTTGCTTTCATATCTAACTTGTGGAACCCATCTTTGCGTCAAAGAGAATGGACGAAGATCTATTATATTTTAAGGAAGCAAAAGGTCACTTTGTGGGCGGATCTTTGAAATGAAAAAAATGTGTGTTTGTTTATTTATTATTATATGATTTAAATTTTGTAAAGAGAAGTTGACTGTATTTGAATATGATATCCCAATTCCCACATGATACAAGTTGCACACGGTTTCCTTATTATTCTTTTTTTATATTATTCCTTTGTTTTTTTTTTTTTTTTTTTTTTTTTTTTGTCAGAAGCTCAAAGTGTTGTAGCATCTCATGTGGCGGCGCCTCCTTCTTCTTCTTCAATGGTAACAACCACCACAGTGCAAGCGGCGGAAGCCGGCGGATCATCGAATGAGGAAACAGGGGAGAAAAGAAGAAAATACAGAGGGGTAAGACAAAGGCCATGGGGAAAATGGGCAGCAGAAATAAGAGATCCACACAAAGCAGCAAGAGTTTGGCTCGGTACATTCGATACTGCTGAGGGTGCCGCTCGAGCATACGATGAAGCTGCTTTGAGATTTAGAGGCAACAGAGCCAAACTAAACTTCCCTGAAAACGTCGGATCGTTACCGTCTTCGTCTTCTTCTCGACAATTTACTACCCAGGCTCAGGCTCAGGCTCAGGCTCAGATGGCTAGGCCAAGGCCAACAATGCAATTCCAGCCTCAACCTATTAATGTTCAAAGCCGGCAGCATAACTACGGGGACTACTTTGATTACTCACAACTCCTTCAGCATTCTGGCAATTTTAATGCACAACAACAACCTACTAATATGTTGGAGCAAATGTTATATGCTTCCTCTTTGGCTTATTTGCATTCTCATTCATTGCCCTCTACAACTAGTAATGCTTTCGCTGATGATACCACTACTATTTCTTCATCGTTTTCTGATCAGCTTACAAGTCAAAACCCGGATGGAAGCGAGAATTACCCGTCGCCGCCGTCGTGGACGAGCTCCAGCCATAATCCACCTACCTCCCGTTGATCTTTTTGAAAGATGTTTTCATATATACTACATCATGCATTTTTTTTTCTTTGTTGTTTTTCTGTTTCGTTGACCGCAAACAGGAGTGACAAAACATTTTTTTTCACCAACTATCATGATGGGTCCACATTATTATGAATGAATCCGTATTAAGTTTAATGGTGTAAAAACATGTTACGTCATTCGGTGTTTATGAATGCTTTTTTCGAGTAAAATCAGTGTCTTGTCTCGTATTTTTAAAATAACTATGTTCACGCATGCAGGTTAGGTGTTTGATTATTTACGTCGTTGTCCTCTGTCATGATTCTTTGAAGAATTGTAACTGTGATAATTTTTTATTTTCTATTTTATTTATTTATTTAATATATATATATATATATATATATATATATATATATATATATATATATTTGTGTCTATGTGCGTGCAATCTTGGCGGTAAAAGAAATATCAAGGAGGAAAGCCGTCAATTTTTCACTTCTTTCATATTTTTTTCAATTTTTTTAACCGAAACAAAATTACTTCATTCACAAGATTATAGCCCACACATCCAAACGGCAATGAGACTCGAACCCGTAAATTCATGGTATTGGGTCTCAAATTAATGATTTTTTAGTTATTGTTTCACGGTTGGAAATTAAAACTTCGGCAGCTGAGTTGTCATGTTGTTAATAAAGTTGGAGTAAAATACTAATTAACCACCGTTGAATATAAGGTTAATCATGGACAATTTAATGTGTAAGCTATTAGTGTCAAGGTTATCTATTTTTTTTGTGCCAAGGTTTCATATTTGTTTTGGTGTCATCCTTTATGGTGAAATCTATAGATGAAATGAAGTAGATCCACCCATGACGAAAGATGATGTTGGTGGAATTACTCCCAAACATGGAAGGAAATCCTCAATCTGACTTAAAGTCAGAATCACACGAGTAAACACTGAGCCCGAGATCGACTTAACGATCATCCTTAATCTGACTTAAAGTCAGAATCAATGTAATCATTTATATTCACGTTCACACCCGAATATACTAGCATATTATTCCTCGTTCTCCAAAGATACTCGAGGACGTACTAAACTTGCTATTTAATACTCGAATCCAAGATTCGATTAACTTGTAATTACCCGACTTTCTCTTATCAAAAGAGAGTCTATCCCATTTTCTATTCATCCTCAGGTTTAGAGAAGCATTCTGTGAGAGGTAGGGTAGGACTACTTCGTTGAATGTTTCATACCGATATGCAAAATCATTTTAACCATTAGGATAGATGGGATTGCCAGTCACATATTCTCGGGAATTTGACCGAATCAAATCCTTTAGAATGTAGTCCAATTCTTTCATAAAGAGAATCTTGGCATGTCAGTTTCTGACTTCAGATAACACACCCATGTTGTTTCCAACTGTTTCAGTGTTACCATTCATGAACACTAATGTATATACTACTTTACCAATACTGACATCTAGTCTATGAAAGACTTATAAATATTCTGGTCAAGTCCACATATTTGAAATATGTGACTTTTAAATGACCTAGAGGTTTGCTTTAGTCCACAAAGGATATAAGCCTTGGTTACAAATAAATTCAGATTCCGATTGTTCATCAAAAATGTCTCAGGGAATCACCCCTATTTTCTGCTTTCTAATGAATCTGCCATTTGTTCTTAGCTAAAACCCTTCTGTTCCGAATGAATTCAGATTCCGTTTGTTCGGCAAGAAAGTCCCAGGGAATCACCCCTATTTTCTGCTTTCTAACGGAATCAAACAAGACCGAGTGGTGAGAGAGTTCACGGTCTGGTTAACTCTCTACTTGTTAGGGAATCACCCCTAGACCACTTAGCTTTGTACCGAAAGTTAAACTTTCTATTCATTCGACTCTTATCATGTAGATCCAATTACTCCCACTGGGCCTGAGACACTCAGGTGGTTCTACTAGAGTGTGAACAGAACTGGAGTACCAAAACTCCTTTAACTGGGTTTTTAAACCAACCTCTATGATCAGAATCCTATACAGCCCACAAGGAACCATAGGTTATCAATCACCTCAGTAAACTTCAAAGTCTGCGAGAAACCGCAAAAGGTAATGGTTAAACCATACTCCCACTGCGTTCTGGTGGATCGATATTCGATCTAGTAGTAATTATCGGTGTTATCACCAACAACCAATGTTGGGCGTGGTCCGATCTAATCGCTTAGTAACTACCTTGAGTAACCGTACTCCAAAGTCCACGGTTGTTATTCAGTAGACCACTTCGTAAGGGGTTTTGAAAGTATAACCGTCACTTTCTGATCTTAAGAATCTTATAACCAACCTTTACTCTGTTAGGTGTAGTGCCCGAAAGACAATTTATGTAATTGCTTTTGGTGACATAATCTATCTCACCTTATTACTTGCTTTGTGCTTGTAAGTAATACATCTTCGCAAACCCCTAAGTATATCAAGATGTAACCTCTTAACTCGATGTATGGCATGCACGTGAGGATTGAGTTAGTGGTGATATACTTAAATCTGATAGTCCGTGGTGAACTTAATCGAGTTTAGGGTCTCTTGATTAAAACACAAATAATGCGCCTGAACACCTTAGGGTGTGATAGTCTTATCCAGATCATCGCCGGTGAGAGGTACCTACGTGGGGCATTTATATATGATGGCATTCATAGAGGATTTGGACCGATTTAATATGTATTTCTCGGTATAATACCGTAATCGAGGAATCTTATTAAATCATTAGATGATCATATATGGATCAACCTTAATCTGAGGTGATCACTGCAGTCTTTGCTTGTCTCGGGGTAGTGTTCGATGTGTTAGTTACGGTTCACTTAGATATTGTGGAAATATTAATATTACTATTAATATTACTCAGCAGACTCTGCTGAGCCTCATGATTTCGTGCATAATATTTTGTACACCTTATTTAATTGTAAAAGACATATTAATTGTGATTCATATAAACAATTAATATGTCAAACTCTAGTTTACTTTATGTCATAGACATAACTTTTACTTTTTACTTTTGCATGCTTGCCCGCCCACATCTACATACTCAAGTGGCCGCCCAAGCTAGCTAGCTAGTCTCTCTATCTCAATTGTATCTATTTATACATCTTTTACTCAATGAATAAACTAAGTTGAAGTTTACTCTTGTGTTTATCACATTCTCAAACTCTCTTCATGGTAGCGAGAGCGCCATCGAGTTCTAAAATCCATTTAAAACTCAGTTCTTTTTTCGAAAAATGTCAACATTATCTCGAAGTTTCATCTTCCTCAAGAGACTCACAATGCCTCCTCAGACCGGGATAATCGAACACTCTTCTTTTACAAATCATAAACTTGATGGTAACAATTACTTGCTATGGTCAAGGTCTATGAAAATGTATATCTCCGGCCAGGGCAAGATGGGATATCTGTCAGGTTCCAAGCCTGCCCCTGCTGAAACCGACCCCAAGTTTGAAGCATGGGACACAGAAAATAACCAAGTCATGACCATCCTCACGAGGTATATGACAAAAGAGATCAGTGAGAACTTCATGATGTATGACATCGCTAAGGAAATCTGGATAATGCCGAGACCTTTACTCAAAAAGGACAATACATCCAAGTCTATGAACTCAAGCTCAGATTCAAAATCTGCAGACAAGGAGATATGTCTCAGAACTCAATATTTCAATCAACTATCTAAGGCATGGCAACACCTAGATATGTTGGAAACTCACACTGGAATGATGTCAAGGATGTTTGCTTCTATATAAAGACATCATAGAAAAGAAGAGAGTATTCAAGTTCCTCACCGGATCGAATCCTACTCTTGATGATGTTAGAGGAGAATTCTTGCCACAAAACCTCTCCCAAATCTCAAATCCATGTTTGCCGAGGTCAAACATGAAGAAAGCAGGAGGAAAGTCATGTCACGAACACCCATCTTGATAACCCTATCAAGGTACTTGCCTCGCTTGAATGTCGGGAAGATCACGAGGTTACTTTGGGACTTACTGAGGAAGCCTGAGAAAGCCGGAAAGTCGCTGATGATCACCGCAAACGCACAAATCACACCAAGGACAATTGTTGGAAGCTACATGGCAAACCTACCCCTCTAAAACCTCAAAACCAACCAGGGAAAGTCAAGGCAAACTTGTCGGTGAAGAGGAGAATGACAATGGTCAATGCTCGCTTTGTTGCCTTTAGAGCCTTTATTGCTCAAAGATCGTGGAAGGTAGCTCCCCTCATCGAAATGGCCACTCATGCTAAAACAGTATATTTTACTCACCTCTTAGTAATGAGACTTGGATTGTTGATTCTCGGCCTTCTTCCCATATGACTGTAATAAAAACCATATTACCCAATATATGCCATGCAACCAAATTCACGCAATTAAGACTCATTGATGGTTCTGCTTTCTTATGCAAAAGGTGTTGGGAAGGTTAAACTTACTAATCGATATATCTACTGAATGTCCTGCTTTGTTCCAAAGTTAGATCAGAAACCTTATATCTCACAAGAAACTCACTAAAGATCTGAATTGGACCGTTGTTTTTAATAAGAATCGGTGCACATTCCGAGATCTTTCTTCTCGAAAAGTGATTGGGCAAGCTAAACCACCTTTCAGGATCGCTTGTGATCAACCTGCTTTGAAGACAGTAAGATCAAGACAGAATCCGCCTCGGCACTGCACTCAAAACCTAGACAATATCATGTTATGGCATTATAGACTAGGACATCCAAGTTTTGGTTATTTAAAGTCTTTAATCCCTCAATTGTTTAAAGGATGTAATCTTAATGATCTTCAATGTGATATTTGTCAATTTGCTAAACTCACCAAATCTGTATGCTAAGTTACCTCACTTGCCCTCTTCCCTTTCACCCTAATTCACAAAGATGTATGGGGACCTCAAGAGTGAAAAGTATAACAGGAAAAAGGTGGTTTGTAACTTTCATTGATGATCATACCGTAAACACTTGGTTGTTCTTAATGAAAGACAAATCAAGTTGGACCTATCTTCCAAGAATTTTATCACATGGTCTCCACCCAATTTGATACTAAGATCAAGATCTTAAAGACTCGATAATGCTCGAATACTATGAGTCTAACCTCAAGAAACTTCTTGACAAACAGAGGAATTGTTCATATCGGTAGTTGTGTGGAAACACCTCAACAGAATGGGGTTCTTTGAAAGAAACAACAGGCATCTGGCTGAAATGGCCGGATCAATCATGTTCACTACACATGTTCCTAAATACATGTGGGGTGAAGCTATATTGATCGCAACATATTTAATCAATAGACTTCCCAAAGTAGAGTGTTAGGTTTCAAAACTCCTCTCCAAACCTGCCGACCACACACTCTGCTCTCATCTTATTACCCAATTGCCTCCAAAGATCTTTGGTTGTACTGTGTTTGTTTATATCCATGCTCAACACGTATAAACTTGATCCTAAAGCTCATAAGTGCATTTTCCTTGGATATGCACAGGACATGAAAGGTTACAAGTGTTACTCTCCTACTGAAAAGAAATTTTACAATTCTATGGATGTGAAATTCTTTGAAAGGACTCCATATTACAAAGAAACCTCTTGAGCAAGTCCCCGATGGAAACTGATTGAGATTGAACTAAGTCCGTTCCTCGAAAAACCATTTACCCTCGGCGAGTCCTAACCTCAAGCAGACTCATAACCTTCAACATCCTGCGGATACTCACATTATCGACCCTCAAGATCTGGCGACCAGAGTCTGGCCGACCCGAGCCTCTTGAACTGAAACTCTCAACCTCATCGAACAGTCTCTTTGGACCTCGACCATCGAATCTCACCGTCACATCGAAGTGGATGACGGACTATTGCTCTAAGGAAAGGAAAAGATCATGCACCGATCATTCTATTCATACTTATTTATCTTATGATCGCTTGTCTCTGTCTTTTGCCATGTTTACACAGACTGGACTCTCACTCTATCCCTAGAAATATTCAGGAGGCCCTTCAAAATGATAAGTGGAAGGCTGCTGTTAAAACAGAGATGACTGCTCTCCTGGATAATCATACTTGGGATCTCACAACTCTTCCCAAAGGCAAGAAAACAGTTAGCTGCAGATGGTTATTCACTATCAAATACAATGCTGATGGTAAAATTGACAAGTATAAAGCCAGATTGGTAGCAAGGGGATTCACTCAAACTTATGGCATTGACTATAAGGAAACTTTTGCACCAAAGAGCAAAGCTCAACACTGTCAGGGTACTGATTTCCCTAGCTGTCCAACTTGACTGGCCTCTTCACCAATTGGACATAAAAAATGCCTTTCTAAATGGGGACCTCACTGAGGAGGTTTATATGACTGTACCCCCTGGTTTTATCAATCCTCATACTCAAGGCAAGGTGTGCAAACGAGGAAATCTCTATATGGCTCAAGCAATCACCAAGGGCATGGTTTGGAAAACTCACTACTGTGGTTAAAGTCTGCTGGATATCATCAATGCAACTCGATCACACCATGTTTGTCAAGACAACCAACCGAGAGGAGGTCCATTCTAATTGTATATGTGGATGATATCATCCTTCTTGGGAGATGACTCTACCGAGATCCGAACTTGAAGACTCTACCGGCAAAGGTGTTCCAAGTTAAAGATCCGGGCTACCTCAAGTACTTTCTTGGTATGGAAGTAGCTAGAAACACCAATGGCATTTCGGGTCTCCCAAAGGAAGTATGTCCCGGACTCTCTTCAAGGAAATCGGCATGATGGGATGCAAACTGTCAGATCTCTCAGTAGACCCAGGTCATACCTATCGCATGGTGACATTGCCGTCCAGGAAAGAACAATATCAAAGGCTTGTAGGCAAACTCATATACCTTTCTCACACAAGACCTGCTATTGCATATGGGTCGATCCTGGTCAGTCAATTCATGCATTGCCCTACTTGAGCAACATTGGGATGCAAAGAATAGATATCTTGAGGTATTTAAAATCCACTCTGGCCAAGGCAAGCACACTTCACCAAGTCTCACCGATAGATCAATCAAGGTCTACACTGATGCCGATTGGGCCGGATGTCACATTGACATGAGGTCTCCCACAGGCTATTGCTCATATATATATGGGGAACTCAGTTACTTGGAGGAGCAAGAAACAACCTCTCGTGTGTCAGAAGCGATCTTGAAAAGCCGAACTAAGGGCACTTGTACTTGGCATTTGTGAAGCTCTATGGCTAAAAAGTCTTGATCGAACTTCAAAGAATCAGACGACAACCTATCACACTCTGTGTTGTGATAATAATTCACCTTTATGCATGGCGAGAAGATCCACCCATCATGATAAAACCAAGCATGTGGACATTGATGACACTTTACGAAGGAGAAGATTGATGCCAAGATTATTCAACTCCAAAGATGTTCCTCAAAGCAGATCGAAATTCGATATTCTTACCAAGGCTATTCCACCTCTTATGTTCAAATAGACTAAGTAGCAAACTTGGTCATGCATCAACATATACACCCTGATTTGAGGGGGTGTGGAAATATTAATATTACTATTAATATTACTCGTGACTCTCTGAGCCTCGAGGATTTCGTGCATAATATTTTGTACACCTTATTTAATTGTAAAAGACATATTAATTGTGATTCATATAAACAATTAATATGTCAAACTCTAGTTTACTTTATGTCATAGACATAACTTTTACTTTTTACTTTTGCATGCTTGCCGCCCACATCTACATACTCAAGTGGCCGCCCAAGCTAGCTAGCTAGTCTCTCTATCTCAATTGTATCTATTTATACATCTTTTTACTCAATGAATAAACTAAGTTGAAGTTTACTCTTGTGTTTATTACATTCTCAAACTGGCAAGCCCACATCTACATACTCAAGTGGCCGCCCAAGCTAGCTAGCTAGTCTCTCTATCTCAATTGTATCTATTTATACATCTTTTTACTCAATGAATAAACTAAGTTGAAGTTTACTCTTGTGTTTATCACATTCTCAAACTCTCTTCAGATATGTGTTCCAAGCCACTTCCCATTGGCACTATCTCCTGATGAGTGAGTAGTTCTGATTTTCACAGACATGTAATCCATTTCTTCGTGCAGGAAGTAGAGAGACTGTCCCCTTATTTGTTAGCCCTAAGAAAGTGATCGATCGGCCGAGTTCATATTTAGACTAATTAGCTACTAGTCAGATATGTGAACTAATTGATCACTAGGGGTTAATGGTAAATAAGGATAAGATATTCTCGAGTCGGGTTCACGGAGACTTCCTCTCGTAATGGACATCTATGGAGGGTTAATCCGTATGTAGTGATTATATCAATGGACGCTTATTCACTCTATGGGTTGAGTATAAGTATACATCTATAATCGGTAGAGTTCAGTTTCGGGTTTATGGTGGCATAATCCCGGAATTAATAATTAATGTACTTATTCTGTTCGATGAATAATTAATTATTGGAGCTACTGGTTATAGGTCCATGGTCCCCGATGTCACTTCTGTAATTCGGACTAATAATCTTGTTATTTGGGCCTCAGTGATAATTAATTGCCTGGGCTAATTGATTGATATGCATGGATATTATTTAGTTGGGCTAAATAATATAATACACAGAAAAGACATTTTCTGTGGGCCTAAAACCTAGTGTATATGGCGCCTCATACTTCATTAAATGCAAAATTTGATTTTCTTGTGTGATTAATGATTAATAAAAGATGATTGATTTGTAATTGAATGATTGATTAATCACAATCTTTTATAAATGAAATTATCCTTTATTGTGATTTATTTTTAATTATTTATTTAATTAATTAGAAACTTGGAGGCCAATGATTTACTCTCCTATATAAAGAGAATTCTTCCAAGACATAATGCCAAGGGAAATTTCGACCTATACACTAAAAGAGAGAAAAAAATTGTTCCTTGTCTTGGGTTTCTGGTTGAAGAAAAACTTGGAGTTTTTCTTGGTGTTGCATATCAAGGAGGTTCTCATATCAAGAAGGGTGTCCACCAACCGCCGTTTGGAGAACACATCGGAAGATCAAGGCGTCTCTTCCCGATATTGGTAACATGATCTTAACCCCCTTGTAGTAGTTTAAGTCCTTTAAATATGTATTGTGTTGTATAAATCGTGATCCATCCGCTGCGCATAGATCTAATTCATTTAGATCTGAGCTCCTACATCCTTCATGTGGTATCGGAGCAAGGTTCCACGGTTTATATAGTCATAATCATAATTAAACGATTTAAAGGAGTGGAATTGCATGTAGATAAATCTTATTTATTGTTTTATGCATTGATATTGATTAGTTGTTGTGGTTGAAGAGATGGATTGGGGGTTGGCACTGTTTACCCGTTAGATCTATTGTAAACTCATATAAACGATGAAAATTCGTTCATATGAGTATAGGAAATTATGTAATTTATTTGTTATTGAAATTTTAATTTCCAGAAAATAGATCTGTTTAGTAGCTGTTTAGTGTTTCCGTTTTTCCCGTTGATCGAGCCGTTGAAACGACGATCCCTCTGGTCAGAATCAAGATTGGAAGATGGAGAACAAGTGCAAAAAATTTAGCGTCGATCGGAATCTGTATCCATATCCTTTCGTTGCTACAAAGAAGCTGCAGTAACAGAAAAACGCAGGATTCACAGAAACCCTACCTGTGACTTCATCGAATTTCTGGGAGAGTTTGGACCGTTGAAACGCCAATCCAACCGGCCAGATCGATAAATATGGAGTTTTTGACGTGGCATAAACATGTCAGATCGATCGGGATTCATATCGATTCCCGATCAGCCTCGGGAACTCTTTGACGCGCTGCTGTAAAAGTCAGATCCAGCAGCAAGTTGGGCGGCTCACTGGAGAAAATTGACAACTCAAAGCTCCGATCCAACCGTCCATATTGAAGCCCGAGGAATGGAGAACATATCTGGAAAGTTTTGTCACGATCCGAGTTCGTTTGGTTTTCCGATCATCAAAGAATTTGAACAGCTACAGATTATGTTAGAAAGTTGTAAATCCTAGTTAGGGTTTGGTTATTTATTTTCTAATAGGTTAGATACGGGGGTGCCAACGGTCCATCTCGGTGTTTATTTTCCGCACTAGAATACATGTTTAGATTGTATGTGTAGAACCGGAAAATTGCCATGACATGCATCATATCATGAATTCCACTCCATATGCATACATGTAGAAATTAATTTGAGGAATTAGTTAGGCATGTATAAAACACGCAATTAGTTTTAATTAATTGTTTGATATTAATTAGAAACTAATTAGGGTAAAAAACCGAGGATCAAGGGTTTTGTCAATCGTCGAGGTTGAGTGATGGATTCTCGGTGAATCCCACTCTGCGAAAGCATAGGGAGTAAAATCCCGAAACCTCGTGGTTAAGGTGTTGGATTCTCGGTGAATTCCACCTTACCTAGACGAGATTACGCTTTTTGCTTCGTAGTGTCTACGTGAAAGTTTGATAATCACTGGCGAGCTTGGTTCGAAAATGGTTTAACCATGGTTGGGTGGTCAACAGTAGCTACGGCTCGATCGACTTCACCCTCCACTTATGGCGTTTGCACGGGTCCGGCAAGGCTGAGCCATCCGACGAGCCACTACGGCTCAACGGAGCTCCCCTAGTCTTGACCCGTCCGACGGCCACATATGTCCCAACGAATAGGTCGGGTGGGCTAGCCCACATAACCGATATCATTCGGGCCTATGATTTATTGTTCCTTAATGTAACATCAAGTCCAAAAACGTGATCAGTGAACCCACCACCTTTTCAAAATATTGAGTGGGAGCGGGAAAGGCGACAGCCGACCCCACGGCCTCTACTGTTGACTCAAGCACCGTGAGAGAATGGTGACTCCTCGTGCCGGCTTTGATTTCGCCCCCCTATGGAAGGCCTTCACCGCTATCAAAATTCAAGGCTTGGCCTCCGAAAGGATAAGATCTTGGGTACTCGCTGGGTCACTGACCAACCCTAAGGCGGCACACTCGGGGTCTACCTAAAAATCTGAAACAGTAGGTCACACTCATAAAGGGTATTTTGGTAATACCTTGGCTGAAGAAGGAAAGGTGATTGACGATCACAAATGAGATGTTCGATTCTCAATTTGATCTTCAATATTAATCGAAACCTCTGTGACCTACCCTAAGGCGGCACTGAGGTAAGAGATTAAGTCCTTGGAACGGTAGGATAGACTATAAGTACTTAGTTTATAGTTCCTAAAATTAATTAGTAGTGTATAATTTGGATTTATTTTCTGTCATTTTTACAACTATTTATATATCTCTAGTGTACTAGACTACTAGTGTATGTATTAAATTGACTAGTAACGACTTCGTTAAAAAGTGGTAAGTAACTAGAACGTTGTACTCACTAATCTTACATGCGATTAATCTTTCGGAAGAAATATTTCTCTTGAGCCTTCAAGACTTAAATGACGTAAATAAGTATGTCACTGCTGTCACTCGTGTTGAATGAGAGACAACCATAGTTAGTTTGAAAGATGATTGGGACGGTAAAATTCTTTTAGTGAATTTTTAATAGTGTAGTGACTACACGAGAAATTTTCTAATAGAAAAATTGGAGAATCATAAATTAAAGTGTCGCTAGTTAGACGGTATTTGGAACCGATAAACTAGTGGGAGCTTTTATCTTATGTTCATCTGATTTATTTGAAAATTAGTCCCACTGGGTGACGCTTTCATTAGACATCCCACAGTTCACGAGTAGTGTCTACTCAAACGAACTACTAGTTCAAGACTATTTCCTTTTAAGGAAAGTCAAGAATGGGAAAGAATGTCTACAAGTGTTAATAATCTAAACTAAGTTTGAGGCTAAACCGAAACATTAATTAAAGAAAGTATAGGATAAGGAAAGTGATTCGGATAGTTCCCATTGGCACTTCCCATTGGCACTATCTCCTTCAGATATGTGTTCCAAGCCACTTCCCATTGGCACTATCTCCTGATGAGTGAGTAGTTCTGATTTTCACAGACATGGAATCCATTCCTTCCTGCAGAAGTAGTAGAGAAAGATCCACTTATTTGTTAGCCCTAAGAAAGTGATCGATCGGCGAGTTCATATTTAGACTAATTAGCTACTAGTCGATATGTGAACTAATTGATCACTAGGGGTTAATGGTAAATAAGGATAAGATATTCGAGTTGGGTTCACGGAGACTTCCCCTCTCGAATGGACAGTCTATGGAGGGTTAATCCGTATGTAGTGATTATATCAATGGACGCTTATTCACTCTATGGGTTGAGTATAAGTATACATCTATAATCGGTAGAGTTCGATTTCGGGTTTATGGTGGCGTAATCCCGAATTAATAATTAATGTACTTATTACGCTCGATGAATAATTAATTATTGGAGCTAATCGGTTATAGGTCCATGGTCCCCGATGTGACTTCGTAATTCGGACTAATAATCTTGTTATTTGGGCCTCATTGATAATTAATTGGTCAAGCTAATTGATTGATATGCATGGATATTATTTAGTTGGGCTAAATAATATAATACACAGAAAAGACATTTTCTGTGGGCCTAAAACCTAGTGTATATGGCGCCTCATACTTCATTAAATGCAAGATTTGATTTTCTTGTGTGATTAATGATTAATAAAAGATGATTGGTTTGTAATTGATTGATTGATTAATGACAGTCTTTTATAAAGGGAATTATCCTTTATTGTGATTTCTTTTTAATTATTTATTTAATTAATTAGAAACTTGGAGGCCAATGATTTACTCTCTTATATAAAGAAAGTTCTTCCAAGACATAATGCCAAGGGAAATTTCGACCTATACACTAAAAGAGAGAAAAAATTGTTCCTTGTCTTGGGTTTCTGGTTGAAGAAAAACTTGGAGTTTTTCTTGGTGTTGCATATCAAGGAGGTTCTCATATCAAGAAGGGTGTCCACCAACCGCCGTTTGGAGAACACATCGGAAGATCAAGGCGTCTCTTCCCGATATTGGTAACATGATCTTAACCCCCTTGTAGTAGTTTAAGTCCTTTAAATATGTATTGTGTTGTATAAATCGTGATCCATCCGCTGCGCATAGATCTAATTCGTTTAGATCTGAGCTCCTACATCCTTCACACTCAACGTATAAGATATTGCACGAACAGTCATCATCTGAACATGTACGCAAAATTTCCAGTCCTACCTTCAAGCACTAAGTGCTAAATGCCTATATTGATGTAGTGGGGTGAACCGAATTCACTCATTATCCACAAATTTGTAAGCATCTTCTAAGTAGACTTCTCGGTTTTATGATAGTGTAAACCGTTATTTCATAACCAATATCTTAAATGAGTTAAGAAGTGTATTGTAGCACATTAATAACTATATGAGGCAAATTTATGGTGTTATCCTCAATGGATAAATTCCACCGGGAGGCGGGCCGAGCATCATCCCAAGACCATGCTATGGCCTATTATCGAGCATGGAATACTCTATCTCTCGTAAAATCGTAGATACCTCCAAATATTTTAGATAATCTTCTCATGCGTTTGAGTAGTTGTCGGACGAGATGTCACTACTCGAAGCTCCTTCTAACTTGTATCTTTCACAAGACCCGAAGGTCATTATGAACAAGCTATGTTACTTATTTAAATCTATTACCCTTTCCAAATTGAAAGGACGCTTAGTCATTGTTCCTTTTGAGACAGTGTTCCTTTTAGGAGATAGAATCCTAAGCCGCTCTTGAGATCTTGTCTTTAGAAATATGCACTAATTAATAGAGTATGAAGAAGTGTTTATCTAAATACGGAAACCATTTGCCTTTAATAGTTTAAGATGTGTTACATATACCTTTTCAGCATTTCTTAGTGGATCTGACTTTATCAAACAAAAGTCCGAGTCTTGGATTCATGCTACAAATGTCATATTCACTTTCTATAAGACAAAGAAATTATCGAATTGAAAGTGAATCCATTTGTTCCAACGAATCTGAAAACAGAAAATAAATTTTCTGTGATATTCAAGGATTGAATCCGAAATTTATTTCCTTATATCACTCCCATTATTCTAGCTGAAATAACTGCCCGTTGTCTACTCTAGTTATCGTTTAATGCATATCTACCTTGTTCTTCCAAAGAACTTAGCTTTCGAGGAAATCGTTAAGGATGCATTGGTCAGTGATCCGAAATCACTTTCCTTATCCTCTGATTTTCTATTTATTAATATTCCGATTTAGCCTTAAAAGTACTTAGTTTAGATGACTAACACGTATAGACATTCTTTCCAATTCTTGACTTTCCTTATATGGAAACAGTCTTAAACTAGCAGTTCATTTGAGTGGACACTACTCGTGAACTGTGGGATGTTTAATGATAGTGTTACTTGTTTGGACTATTTGATTTTTCTAATAAATCAACAAATCATAAGGTTAAAGCTCCCACTAGTATATCGGTTTCTAATACCGTCTAACTAGCAATACTTTATTTATGATTTTTCAGAGATTAGAAAATCACCAAAACTAAGCTCCCACTAGTTTATCTGTTCCAAATACCGTCTAACTAGTAATGCTTTGTACATATTTTTCCGGAAATGGAAAAACTCTTGTGCGATGTCTTACATATTTCTAATGATTCAGAAAAACAACAAATCATAAGAATAAAGCTCCCACTAGTTTATCGGTTCCAAATACCGTCTAACTAGCAACACTTTATTTATGATTTTCCAATTTTTCAATTAGAAATTTCTTGTGTGATTACTCACACAATTAAAATTCACTAATAGAATTTTATATAGTCCTACATCATCTTTGAACTAAGTCGCCTCTCGCTCAACACGAGTGACAAAGATGACATACCTATACTATGTCACTTAAGATTTAAAGGCTCAAGAGGAATATCTCTTCCGAAATTTAATTGCATTCTTCGATGAGTTCAACGTTCTTGTTACTTTCCACTTTTAACGAAGTCATTACACTAGCAGTTTAGTAGCCTAGAGATGATAGTTGCAAAACAATATTGACAGAAAAAATTCATACATACACGACTAGATAAATTTTAGGAATTATAAACTGTAAAAGTCTATCCTACCAATCCAAGGATTTAACCTCACATCGCACCGCCTCTGAGAAATCGGTATCAAATCGATGACGGTTAAATCGAGACAATCTCTCTCGATGATTAAACTTTGAGAAGCAAACATCTCATGGGAATCGTACATCCCATACTTTAATCGTCAATTACCTTCCTTTTTCAGCCAATATATTTCCTAAAATATCCTGATGAGTGTGACCTACTGTATCAGACCTTTAAGTACACCCTGAGTATGCCTACGTAGGGTAGGTCAGTGACCCGGCGAGTCCTCAAGATCCTATCATTTCGGAGACCAAGCCTTGAATTTTGATAGCGTTGAACACCATCCGAAGGGGGCTGAAATCAAAGCGGCACGAGGCGTCACCATTCTCTCACTTGCTTGCATCTATAGTAGAGGCCGTGGGGTTGGCTGTCGCCTTCCCCGCTCCCACTCAATATTTTGAAAAAAGTGGTGGGTTTACTGATCGCGGTTTTGGACAAGACAATATTTTAAGAGACAACAAATCATGTACCTGAATGGTGTCGGTAATGTAGGCAAGCCTACCCGTCTTATTCGTTGGAACGTATGTGACTGTCGGTCGGATCCGGCTAGGAGAAGCCCCGTTTAGCCGTAAAGGCTTGTCGGATATGCTAAGTCTTGCCGAACCCCCGTGCAAACATCACACGTGGAGGGTGAGTCGATCGAGCCGTGGCTCAGTTGAACTTACCCAACCATGGTTAGACCATTTCCGAACCCATGTATCATGATTTTCCGATTTCTTAAATTGTCAAACTTTCCCGTAGACACTACGGAACAAACCCGCAATCTCGTTCCGGTTTAAGGTGGGATTCACCGAGAATCCATCACCGAATACTTAAACCCAGTTCCTCGGTTATTTAATTAGTTTCTAATTAATTAATTCCCACAACAATTAATTAACAAATTAAACTAATTAATCGAGTTGAATACATACCTAATTAATTATCCAGAATTAAATAGCTACATGTATGCATATGGAGTGGAATTCATGATATGATGCATGTCATGGAAATTTTCCGGTTATACACATAAATATGATCATACATGCAATTACGGAAAATAAACACCGAGATGGATCGTTGGTACCCCCGTATCTAACCTATTAAAAAAATAAACAAACCCAAACTAGGGTTTACTATTTTCTAATCAGCTGCTGCTGCGTTTTATCAATGATCGGTCATCCAAACGAACTTTGATCGTCACGAAACTTTATGGACCTGTTATTCACTCTTCCTAATTCAATATGAACGGTTGGATCTTCGTTTCAACGGTCCAATCTCTTCCGTAGAATTCGACGAATCGACAAATTGGGGCTGCGGTGCATTTACGACACATCAGCAACTTTATTGCAACGATTGGACATCGAGATGGACTCCGATCGACATGAAATTTTGAGGGCCAAGTCCACGAAAAATGTCTTTTCCATGTATTTAATTATTGAGCCCACTAAATAATTATTCGCACATCAATTAAATAGTCCAACTACTTAATTATCATTGAGGCCCAACGTCAAGAAACATAAGCATGTTAGGAGCCACATCGGGGACCATTGACCTATAACAAGTAGCTATAATAGATTTAATAAAATTATTCATCGAACATAACAATTCTTATTCAATCTATTAATTCTGGGATTACGCCACCATAAACCCGAAACTGAACTCTATCGATTATAGATATATACTTACACTCTAATCACTGAGTCAATAAGCGTCCATTGATATAATCATTACATCCGGATAAATCCTCCATAGACTGTTCGTTTTGATTCGGGATATTTCCGTAAACCCTTCTCAAAACATCTTATCCTTATTTTCCATTAACCCCTAGTGATCAATTAGTTCATAACTA
Source organism: Gentiana macrophylla (assembly GCA_026214975.1). Taxonomy (NCBI): domain Eukaryota; kingdom Viridiplantae; phylum Streptophyta; class Magnoliopsida; order Gentianales; family Gentianaceae; genus Gentiana; species Gentiana macrophylla. The sequence goes on along the minus strand of CM047806.1, from coordinate 57,297,618 downwards.
ATATAATATAAACTGGGCCCATCGATCAGTTTCTAGGAATAACAAATAAGGGAACAGTCTGTCCACTTCCCGCAGGAAGGAATGGATTCCATATCTGTGAAGTCACAGACTACTCACTCATTCCAGAATAGAGCCAACGAGAAGTATTCAGATCACATGTATCCAAGTGATCCTTAACTAACACATCAAACCCTACTTTGAACCAAGCAGTAGACTGTGATCACATCAAGATTGAGATTGATCCATATATGATCATATTGTGATTCGATAAGATTTCTCAATCACGGAATTATATCGAGAATTCAAATCAAATCGGTCCAGTCCTATATGATAGACATCATATATAAATGCCCCACTAGGTACCCTATACCGACGGTCTGGATAAGACGCTCACATCATTAAGTGTTCTGGGTGCATTATTGGTATATTAATCATGAGACCCATACTCTGATTAAAGCACCAGGGACTAACTAGTTTTAAGCATATCATCACTAACTCAATCCTCGAGTGTATGCCATACACTGAGTTATGTGATTACATACCGATATACTTAGGGTTTTCAGCAGTGTATTAATAAGCATGAATGCAAATATTAAGATGAATTATAAATCCTGTCAAAAAACAATTACATAAATTGTCTTTCGGGTACTACACCTAACACCCACCCTGAGAAGATGGTCATCAGGACGATGATGAGTTTGGATACGACGATGGAGTTGATTAGTCGGACCAATGGGTTTCGAACACCGTAGGCTTTAAGCAAATTGTTCTTTTTCATATTCAGTTAATTTTTAGGAGCATCTTTGTCCTTTGCGCTTTCAATTATATACTAATTTGCATAGATAAATACTATGTATACCTTGTTGAGGTGTGTATTTATCATATTTTCTCCTCCTTTTTTGATTTGGTGTTCGAACCATGTCAAGGACTAACGCCAAGACCACTATCACTGCTAATGTTGTTCCAACAACATCATCTTTTGTTACGAGTGAATCTACTTCATTTCATCTTTAGATTTCACCATACAAAATGACATCATCTTAATTTCTGCCCCCTTTCGATCACAGTTTCAACTGGTCAACGACTTAATCAACCAATATATTTCTTAATCAGATTTGGGATCCTTCGTCTTTTGTGCCTCATGACCAATTCAGCTCTGGTATGTGTATCAACACAATTTAGAAGCAAAGTTAGTCAAATAAGCACCATCAAACGTGACATATCTAACTATGTATGGTGGAAATTTACTATCCTTCTTATCATTAGAGATAAAAAACATGAATGATATTTCTTCGATTCAAAGCCTAAGCCACAAGAGTATATATTTGCACTGGGTTCAAACTCTTTGTTTGGAGGAATTCACAATTGGCTGATGACTTGGTAGCGTAGACCAACATCAACATTCAACAGGGATAGCTTACAAGTTCAAAGACAGAGCATGCATTAGTTGAAGTCATTGGTTGTATAAATATTCTTAAAGTTTTGCTCAATCACCAGCCAAAAGCACAAATGATAGAGTACACATACGTAAAACATAGAATATGACTAAACATATGGTAGAATATTAGGCCTTGGTGAGGTCATAGATACCTTGTCACCAATTCAGATCTCATTCCCACTGTTCTTGGAGGTCTAAGTTAGATTATGAGTTAGTTATTTCAACACAACCTTACGGAAGTTCTTCTAAGTTAATCAAAATGTTAGGAAGGGTGTATGAAAAGACAATAATGTATTGTTTTATTTGATAAATCTAATATTCACTTTTAATCATTGTATTCACTTAGTAGTATGCTTACAAGTGAACATCGTAGAAAATCCCTAGGGTTCGTTATGTAGCCACAATACTCAATGCATAAGATTTATGTATGAGAGGATTGACATTATGCTAATACTCATTGAATATTAGGACCGTTTTGAAATTGACTGAAGTTCGAGATCTTACAGCCAAAACACTATTATTTCCCTAATACACTTGGACACTGACCGCTTTATCTGGTCATTGATGTTTGACACCTTGATGAGAGTCAATTTGTTAACGAAAATCACCATGCTTTTCTCCATTTTCCATGCCCCTTTTATCACTTTTGTAACAAACTAAGTCATTATTTTCTCTACTCTGTGATAGCGTTGTTAGGAAATCTACGCGGGAACGCTGCGGAATTCAAAAATTTATTTCCTTTAACTAGGATCGACTTCGTTTAAGCAACAAACATATAAAGCTAGTAGACGGTGGTTACCTTACTTGATCTAAAAGATCGACGCTTTGACCGTCTAAGGAGAGTAGCGATGTATGGAGCCGCCCAAGCGTTCGGTCTCTACCGATTATCCACACGAACAGCCCGCCAGAATCCCATCATGCATTGCTACTAGAAAAATCCGGTTGCTAGACCGGCATTTTCTCTCTCTAATCTCTCTGTAAGAACCTCTCTACTTTCACAAGAACTATTAGCTCTTGGAATTGTGTTGTACAAAAAAGCTAGCCAAGCCCTCCTATTATAGGAGTACTTGCGCCCCATCATAGTCCCCAACTGATTGAGATTAGCTTCTAGTAGATTGATGAGAAAGAAAACTTCTTCCTAATAAAATATGGAAAGTATCTTTTATTCATTTATCTCATTTAATATTCAATATCTTATATTAAATATATTTCCAAGATATATAATGACAATATCTTATATTGAATATATCTTTATCTTATTACCATAAATCTATTTTCCAAAAATCAATTAATATCCAATTTTAATATTATGGTAATCTAATTAATTAAATTGCACAATCAAAGTGTATCTTATAAACAATAAAATCTGCGCCCCATAGCCAATATTATGGCATCCAGAATATTCTTTAATTAATATAATATTATGATTAATTAATTTGCAAAATACATGTGTATCATATACATATCTATTTTTGACGCATACACATACATTATATGTATATTTAATTAATCAACATAATTAATATCTTATATAATATTTATTCTTAATAAATAAATACCACCATATTAATTTACCACTATAACCTTACGAGATAAACTTTCCTTATTTGGCTATCAACAATTTGAAATGGTGTCCTAAACCCAATCGGGTTGGACCGGATCTGACCGGGTCGGATCATTTCTACCATTTCTTTATATTTATACATATATTAAATGGCTTTTCTGTTGTCATATATTTGTTATTTTAAAGAACCAATTATGAATTGTTATATGATAATGTCCTAAGTATTAAATTGTGATAGAGAAACCATGATAGATGATTATGGTTGATGAGATCTCTAATCATTTTAATAAGTTTGATACTTAAATGTCTCTAGGCTGATGTACAATTAAACAGGGCATTGATAGTATAAACAGGCTAGCACGTATTTGATGTCTTCTGTCTTTAAGGGCAGAGATAGATCTCGTCTATCAAAGTGTAGAGACACTTGGACTGTACGTGGACATGTATTAGAGAATGCGTACGTTAGACTGACCCACTTACACTGTTAAGTGCCACACTATGTGACGGTTGTGTAATTATCCATAGGACCGGAGTCTACATGGCATCACGGTATGGATTGCCATACTTTGACATTATTGAGGTTTCTCTTAGCCATGGGGCGATCATGCGGTAAAGATTGGGTGTGATACTGAAGCATGCTGAGTATACATGTTTGGTCGTCTGGGAATCGCATACCCTATCAATAGGGGTGATTATCCGAAAGGTCCTTCTTATAAGGAATGTCTTACTCTCGTGAATCTTTGCAAAGTGGAAGTAAATGAGTTACTTCGAGAGAGCATGATATCCAGATTATAAGATACAGTCGTTGATGTTTGACACTCGACGAACGACCTTATGGATATTATTACATCGATAGGATTGTATTTACACGGTAACTGTTTCACATGAAAGGTAGTAGTCATTGTATTTGACTCTTCTGATGATTGAGGGTCACGGTGTGTTGCTAGACGCTATCCCGTGATCGTTAGTTATGAAGGACATTTTCATAATTTGCACTTTGTGGCTACGGCCAACATATTCGGAAGCCTATCGGGTCACACACATAAGAACATCTAGCCGGATTAAAATGCGGTTATAGTGATAACCAAATAAGGAAAGTTTATCTCAAGAATATAAAGGTTATAGTGGTAAATTAATATGGTGATATTTATTTATTATGAATAAATATAATACAAGATATTAATTTTGTTGATTAATTAAATATTTATATAGATACATATATTTCGAATATATATATATATATATATATATATATATGATATACATGTATTTTGTGAATTAATTAATCATAGTATTACAGTAATTAAAGAAAATCTCAATTCCCAAATTAGTGGGGAAAAGGGACGCAATTTTTAAAGTGTTTAGGATACATTTCAATTGTGCAATTTAATTAATAAGATTACCATAATATTAATATTGGATTAATTGATTTTGGAAAAATAGATTTATGGTAATAAGATAAAGAAATATTCAATATAAATATTGTCCATATATATCTTAAGAAAAATATTTAATATAAGATATTGATTATTAACGAGATAAATCAATCAAATGTATTTTCCTTATTTTATTAGGAAACTGTTTTCTTTCTTCTTAATCTACTAGGAAGCTAATCCCAATTAGATTGGGGGACATGAAGGGCGCCCAATACTCTATATAAGCCAGGTGTTGGCTAGCTTGTTTGTACAACACAATTTCAAGAGCTAATAGTTCTTGTGAAAAATAGAGAGCTTTTTAGAGAGAGTTTGGAGAGAGAGAAAATGCCAGTCTAGCAACCGGATTTTTATAATAGCAATCCAATGGTGGATTCCGGTGGGCTGTTCGTGTGGATTACCGGTAGAGACCGAACGCTTGGGCGGCTCCGTGCATCACTACTCTCATTAGACGGTCAAAGCGTCGATCTTTTAGATCAAGCAATCTACTAGCTTATTTGTTTATTGCTTAAACGAAGTCGATCCTAGTTAAAAAGGAAATAAATTTTGAATTCCGTAGCGTTCCCGCGTAGATTTTCTAACAGTGGTATCAGAAAAGAGCTTTGAGCTTAAGCAATAAGCACTAATTAATTGCGTAGTAATTAATCGATAGATGCAAGATCTAAGATCACGAAACACAAATATATATATATATATATATATATATATATATATATATATATATATATATATATATATATATATATATATATATATCTTATATATATAAGTGCACTCTATTAAATGTGCAGATTTTGGTCGTATTTTTTTGGCGCATTTGGTCGTTTGGTAAATCTCTTTTTTTTCTTATTTTAAAACGTTAAATAAATATCACCGTTTGAATGGCCAATGATTTGTTTTCTTTCCCACTCAAGCGATCTAAAACCCACCACCGCCTTGCTTTCTTCTGTATAAATAGCTACGATGGAATCCATGGCAGGCGTTATGCATGCGTTCTCTCCTACACAGTTATCTTGCTCGAGCTTTCATTCGTTTGTCCAGGTAATTGCTTCGATTGTCTTTTTTTTCGCCATTCCGAGGGGAAATTTGGAAATCAGCTTATTTCTTCTGTCCGAATTTATGCTTGGTTCGTTCACCGTTCCAAATCGATTATGTTCGTTCCCTGTAAAAAAAGGCAAATTTGATTGGCATTGCTGCTTATTATTTAGTATTTTGCATAGGTGTAGTATTTGATGTGTGTTTGTTGTTTTGTTCTTTGCCTGTAATTAGCTCTGTCTCATTTGCATGTTGGGTTTTATGAATTACTGTGAGTCCTTATGCTTTCCTTTTCTTTTCTGCTAATTTTTTTCGGTTTTATTTTATACCAAGTTTGTTGATCTTTTCAAGCTTTTGCATAGGTGTGTTTTTTTGTGTTTTCTTTTTTGCGTTTTGTTTGGCTGTATTTGGATTTATTTCTTTTGCGTGCTGAAATGTAGTGTGTTATCTGGGCTTGAATCGGTTATAGTTAGTCCATCTGATTTTAATTTGTCTCCTGCTGTTGCCCTTCTGTTTTATAGTGTACCAAGATTGTGTCTGTTTGGAAGCATAGGTATGTGTTATTGGTATAGATAAAGTGCTGAATTTTAGTGCATGTGCTCTTCTTGTTTGTTTTTTTTATTGTTTTTATGAATTTTGTTTTGGGTTTGACTTTGGGTTTCTAAAGAATTGATGCGTTCAGTTCTTTGTTAGGCATTCTATTAAAGACGTATTGTTTGGTAGTTTTATCTTCTATGCATTTGGTTTTTGTTAGGAACCGAATGTTATGATGTACTTTTCTGTGGTTTTTTGGTTGTAAACTCTGCGTGTGATTTTTGCAGCTTTATTTACGTGTTTTTCGGTGCTTTCTACTGCTGTTTGGATTTGGGAAAATGTTTGTGGTGTTGATTTGTGACTGGAAATCTCTTGCATTGTTGTATAGAACTTCGAAAAAATGGGTCTTAGTAGCCATGAGGTTGTTACCCTGGTTCTGTTCGTTTCTGTTGTGTCCTAACCTTGTTCTTTCGTTATTGCTCTTCTTGCAGTTGTTGTTGCATTGTCGTGTGCATTGCTGCGTTTCGGTTTAAAGATTTGTTGTACCCAGGTATTATAAAAGTTATTTTTAATTTTAATTTTTTTTAAAGGTGATGTCTATCACTTTTGTATGCTTTGCTCCATATGTGCTTTTGAATTTTATGTTCGCCACACCTTTCCACTCTTATGCTTTTAGGTTTTTTGGGTCTTCCCTTTCTGTGCATTTTCTGTCTATGGTTTTTCCATTTTTGGTAGACATGCAAAGAAGTGGTGTGTGTTGGTAGCTACAATTAGATGTAGGTGACTTTTGCCCTGTTTGGTATAAGTTTTTGTGCGAGTGTGCCTCACCCTATGTGCCATTGCTGTATATAGCTGTTACCAGTGCCAAATAGAATTTTTAGCCCACTCCCTATGACAAGGAATGCAGACCAAATGTACAACTTTTTGCCTTTGCCTGTGGTATGTTGCTGCCGGATGTGCGCTGTGACTTTTTTTTAGATGCCCTGCTGAACATGCGATTTTGTAGGCGAAATGGATGCTGATAGATTGACTTCGAGGAACGAGAATAGGAGGGAGGCTTATGCTAGAATGCCTCCTGAAAGAAAGGATGAATTGCTAAGGCGCAGGCGTATGCGTTATGCTATTAATCGGTCTCAGGAGTCTCTTTGCTAATGCTCGTGGCGCCAGGTAGCAGAATCACCCCGGTCATGTGTTGGTGACATAGCCTCTTCCTCGAGTCTGAATGTTCTATAGGTCAATCCTCAAGCTCCCTGCCTAAGGACACTGCAGGTGCTCCTTTTAGGGAAAGAACTATCAGGTCTTGTGATTTTGGCCAGGGTACTATACAACAAACTACCGCTTCCGGAAGTGATGCTTCCCCGGGCCCTTCTTCACTGTTACCTGTGTCAGGCCAGCCTGTTACATCTATGGATTCAGTAGCCCTGGGTAAAATAGCTCGAAGAGCCAGATCATCTTGCGCTGAGATTGATCCTTCGGTGTTTTCACGGAGGAGAAATGACCAGCGTGGAGCACAGCCTCGTGCAGCCCGAGTCAGTCCTACAATGCAGGGACAATACCGATCTATAGTTCCTGATGCGCCAGATTGCGAGTATTGTGCAGCTAAACACTTTCACCGTGAGCCACCTTCTTTTTGCTGTTCCGAGGGAGAGGTTAGGCTGGCGCCTGCTCGGATGCCGCAAGAACTCCTACGACTCTTCATGTCTTCAGATGAAGATTCAATTCAGTTTCGGCGCTATGTGCACACCTACAACAACCATCTTGCATTCACCACTTTTGGTGCAAAAACAGACCCCGAGTTAATGAAAAATCGCCAAGGTATATATACGTTTACTGTTCAGGGAAAGGTGTATCATAAGCTTCCACCCTTGCAGTCTTCTGAAGCTCCTCCTAAGAACTTACAGCTTTATCTTTATGACGGTGAGGCTGAGCTAGACCAGCGGATGATGCTTTCCTCATGATTAGACCGGGCAATATTGAGAAAGCTGCTGGACATTTTGCGTACCAATCCTTATGTTGTATTTCTTAAGCAATTGAAGGATTTTGAAGATTTATCCCAACACAAGATTTGCTTGGTAAACTCCCCTAGGCTTGATCAAAGGGTATACAATGAGCCTACAAGCAATGATGTTGCAGCTATACTCTCACTTGAGGATGAGACAGATACCTATCCTCAGTGTCACATCCAGATTTATGCGAAAGATGCACTTCCTTTTACAATTTCGCACAACTTTGCATCGATCTTGCGCTACCGCAATACCCATTGTTCTTTGCAAGCGGTGACAGTGGCTGGCATTTTGGTATTGAAAAGTTACCGCCCAACTTGAGGAAACGGATATATAAATACAACTCGGGGTCTGGAGTTGATCCGCAAGAATGTATGAGTGCAGAGGCATTAGTTGTTGCGGAGGAGTCAGGTATTTGTCTTAATAATCTATTCCGGTTGTCATTTACGACTCTGAGTTTGCCTCATCTTAAATTGCACCATTGTTGTCGCAGCTATGGCTCGTGGCCAACGCAAGAGAAATATTGTTTCGTGTAGACAATATTATTGCTACAAGCTGCAGATGAGAGAGTCCGATGAATCCGGATTGCTACATGGTGGCCGTTTATTACAGCAGTATATTGTCGACATGTTTGTGAAAGTTGAGTCTTCTAGACTTGACTATGTGAGGAAGCAGCAAAAAGAGATAAGAACTGAACATTTGCACGGTCTTCTTGATAGCATCAGTTGTGACGTTACCTCAGCTTCAGCTGTAGGGAAAAAAAACGATCCTCCTCCTTCGTTTATGGGAGGTCCACGGGATATGAGAAAGCGATACCTAGACGCTATGGCTCTTGTGCAGCAGTTTGGTCGGCCAGATTACTTTATAACTATGACCTGTAACTCAGCGTGGGAGGAAATAACAAGCCATTTGCTGCCTGGAGAGCTGCCTCAGAATAGGCCTGACCTTCTCTCGCGCGTGTTCAGATCGAAGCTTGAGCTATTGAAGAAGGATCTATTGACAGATCACATCTTTGGTAGCCCCAATGCTTCGGTGTACTCAATTGAGTTTCAAAAGAGGGGCCTACCACATGTTCACCTTCTTATTATACTTGATCCTGAGTCCAAACCTGTAAACCCTGAGGCTTACGATCGATACATTAGTGCAGAGCTCCCAGACCCCGACAAGGATCCTGAGCTGTTTGCATTAGTTACCAAACATATGATTCATGGTCCATGTGGAGCGCTCAACATGAAATGTCCATGCATGCGAAATAAACTATGCAAAAATAGGTATCCAAGGAATTTTTCAGATCACACAACACATGGCGAAGACAGTTACCCTTTGTATCGACGATGAGATTCAGGGTTGTCGATTCTTATCATTAGAAGCCACCCCACGGATAATGTATGGGTTGTTCCCTACAACCCATATTTGCTAAAAGATACAATCATCACATAAATGTAGAGGTTTGCTCGACAATCAAGTGGTTAAATACTTATACAAGTATATCTACAAAGGGCCAGACAAGATAGCGCCTGTGTTTCTACTTCCTTTATAGAGGATGAGATCCATGAATATCAAAAGGGAAGGCGGGTATCTCCACCGGAGGCTGCGTGGCGCTTGTTTTCTTTCCTTGCTTTGAAATACATCCTTCTGTGATAGGTTTGCAGATCCACTTGCCAAACAACTATAGTGTGTCATTCTCTGTTGATGCAAACCTCTCAGATGTTGTGTCTAATAGCTTCCGTTCGAAGACAATGCTGACTCAGTTTTTTCACATGAATAAAAACAATATGAAAGCTCGATCCTTGAACTGCCTGTACAAAGGCTTCCCAAAATATTTTGTATGGGATAGCGGAAAGAGATTCTGGAGTGAAAGAAAACGAGGGAAAGTTGTCGGCCGTATCAACACCGTGCCACCGTCTGAAGGAGAAAGATACTACTTGCGTTTACTGCTGAATCACATGCACGGTCCACAATCCTTCGACGACCTACTTTCGATTGAAGGTTGTGTGTATCAACCTTCCGACAGTCGCACTTCAGCGCGGTCTACTTGCAACAGATTTAGATTTGTACCGATGTTTGGATGAACACTACTACAAAAAAGCATAAAGATCACGGTTTTTAAGTGTGATATATTTACATTAGTCACGGCTTCCAAAGTGTGGCATATTGAGGTGTGACATAAAGTACTTTAACCCAATCACAGCTACAAACTGTGATCTATTATAATAGTTATCACACTTAAAACTCGTGATCTATTATAGTTTGTATCACACTTAAAAACCGTAATCTATTATAATTTCATCACATTTAAAAACCGTGATCTATTATAGTTGTTATCATAGTTAAAAACCGTGATCTATTATAGTTGTTATCACACATAAAAACCGAGATCTATTACAATTAAAACACATTTAAAAACTGTGATCTACTTTAATTGTTATCACACTTAAAAACCGTGATCTATTATAATTTAAATCACACCAATAAAAGTGTTTTTTTTTTCAAAAACAATATATTTACATTAGTCACGGCTTCCAAAGTGTGGCATATTGAGGTGTGACATAAAGTACTTTAACCCAATCACAGCTACAAACTGTGATCTATTATAATAGTTATCACACTTAAAACTCGTGATCTATTATAGTTTGTATCACACTTAAAAACCGTAATCTATTATAATTTCATCACATTTAAAAACCGTGATCTATTATAGTTGTTATCATAGTTAAAAACCGTGATCTATTATAGTTGTTATCACACATAAAAACCGAGATCTATTACAATTAAAACACATTTAAAAACTGTGATCTACTTTAATTGTTATCACACTTAAAAACCGTGATCTATTATAATTTAAATCACACCAATAAAAGTGTTTTTTTTTTCAAAAACAATATATAAGCACACATATTTTTTTGTCTTTGTTGGGACTCGAACCCGGACACTCCGGATTAACGAGCTACACTTATTACCACTAGACCGATGTTTTCTTTCTTCTAATTTTTGACCACACTAAACTAAAATCTCATTATAAAATATCATATTATTTTAATCACAGTCAAAAATTGTGATTGATTGATTTTTTGTCTCATTTTTCCTAAAAACCGTGATAATAAAAATTGTGATATATTTTAGTTGTTATCACACTTAAAAACCGAGATCTACTATAATTTCAACACATTTAAAAACTGTGATCTATTATAGTTGTTATCACACTTAAAAACTGTGATTTATTATAGTTGTTATCACACTTTAAAACCGAGATCTATCATAATTTCAACACATTTAAAAACTGTGATCTATTTTAGTAGTTGTTATCACTCTTAAAACCGAGATATATTATAATTTCAATCACACCTAAAAAGTGTGATCATTCTTTTTTTTTCGAAAACGAAATAAACGCACACATATCTTTTGTTGCCATTGTGACTCGAACCCGGATACTCTGGATTAAGGAAACACACTAATTACCACTGGGTTGATGTCTACTATATTATCATTTTCGACCACACCAATCTAAGATATGATTATAAAATATCATATTATTTTAAGCACAGTTAAAAACCGTGATTGATTGATGTTCTTGTCTCAGTTTTCTTAAAGACCGTGATAAAAAAAACTGTGATCTATTTTAGTTGTTATCACATTTAAAAACCGAGATCTATTATAATTCAACACATTTAAAAACTGTGATTTATTTTAGTTGTTATCACACATAAAAAGCGTGATCTATTATAGTTGTTATCACACTTAAAAACCGAGATCGATTATAATTTCAACACATTTAAAAACTGTGATCTATTTTAGTAGTTATTATCACACATAAAAGCCGAGATCTATTAATATTTTAATCACACCTAAAAAAGTGTGATCACTCTTTTTTTTCACACCTAATAACTGTGATAAATAATTTAAGTGTGATATATATACATTTTACTTGTCTCGGTTCTTTTAAAAGTGTGATCCTTATCTTTAGATAAGTGCGATCTATATCTCTTTTCGTATTAGTGGATATAATTTGTCTCACTTTTTCTATAATTGTGACAAAAATATCATGAATTCAGTCACGGTTTAAAAATGAGATTAATTGATATAATTTATCTCGTTTTCTCAATAACCGTGACAAAAATATCATACCAATTTAGTCACAGATTAAAAGTGTGATAGTTTGGTATAATTTATCTCGGTTTTTCAATAACTGTGATAAAAATATCATATCAATTCAGCCACTGTTTTTGATGTGAGATTGATATATATATAATTTATCTCGGTTTTTTAGAAACCGTGACAGAAATATCATAACAATTCAGTCACAGTTTAATAATGAGATTGATTGATATAATTTATCTCGGTTTTTCAATAACTGTGATAGAAAAATCATAACAATTAAGTCACACTTTAAAAATGAGATTGATTAATATAACTTATCTAATTTTTTCAATAAGTGTGATAGAAAGCTGTAAGTGTGATATATATATTTTCGTTGTCTCGGTTTTATTGAAACTGTGATTGTTTTCATATTTTAAGTGTGACCTATGTGCTATTTTGTAGTAGTGGAAGTGGTCTCCTACCAAATGCCAAGACAGTTGCGTAGTCTTTTTGCTTCTATATTGGTTCATTGTTCACCGGCTCAACCAAAAGACTTATGGGATAAGTACTCTGAGTATATGTGCGAAGACTATATGAGGAGGCAGGTGGGAAGTTGCAGCGATGAATCGAATGCTCGTAGAAGAGCACTATCTGACATACTCTACCTGCTAGATGATATGGGCAAAAAAATTTCCCAGTATGATTTGGGACCAGAAGCTGAGATGGTATATATAAACATCGATGCATCGAAAGAGTTACAGAATGAGAGGAACATACACATACCTGAGGCTGACCTTGAAAATGTTGCTAATCTAAACAACCAACAGCGGCAAGCCTACGATGCAATTATGGAGAAAGCTCTTGCAAACGAACCAGCTGTTTTCTTCATTGACGGGCCTGGTGGAATAGGAAAAACATTTTTATACAGAACTATTCTTGCATCCCTCAGAGTACTGAACCATGTGGCTATTGCCACTGCTACTTCTGGAATAGCAGCTTCCATTCTTCCTGGTGGAAGAACAACGCACTCACGATTCAAACTTCCACTCTATTCCGATGAGAATCAGATAGCAAACGTAAGTAAACAATCTGCATTGGCAAAGCTGCTCTGGGAGGCAAGGCTGATCATATGGGATGAGGCCCTAATGGCACACCGAAAGTGCATGGAGGCATTCTCTGAAATGCTCAAAGACATAACTGATGTTGACATGCCATTTGGAAATAAGGTTGTGGTCTTCGGTAGCGATTTCTAACAGGTATTACCTGTTGTGACAAACTCCACAAGGCATCAACAGATTGACTCTTGCCTCATCAGTTCCCCACTCTGGAATTCATTCAGAAGAATAGAGCTTAGTGAAAACATGCGTGCTCTACATGACCCTGAATTCACTGAATATCTGCTACGAATAGGCAATGGAATAGAGCCCGAGGACGACGATGGCTACGTGAAACTGCCCCCCAATATGGTTATTCCGTATACCAGCATTGAGGATTCACTTCAAAGTCTTATCCACTTTGTGCACCCAGACATATCAATATTTAAAGATGATCCTGCGTTGATTGTAGGTAGGGGGCTACTAGCACCCACAAACAAGTGTGTAGATGATATCAATTCAAACATGCTACGGAAGTTACCTGGAGAACTTACTACGTATTATAGCACGGGTGTTGCTATAGACCAACAACAGCAAGGCGACTATAAAGATTTTCTGAACACACTAAACCCAAGCAGTCTGCCACCGCATAGGCTAGAATTAAAGGTGAATGTTCCTTATGCTCTTGAGAAACATGAACCCTACTGCTGGATTATGCAATGGAACCATTGGTGTGTAAGGAATTGAAGTCTTATACGATTGTCGCTAAGATAGCCAAAGGGACCAAACTCCGGGAAGAGACCATTTTACACAGGATACCTCTCGAAGCCTCAAATGAAGAGCGGAAATCTGGCATCCCGTTCAAGAGATACCAGTTTCCTGTTAGGCTGTGCTTTGCAATGACGATCAACAAAGCTCAAGGACAAACACTTGATCGTGTTGGTGTATACCTTAGAGACCCAGTCTTCTCACATGGACAGCTTTATGTCGCCTTGTCGAGAGCTAGAAAATCAAGTTCTGTAAAGGTACTTATAGTCCCGCCAGACATGGATGAGCCTGCAGCTACAAACAAGACAATTAACATTGTCTTCCAAGAAATAATCACAAGATAACGGTATGACTGGCTTTATATTAATTTTCGTATTCCTTCGTAGTAAACAAATCCGCATTTGTCTCTTCTTACCGATTTTCACGGAAAGCTATGTGTGCTTTTAGATGCTTCCTGTATTTTTTTTTATTTGGCTACACTGACAGGTATATTCAAAGCATCTCTCCACATTTGTTCAATATTGCTGTTCTGATAAACATTTAAATATATGCAATGAACTAATACACTCATACTGATGTCATCCTATAGGAAATGGCTCCAGAACTTCTCATTCCAGATATTCACACCCGAGACACGGTTTGGAAGTGCAAAGTACTTGTACTGGAGAAAGGGAACATCATGAACCCAAAACCAAGCAAACGTCTACAAAAATTGGTTCTTGCTCACACAGAGGTACACATGTAGCACCAAATTCCAATATTCCTTGCCCTTTCTAGATGTGATTAATCATACGGTTATCTAAGTGCTGCTTTCCTACATACAGAAGGAGAGAGATGGTAAACATTAGACATCTAAATTCAAATGTGCTCTTTATATAAGCTATTTTTACAGTCATGGCCATGCGAAAACTAAAGGTCACTACGTTTAATTCCAACCTGTGGCTACATTCGAAATAAGTTCAGCCATTAATAAGTTATATATAACTTCAACGCTCATGTTAAAGCCACATTAGCAATTTGCTATGTGTTGTGTTATGGATAAAAATATGGTTGATATTTATTTCACATAACAAAATGCAGTTTAACATAGGTAAGTTATCATGCCTTTCTGGTGCTTCAAGGCACTTTAATGCTAGGTTTGATTGTGTTTGCATATAAGAACAACAATATGTGTTGCAGGCCAAACATTAATTTAATGCTAAGTTTCATTGTGCTCAGACATATGAACAATCATATGTGTTGGAATATTGTTTTGTTTTCTGAGAAAATTTACGCCAAATTAGATTTTTATTTAGCATCCCAGAGCTTGTGTTAAGCTCTATACCTTTTGTGACTCTCATGCTGCTATAGCTTAGCTATTATTACATTACATGTCGGGTTACACATTCATTCAACACTTCTACTTTAACTTTCACTCTCCAATTAAGCAAACACTTTCTCTTTGCTTTACGGTTTAATCCATAGTCCCGCTCTGAGGTTGTCCATTGAATCTGTACTCTCTGTATCTGCATTTCCTTCAATTCCCATGGTTGCTGCTGCCTTTGCTAGGGCTGCATCTGCTAGCACGTATTTCTCCTTCCACATCTCTGCAAGCCTCTCTTGCTCCTTACCATAGATTCTTTGTTTTTTAAGTTCTTCCCTAGAGTTGTGCAAGCTCGTTTCGATTCGATCCCTTTGCCTTGCAATGCTTTTCACTGCATGGTCTGGGTAGGAACCAACTTTTGCAACTTCTTCTTGCCTTATCGAAGAATCATCCTCCTTGGCTGGTATAGGGGGCGCATATGCTTCATACTCATTCTCTGCGACCTCATACAACAGTGTTGGATATGCAGCCTGGAAATCCATTCTTTTTTCTAGAATGTGCAGCTGCTATAGTAGTAACCTGGTTGTATAATATTTTCCCTATGATATGAAGGGTGTGATTCGCTGTTGTGCCTTTTTATAGACTTCTTCCCGTTTTGGAATAGAGATATACACTGTCTTATTTACTATTTTAGTCCTAAACTGTATATTTAATGTTCCAGCCATCAATGTTTCCACCTCCCAATATTAGTTAGGTTTGTGCATTTATTCCTACTGTTCTCATTTGACACTGTGCCTTTGACCTTGTGACTTCCAACATGAAACAACTTATTTAATCTCATTAAATTCACATCAGAAATGTGCAGGCTTATTTATATTTTTTGTCCACATTAAATTCAGATTAAACAAGTGGTCCTTTATCAATTATCTTACAACAATGATACCTGCACTTATTTCCCCCCACTACAGGCCCACATTTGCAATTCAACACCATTTTAAATTAATGTTTGGCTTGCCTAAAAATCTGATGTAAATGGAGTGTTTAACAACATAGTCTTATTACAGGCTTTTTTCCTTCATCTTTGCAGGGGAACAAAGTGCAAGGTGTCTTGTGGGATGGTTTCATAGATGCGTATAAGGACACCCTCTCGCTGTTCAACACGTACTACATCGCAGGGGCAAGTGTGAGCCCCATAGAAGACAGTGTTCCTAAAAACTGTCCAGAATGAAAATGCAAATGGAACATAGGTAGACCAACATTCATAAAACAAGTGACTACCAAGAGGAGAGGATCCCTACCCAAAGATCCCTTACATCACCGCATTGTAAATGCTTAACACCATAGGAACAGACAAGAGAGTTGGTATAGAAAACAAAAACTCATAACAAAAACTCATTTCTTTTATTTTTTACAGCCAAAATAACATCTAAAACAAATTAGTTTATCTGCAGATTTGTTTGCCGTCCTCCTTGATGTAAAACCCCTAGGAGAAAACCAAATATGGAAGGACTTTACAACTCCAGAATGCACCATACTTGCAACAAGAGTAAGAACCAAAAGCGATTGATGATTTCTCTGATGGAAGTATTTTTAAATTCTAACACATGAACAAAGCCAGATTACGTCCCATCACTCTTACCCTCTCGGGAAAACTTTGTCAAGCGTCCAAGGAGCACAATCTGTTAGAGATGAAAAATGAAAACCCTGTTATCTTCAAGCTAGAGGTTTGATAGCGTCCACGTTCACAGGTATTCATAAGAAACTGCTATACATTTTACAGTCACATCAAAATCTTATCACTGATTCACTTAAATCCTTGTCGATCCAAAAAAACAGGTCTTGACCTAGCAACTACTCCAGCAACCATGATTGCAATTAACCCTGATATTGCCCAGATATCTGAGTTCAAAAAGTGGTATGTGACCATCCCTGTTTATATACATTTGCTAGCTAAATTACAAACTATAGATTAATACAGCTCCTGTTTAGCCAAAATGATGAAATAAAACCAAAAAAATTTATCTGGAACTCAAGCTTATCCCATTAAAATGCAGGGTTAGTGACCACATGATTGTAATCAAGAATACAGAACGAACTCCAACCCGTGAAACGTTTCATAGCCTGCTAGCTACTCCACAAATGAAACGATTGTCCGTCTTGCTGAGATAAATCCCAACGGAAAGGTAAAATAGCCATTCCATTCTTCGAGTCTTTCAAAAATGATATACATTGAGTATAGCTTCAGTAAAAAGAACTATGCAGCCTGACACCTTTCCTCGAATAAAAAACGGAATCCATGGGTGAAGATACGCCTGACAGTTGATAGGACGCACCAACAACTTACATACAGTGCTTGCCCCAAATGCCTGTACTTGATCACATCTGATCCTGGGGAAACATATTACTGCTTCAACTGCTGCGGAAACCGAATTGCGGAATTAAGGTAACACACACGCAACCTTAACAATACACAAGAAATCCTATTAACCAACTTGATGCATTCTTGCCTTGATCCACAGTGCAAGCTAAATGCTACTATAATCGATTTAATCGATTTCAATTAGAGTGACAATGTTCGACAAAGTCGCTGAGGAACTGCTCAGGAAAACAACAACAGAACTAGCATCACTTAACACAGAGGTACGCAGCACATATTTCCAAATTAAATAACATATACACAATATGCCAAGGCTCTAAAAAAAAAATTCCACAAAGGATATGCATGTGTTACTGAAAGAGACCAACAAGCATTACGAGGACCTTGAATTCCACGTCCAATTACGGGCACAACGCAAGGACACAACCGACAATGCTACTAAATACACAATCCAAAGAAGCACACTTCACTCGGTCTGAAGAAAAATCGGGACCACATTGCATGATACAAAGCCAACGAGAACATGCTGAAGCAACAGAAATAGAAATTAATTATGCAAAGAAACATCAATCACTCAGCCTAAAAAAGTTAACAATACATTTAAAAATTATTACTAAACGTATATGCACTTTTTCCCTCATAGGTTCTGAGCCGAGAACTTTGGCTGCCCACAATGCAAAAGCACATCCCGACCTCAATAGAGAGAAAAATGCTGAGCTACATTCAGAAATGGACGCCCAGATCAAGTCCTCAGCAGCAGATGGAACGCCAATCAGCCCAATGAAAAAGATGAAGGTCAATGAGAGCTGAAGGCAATTTCAACTAGCTGGAAGTCACTAAACAGCCAAATCAACTTTTGCTATGAAATCATTTTGTGATCAAGAATAAAAACAAGTGATCATGGTTACACCCTAAAAAAATAATGAAACATTTTGCTATGAACTCGGCATTGTCAGTTTGTAAAGCCAACATTTTGTAACCGAAAAATTTACATGAAAGTGTAACAAAAAAAAAAAAAAAATTTCCTGTTCCTAAGAAAATTATCAACAGAAAACCAACAAACTCATTAAAATAAAAAAACAAAAAAAGAAAACGAAATGCAGCTAAATAACATCGTAACAAAAAATCAGCTCGAGGGCACGCACCATGCAGAGCATGGTCCAGTTTTCTAGTATATGTATGTATGTATATATATATATATATATATATATATATATATATATAATACGTTGATTGGGGGCTCGGCCGAAGCAGCAGCCCCCTCCACGGCGGCACCGGCGGCCCTTGGGCTTCCGACGTCGGCCGGCCAATGCAACGGGGAGATCGACGTCGTTTTTGTTTTTGTGATATTTTATAGTGCATTGATATTTCCTTTGTTTAGTTGTGTCATGTGGCTAAACAATGGTTCAAATAGTTTGGGCCATTGGGATACCATGTGGTATATTAACCAAAATACTGGTATTTCCAAATTTTGTTTGGAATAGGCCTAGGCCATTTTCAAATATTTGATTTGGGAAACGGCCTAGGCCTAAGTCACTTTCAAAATTTTAATTTGATCTTTTTCATAATATATAATTGTATGGATTAGATATTGTGTATATAAAATATGATTATATGGACCCCGATTGATCATGGACTCGACCAATAGGATAGATGTGAATGATTTAATTTTTCTGTTGGTTTTAGAATTGTCCTAGGCCGTTATGAAGAACGTGACATAGTTTATTTTCAGCATTATCTCATTCCCGTTAGATCCTCCCCCTACCCCCATGTAAGGGGCGGGTGTATTTATTTTATTAGATAAAATTTAAGTAACAAGAATGGAGCAGAAGATGAAGACCAAAGAAAGAAGAAAATAAAGATCCCATTGGAGAATTGAGCATTAAAGATCCTATTGGCGGTTGCAGCTACCTTTAGATTGTGACCCGCGGTTTCGTCAGTTTGTATTCGAAAGCTGATGGAGGTCAAGTTAAACTATTAACTCGATGCCTACTAACAAACTAGCAAGAGAACTAGGTTCAATTGTAGTATAGCCAGATAGAGTCGAGGTCGATCCCACAGAGACTCGGCACAAACAAAACACAACTTTATCCTATTAGAACTAAATTGAAAGGGCGGTCTATGACCAACTAAATGCAGTAAATAAAATAGTGACAACCACAAGACACAAAAGACCACAAAGACAGACTAAAGACTACTAAAACACGGATAATACGGTTGATATTATCTAAACAAATAGTATTGATTACGCTAGTAGATTATAACTCCCCCATGTGAATTAGGATGATAACGAGACAAAACAAACGTTAAAGATTAATTATTATGACTACGGAGTCATCCCCAAGGTAGATTTAGCTCGGTTAGGCCATCTAAATCATCGTGCCTCCATTACGTGACTTCGCTTTTTAATGCCTCCATCTCATATAACCGACACAATTACGAGACTAGGGATGCCGGTATAAACCGTAACCTCATCTAAGCAACATTCCTAGGGTAAGGCGTACTTCTTAGATGCCGATTCAATCTATATCCTAAGTAACAATCACTTTTTGAGTTTCATGTTAAATTATGATGACGAATAACTAAGTTGATCAGGTTTAATTACTCGCTTTAATTCCAAATCGAGAATCGACGTAGTCGGCCGATCATAATATTGCCCTACATTATTACACTCTCGTCGACCGAACGACAAAGACTCGAGCGACCGAGTGACATGTCTAGGTCGACCGAACACAGTTCTGTGCCGGAACAAATCATGATTACTTCTTAACATTTCTAACCTAAACACATGGGTTCGTAAATTAATCTACATCACGCAATCAATACAAATAAAACTACTCCATAATAAAATACATCAGATCTACAAATAAAGATTGCATAATTGAATAGTCATACCCTCGAAGACGAGAGTGACTCCCACTCTTTAATGCGCTCCCTAATTGGAGAATCCGACGAATCCACAATGAACGAACATAAAGAAAATAAAACTAAAACTCAAAATCTAAAATTGTATGAATTGTTTTGTGTTGTAGTGGTGTGTGTTCTCAATTTCGTAGCTGCTGCTTATATAGAGGATTTTGCCGACATAGGATGGATCTAGAAGATATGCACGCGTTTTCGGTTTGGATAGCCTCGGGTGACCGAACCTCCTGCCTCGGTCGACCGAATGAAGTGGCTCGGTCGACCGAGCCTCCTTTTCGCACATGTTAAACGCGTTTCTTGTCTAACTTGTTCCCCACTGCATGCTTTCGTGCTGATCTGATTTGTCTCTTGATTAATGCTCCGATTCTCTTCCTTATTATCTTGAGATTTCGAATTGAATGATATTTATCCTCCCGATTTATCATGATCTGCAAAATCAGCATTTATCGCACAAATAAATTGCTCTTTTATAATAAAAACAGTTAAATACCAATTATCATATTAATAATCACTTATCATTAAATAATAAATATAAACACGTGATTAAATATGAAATATATATAATTAACTCCGATTTAAGGTTAGAATTGATGACATAAACATGTATATTTTAACTGTCATCAAAAGCGCACCTAGGAAATTCCATGATCATACCGGTTACTTTACGCATTTATTTATTTTGTGCTTGTATTTTTTTATATGATACGATAAATGCATAACTAGGCATGATCTAAATGAATGTGTAGGATGTATGTCTATAGAGATAGATATACTTGATGAGACCGTAATATATTAATTCGAAATTAATTAAGTGAATTAATTTAAAATTACTCCCACAACAAAAATCAAGTTATATTTGTCTCCCATTATTATAATGATGGTGAGGAGCCCTTATTCGGATCCAACTGATCGGCCCTCGTCGGGAGTTGACCTACCTCGGGTATATCGTCGTTATCGAGATATGATCGTTATGAGATCTCATGAATATTTGGGTTACAATTCGACTAAGAATCTTACGGTGATTGGCCCTCGTCAGGACCGTCTGTTTTTAGAGACAAAGGGGTTGACTATCACATAAGATGTGAATTGTTAAAGAGTTGACTAGTCAACCACCAAGAGTCACACAGAGATGTGATTGGTAAAGTGTTACCTACCTTTCGAATTATTCCGGTTGATCGGCCCTCGTCGGGATCGGGGTAACTAGATGGGATTTTGGCCACTAAAGAATTTTTGAAAAAAAATTCTTGAAAGTCAATTGGGAGTAGTTGGCTAGTGGGAGCAAAATCATAAACCAAAGACCATTTTCGATTTTGCGTGTATAAACAATAACACTCTTTTATCTTTATTTTATGTTATAGTTTTAGCAAACTTTTATATTTATGTTTTTAATTCTCGATTAGTAAAACCAAATTATGACCGTTACCTTTTGAGAAAAGTTCTCAAGTATGGTTAAGTAATTTTAATCCTTTTAAAATAAGCAATGACACGAGCAATCCCGTTATAGTAGTTAGAGACAAGGAGACTACATATTTGATGGAGTACTCAAAGACTTTAATTATTAATGAAAGCGGAAGCTCATGATATGATTAAATCATTTGAAATAAGTTTCAACGAAATAATCATATATTGGATACGATCCAAGATGATCATTCTACATCATACAATGACAATTAATTCAAACGCCGATAAGAATGACCACATCGAATTTTGGAAAAGTTGTTTTCAAAATTGTAAGATTTAAGTATCGACTTAATTCTATGATTGCTTAAAGGTTAATTAAATAGTCAATGTTGTGAATACGATTCAAAAGGTTAAATAAACTATTTAATAAACTTAAGATTTTCTTTATGAAAGGAAATTAAAGACATAGCTCTTTTGATCTTTCCTAAGTCTTATGAAGACTACACTAAAAAATATTTACAAGTTCTTAAAGGATTAAAAGGAAGTTAGGGCATGTGCTTAAAATAAGAGATCTTATCGAAGTCTCTATGACAATGACAAATTATGTCACCTTAATGATTTGAGCCCTAATTTAATCTAGTGATGAACACACAAGAACCCTAATGCCAAAAAGAGGAATAAGGGGGTGGATTTTATGTATGCGGCTGAGTCCAAGACTGTATCTTGGATTGCCTACGTATCCTGTTCTGTCCCAGCAATCAAGCCTTACGTAGTTCCTGGATTGGGGGTATTTATAATGACAATACTTGCCTAAACCCTAAGGTTAAGTCGGCTTGTGTTATTGTCATCTTTACCCTTAAATGGGCCTTGACCCTTGCCCAAGCTATCGCGCCGGGTGGGCTCGATACCGTGGCGCGACAATCGCCCTCGGTGTCGATCATCGCCGACTTGCGGTGATCGACCCTAGACTCATTGCCCTACACCGCTAGCTGGTGTGGACTCTATCCTTATGGACTTGTCATCTCACACTGCTCGGTAGTCGATAGTCGATAGTCGTAGCCTGGCTTTTATATGACGGCCTTGGCCTCGAGCCTGGCGCCGACACGAATACACTGCGGTGTTATTTTACAATGTCTTTGACCAACCGATAGACGACACGTGGAGGGTGTGAAACCCCGTATCGTCATAAGCCCCCCAGACTTGAGAGAGGCGACTTCTGTTGTCCGAGGTCGGGTCTGTTACTTGAATCATCTTCGAGTTGGGTTTTTATTTGGGCGGGCTTTTTCCCGCCACTTGTTAACCCTAACTGCTTATTGACACGTGGCGCGATATCCTGGCACACGACGCTTCGTATCCCGTAACACGCGTTACCGCCTTGATTCTCGCGATTTCCAGGAGTTATAACTCCCCATTATCTCCTGTCTTTTCAAATCATTTGCAAATCTTTTGCTTTCATATATAAAAGGAGAGAGGCTAAACGCTGCTGCAAACCTGCTTGCTATTTCTTATCATCATCCCCAAATTCAAAAACACCAAGTAAGATTATTTCTTTTATCTTAGCGTTCTTCATCTTTTCTTTTGATTTATCTATGTCAAGTAGTAGTAGCGCAACTGAATCTGATAGGGGTAGTGACACACCCGTTCATAGCCAACCTCCGGCACCTGTCATCTCCGATCCTCTTCTCCGGGGAGACTCCGGTGAGCCTATAGCTTCCCCTCCTCCTGTCCCTAACCAGCCTAAAAGACTAGTAACTAGGATGGACGGAAAGGGTGCAAAAGGGTGTCTCAGTACACTTTCTCCTGAGGAAATCGTTAAAGTTTGTCAAAAATATGATATCAAGCCCCCACTCGAAGCTCGACTTCCATCTGGTAATCATATATTTGCCGACGAGCCCCCAGAAGGATTCTGTGCGGTTTATGAGAACCAACTGGCGAGTGGATTGAGGTTTCCACTCTGCCCAGCCGTTCTGGCCATCATTCATCATTATGAGATAAGTGTTTCCCAACTTGCCCCGAACGGTGTCAGAACTCTGATGGGTTTTATCATAGCATGTCGAGTGGCTCAGGTCTGTTTTTCAGTGCCCGTGTTCCGATACTACTACAAGATTACTACCACGCCCGACAAGTTGTGGTATTCCTTCCAGAGGAGAGCAAATCGACATGAGTTCATAACTAAGGGGCCTTCTTCTCACGGGGAGTGGAAGCCTCGATTCTTCTTTCTCCGTCATGGTTTGGATAACCCCTACATTGGTCAATGGAGGTCGAGAGAGGGGAAACAAGACAAGCTTGGGAAGGAACCAGCTCCCCACGAGGCTCGACTCTTGAGTGGACACAACTTCGAGGTGTGTACTCGAGACCTGAATCTCCTGTATCACCTGGCTCGCTTAGAGGAAGCTGGGCCTATGCCATACGTAGGCCTGAACGTTCCTGATCACGAGAATCGTAGGATGTTTACTTGCTTTTACATACTGGCTATTCTTTGAGTCGATAACTAGTTGTTTGTTGGTCATGACTAACTTGTCTTTTTTCTATGTTGCAGTGGGCAAATTCTCCAGGGTCACCAATCCCCAGCGCATTCCTGAATCGACGGTCGTGGCTGCTCCACCTCTCGAGGGTCAGTCACTTGCCGACTTGCCAATGGTCGAGATCAAGATGCCTTCCTCTTCTCGAAGGGGCCGCCCATCGACCTAGGAGAAGCCTGCTGCAATCGAGCCGTCTGCCAGCGGGCCGATCGATCAAGTTCCTCGACCACCGACGAGTTAACTGTCCGATTCGGCTCTCTTCGAGATGAAGACGAGGAGGAGCCTATCGATCTGACCTCGAATGTCGAGGTTAATGTTGAAGAGCCGGCGGTGCAAACAAAGAAAAGACCATCTGTTGCCGAGGTGGTGAGGGAACAGCTTCGAGAGGCGAAGAGGAAGAAGGTTGCTGAGACCTCTACCGAGTCAGGAATCGGTACGGACTGGGTTGCTGATGATTACGCTGGCGTGGATGACAAGAACCTGTCCTTCGTGCTGCGAAAATTAAACCGTCTTGTAAGTCGATCCTTCTTTTCCTATTAACTTCCCTTGAAACCTATGCCTTGTCCCTTTTTTAATACACTCTTTACGTTTTGTAGAATACCCTTGTTGGTCGGGAGGCTGCCCGACGGCTGGCCAAGACGGGAGAGTCGGCGGATGAGATCAAGAGAGAGAATGGCAGGCTGCTTCAAGACAATGTCGCCTAAAGTGCTGCCCTTTCTGCTGTGGAGAAACAGTATAATGAGTTGAAACACGAGTCGGTCGCCGAACTCGATAAGCTGCAAGGTAGATTGGTGGCTGCTGAAACAAAGTTGGCCACTACCGAGAAGGAGCGGGACCGACTGCGAGATGAAAGGCAAGACCAGGGTAGAGAGCTGCTCAAGCTGGCTCAAGACTATGAGAGGCTGCAGAAGTGTCAGAAGGCTGCGGACGAAGAAGCGAGGAAGGCTCGCCAAGATCGAGATGCGCTACAGGCTGAATTACATCGAGCGCAGACGCAGGTCGAAGAGGCTAAGGCCGAGGCCATCATGGAGTATCGCAAGTCATCCAATCTTGAAGATGATCTAGAAGTGATCATGCGGGCTTCGATGATGGGTGGATACACCCCGGCCGTGGATCGATGAAGGAGGTCGTTCGAGCCTCGACATGTCGACTCTCCGCACGCCGATGTTCTACAACCCCGACTCGGAGAAGTCGATGATCGATGCTTTGAAGAGTTCCAGTAGAGGTGAGTCTTTGGCTATAAAGTATGCTCTGCCGCCACGCTGCGCCTCACCGCCGATCCGACCGCTCATCGATCCGACTTCTGCCACTACTGAGCCGACCCCGGAAGCCGACCCCTGATCGTTGTCTTTTTAATTCATCTTTTGCTATTTATAATTCAAACTTGAAGTTTTGTAATATTATTTTGACAATCGACTTGGGCTGGTCTTTCGACCTGGCCGTGTTCTTATGCTTCAACTTTTCACTTGACTTTGCAATTTGTTTCTTTATCTTCTCTCTTATTGCTTTGCTCGTCTTCTCGATCGACCTTCTGCCTCTAATCTCTTCTTTAACCCCAGCTTGATCTGTCGGTTAGTCTGTTCGACTTGACCGTTTGCCTGGGGGTGAGCCACTGAGGTGAATCGCTGGTCGATTTGGTATTCGCTGCACCATTCTCTAACTTTTCGATCTTCAAACTGAGTACCATTATCCGAGATCAGAGCCTTAGGGATTCCATACCTGCACAAAATGTCGACCCACAAGAATTTTTTGATGGTTGCAGCTTTGATGTCGGGTATTGCCTTAGCTTCGACCCACTTCGTGAAGTAATCTACACCACGACCACATATTTAAGATTTCCCGGAGCTCGAGGTAGGGGTCCAACGATATCGACCCCCATCGATCAAATGGCCATGTCTTTTTGAGATGACATTCATGTCTTGCGCTTGTTGATGGGAGATATTATCATGAATCGACAAGTGTTGCATTTTTGGACAAGATTATTCGCATCTCGTTGCATCGACGGCCAAAAATACCCAAATAACTTGCATTTTCGAGCTAACATTCTAGCTCCACGGTGGTTTCCACATGCTCCTCTATGAATTTCTTCCAAGAGATATTCACCTTCGGTTTCGAGATACGCATCTTAACCATGGACTTACAAAAGATTTCCGATATAGGATGTCGCCGAAAAACGCATATCGAGTGGGTGTAAGTCGAACTTTTCTAGATTGTACCTTATCGGATGGCGTTATTCCGTCTTTGAGGTAAAGAGCGATCGAGTCCATCCATGTGGCCTGCTGAGTAATCGGCTGGGCCTCTGTCTCGATGTAACTCCTATCGGTCAGTAACTCGACTAGAACCTTCTTACTTGACATGAAGTATGAGGCTAACTTGGAGAGCGCATCGGCTCTCTTGTTCTGACTTTGGGGAACCTGCTCGAATTCAACCGTTTTGAATTTTGGTATGAGGCTTTGAACAACTGCTAAGTAATTCTTCATGGTTTCTTCCTTAGCCTCATACTCCCCTTTCATATGATTGACTACTAACTGCGAGTCACTGTAAACTGACAAATCTTCGACACCCAGCTTCAAAGCGAGCTTTAAGCCAGTGATCATAGCCTCATACTCGGCCTCGTTGTTCGTTGCTTTGAAGTCGAATCGAAGGGCGTATGGGAATTCCTCGCCTTTCGGACTTACCAGGAGGAGCCCAGCTCCTGCCCCTTCCTTACTCGATGCCCCATCGACCTGTAGAGTCCATTTTTCCTCCGGACCTCGCTTTTCTTGATCGAGTTGGACAGAGATTCCTTCAGCCAGAAAATCCGCCAAGGCCTGTGCTTTGATCGCAGTTCGAGGTACGAACTCGATGTCGTACTGGGCCATTTCTATCACCCATTTTGCCAATCGACCTGAGGTGTCGGGTTTTGCCAATATCTGCTTTAGTGGTTGGTCAGTGACTACCACGATAGGATGAGCTTGAAAATATGGCCTTAACTTCCTCGAGGCATGAACAAGACATAATGCTAACTTCTCGGCTGGCGAGTATCGGACCTCGGGGCTATGCAAAGCCTTGTTTGACAAAGTAGATTGGCACTTGGCCATGTACCCTTCTCGAACCAGGACCGCACTCATCGCCTCCTCGCATACTTGCAAATAAACTAACAATCTTTCCCGTCTCGAGGTGAAGTTAAGGTAGGTAACTCGATAAATAAGTCTTCAACTCTTCAAAGGTCATCGACATTCATCATCCCAATGAAAAGGACTGCCTTCCGGAGTATCTTGAAAAATGGTAGTGCACGCCAGGCCGATCTCGATAGAAATCGCTTGAGAGCCGCCATTCGACCCGTGAGCCTCTGCACTTCCTTTACATTTTCGAGGTGCGGGCATATTCTTCAACGTGTCGATTTTATCTCGGATTCGCTCAATCCCGTCCTTCGAAATCATATAGCCCAAGAACTTACCCGACCTAACTCCAAAAGTGCACTTCTTCGGGTTTAATCTCATCTGCGTTTCTCTCAACACTTCGAAAACCTCTCGAGCATCGACCAGGTATTGTCTCATAGATCGACTCTTGATAAGCAGGTCGTCTACATAAACTTCCATACATCTACCAATTTGTTTCTTTATCTTCTCTCTTATTGCTTTGCTCGTCTTCTCGATATTCGCTACTCACTTTATTTGCTGTATTTGTTGTTCTTGTTGTGTTGCCCCCCAAGTGTATTATGAACCCTTGGTTCTTATTGCACTTGAGATCGACTTGCTTGCCTTAGTTTTTTGCCCCTTAGGCTTATTTCACCTTAGGCTGAGCATTTTAATGTGAACTGTCCCTGGTTTTAAGTCTTTTTTGCCATTTAGGCTCTTTCGACCTTCGACTGGAACAGGTGGCCCGACTATGCGAACCGTCCTTTGTCTAGGCCTTTTTCGCCACTCGGGCTCATTCGGCTTTCGACTGGGACAGGTGGCCCGACTATGCGAACCCTCCTTCTAGCGCCAATGACAATGACAAATTATGTCACCTTAATGATTTGAGCCCTAATTTAATCTAGTGATGAACACACAAGAACCCTAATGCCAAAAAGAGGAATAAGGGGTGGATTTTATGTATCTGGTGAGTCCAAGATCAGTATCTTGGATTGCCTACGTATCCTGCTCGTCCCAAAGAATCAAGCCTTACGTAGTTCCCCGGATTGGGGTATTTATAATGACAATACTTGCCTAAACCCTAAGGTTAAGTCGGCTTGTGTTATTGTCATCTTTACCCTTAAATGGGCCTTGACGCTTGCCCAAGCTATCGCTGTGGGTGGGCCTGGACAGCTGGCGCGGACACTGTCCTCGGTGTCGATACTGCCGACTTGCGGTGATCGACCCTAGACTCATTGCCCTACACTGCTAGCTCGTGTGGACTCTATCCTTATGGACTTGTCATCTCACACTGCTCGGTAGTCGATAGTCGATAGTCGTAGCCTGGCTTTTATATGACGGCCTTGGCCTCGAGCCTGGGCGTCGACACGAATACACTGGTGTTATTTTACAATGTGCTGACCAACCGATAGACGACACGTGGAGGGTGTGAAACCCCGTATCGTCACTCTATTTTAGGCAAGTGAGCTGAGATAAATCTATCTAAGTTCAAGTCAACTCTTAGATATATGACATCTTATGAGTATGTTTAAATTAGAAAGATTAAATACGGAATGCATTAAGATTCGAAAAGTGAAGCAAACGTTGCGACATTATTGGCATTGTACTATGAATCTAGTAGACTGATAAGTGAACTAAATAAACGTTATTATGTTCCGGTTCTTATGAAGAACATGACTTTCTGTTAATTGTTAGGATTTAGTAGACATATTCGGTTGTAAGGAATAAATGTTATTCCGATAAAGTTGAAGGGTCACTAAATCTAGCATACTAGATTGGTGTCACTAGATAGTCGATATATAGTGATGAAATCTCAACCAAATATTAGTATGGTCATTATCCTTGATATTTGTGGTTGTTCTAGACATAGTCTCTCTGGAAGAGAAGCGTGTAATTAAACGTCATTCTGATGATGCTGAACCATATGATTATAAATCATGTGGGTTATACATATCTTATCCAAAGAGGACTAAAATACCCTTTTATGAAAATGGTTATAAAATCTAGAAAATTGTCAACATATTGATGTTTGTCGGCTTATGACAATTTATACCATAAATAGTTGTTTATCTCTCTCTTGGACTATTTTAGAAATAGTCAAGTGTACTCAGTGAAGTGCAGCAACTTGGAAAGCCCGAAAAGTTCAAGCTAGTACGAATATGAGATTGATAAGCTACCTAGGAATTAATCTCCAATTGGATTGAAGTAATTAATATCTGAAGGGTGTTTCAGAAAATGTCCGAAAAGGAATAAGATTTCCTTGAAGGATACCATTTTTGGATACGCAATCGATTGTGCTTCTAAAATGGAACTACACTTTATATGATTAAAGGTGTGACATAAGCCACGCAAAGTATCCCTTACCCGTGTTTCGGGATAGTGCCCTTATACGATGCATATACTTAACCGAGTTCCAAAGAATAAACGTTGAATAAATTCCATATTAGATATGGAAGAGGATAATGTCGAATTTATCTTAACCGATTATTTGAAGTTGTCATAGGCAAAGTTAGAAAGGCTTGGAGCCTAGTACGACGTATGCAACTTTGTGGAATACCTTAGCAAGTACGCTAGATAATGTTTACTTGACCACAGAGCAAAAGGTGTTTGTCTCCAAACATGCTGTCTTCTAGAGGAAGTGTTTCTTCCAAAAGAAATAGTGGGAGTAAATTAGATCTCAAAAGAGTTTGAGAACTGCAAAGATATATTCGACCAATGGAACATGAGCAGACGCCGTATAGTGATGAGGTGTAAAACACTGCTCAGTGCACACAAAAGTTCTGTAAGTCTGTGGATAACCTCAAGCCTTAAAAGGCTGCTGGTATTTTCATCTTGAAGAATGAATATCTCACAACTTATGAAGGAATGTTTGAAAGGCAAGATTGAGAGATATGTCCAGGAGCCATAATATCTGAATTAGATCCCATCAGTGACAACCAGGTTGTGAACCTAGTCTGTCTAACCTAGAGGGAATGTTCCTGAAAGACTGACATGGATAGTAATATGATTACCATAAGGCTATAGTGACGGCTGAAGCGTACATGGTGTAAACCTTGTAATTATCTTTATGCTGCCAGCTGAGTCCAGTTCCAGTTCTATTTAGACTATGCTTATTATAACTTCGTATCATGGCTATATGATAGTGTTGATGACGTTGGGCAAACAGCCCGATGTTCATTGATGATAACATGATATGTGAGCCCACGAGATCCATTTATGGACTCAAACAAGTTTCTCTAGACGATTTCTTTGTTTGATAATCAAAGGAGTTTGACTTAGTCAAAAGAAGGGATATGCCCAATGTGCAAGATGGATAGTGGGAGTGTGTTACGATTTTTTGAGTAAGGTATTGGATATCTCTCTCGGGAATCATCACCCCATGTCACAGTCAATTAATGTTTAGTAGTTCAAAGTCTTTACGAAAGCACTAGGATTAGCGCTTCTTATTTTAGAAGTAAGAATCTATAGTGATGGACTTAATCGATGTTAGTTTATAGTTTCTTCACTAGTAATAGCACCGATCGAGACACTCGATCTTTGCACAATGAAGCTTATGCGATTCTGATATGAGACACAACTAATTAATCCTACGAGAATGTTGAAGATTTACCTTATCGGAGAGAGATGATAAAATCGACCAAGGAGAAGCCACAATCTTCCGGATTGTATCTCCTAGCGACAACTGGTGGACGTCGATCCTCGCCGTAGAACCTCCTCAAATATGCACAAGAAAAACGCTTAAGGAAAAGATAAATGGATAAACCTGGTTTGAGTCCATAAATGGATCTCGTGGGCTCACATATCATGTTTTTCTTCTTCTAATGACTAAGGCACGAAACTAATTTTTCATCTTTTTATTTTGGTTGTGGTGCATTTTTTTTTGTATTATTGTGCTAGGAGGAACTCTCTTTATATAGGAAAATAACTAGTCAAAAGAGTTATCATTTTCACACCACAAAAACCTATTCCCATAAGGAAAAGATATTTTTGCTATAAAAATAAGAGATAATTCCCAAAAAATCAATCTCTTAATTTTCCATTAATTATCCAACAAATGTATAATTAATTACACATGTGACATAATCGAGGAAATTTTCTTCTCCTAATTATCTCAAATGTGGCGCCATTCTTTAGTCATTTTAATACAAAATGTCTTTTCTATTTTACATATTATTTACCAAATAAATAATATTGCATATTCATTAAATAGACCAACTATTTAATTTAATCTCGAGGTTCCATAAAACGAGAAAACACTCGCGTGTTAGGAGCTAACCCGGGACCATGGACCTATAACCAGTAGCTACAATAAATTGAATAAAATATTCATCAAACAGAATATTTCTACTTAATTCATTAATTCCGGAATTACGCCACCATAAATCCGAAACTGAACTCTATCGATTATAGATATAACTTATTCTCAAAGTGTCGACTCAATAAGTGTCCATTGATATAATCATTACATACAGACTAACCCTCCATAGACTATCCGTAACGAAGCGGGATTATTTCTGTAAACCTTCCACACTACATCTTATCCTTATTTACCATCAACCCACTAGTGATCAATTAGTTCATAACCAATACGAACTCGGCCGATCGATCAGTTTCTAGGATCCACAAATAAGGGGATTGTCTTTCTACATCCCGCAGGAAATAATGGATTCCATATCTGTGAGACACACACTTCTCACTCATTCCAGAATAGTGCCAACGTGAAAGTGATTCGGACCGCGCCTCTTAGAGATCCTTAACAAATACATCAAACCCCATCCTGAAACAAGCAGGAGTCTGTAATCACTTCAGGATAAGGTTAATCCATATATGATCATCTTGTGATTTAATAAAATTTCTCAGTCACGGAATTATATGAGAAACGTAGATTAAATCGGTCCAGTCCTATATGACTACATCATATACAAATGCCCCACATAGACAACCAATGTTGGCGGTCCGGATAAGACGGTCACACCATAAAGTGTTCTGGGCGCATTAATGGTGGTTTAATCAATAGACCCCATACTTTGATTAACTTCACCACGGACTAACATTTCAAGTGTATCACCATAAACTTAATCCTCATGTGTGACACACACTATGTTATATGGCTACATATGATATGACTTGGGGTTTTCAGCAGTGTATTACATATAAGCATGAAGCAAATAATAAGATGAGAATAAATCTGTCATTTATTAATTCTAAAAACAATTACATAAATTGTCTTTCGGGCTTTACTTCCAACAATCTCCCACTTGCCCGTAAGGACAAGCAACAATTGTATTTCGGGCACACTATATCTAACAATTATCTATATAGATGTGATGCTAAATGAGTTTAGCATAGATCGCGACAGGAGATACTGCTAGCCGGTGTTCTCATGATCTACCTATGTTAGGACGTTTGTCCTAAAAATAAGGTGAAAGATGACATTTATAGAAGGTTTCCTTTGCTACCGCTATAGGAACCATCATAAAAGTAATGCCAGATGTTCATAGTCCATGAGCCGTCATGAGCAAGTATGAAAGTAAATCTGGTGAATGTCGAGGATATCCTTAAAAAGTTAAGGAAGAGTTCATAGTTTATTGAAACTTGGAATTAAATAAACGTAGATATACAGATACACATCCTAAGTCTTATGAAGGCTAGTGGGAGCTACAGTCAGGGTTTGCAGTCACTTTGATTAAGTGATACAGTGAGCTGAAAATGTTCTTGGCTATAGGTCACTGTAAATTCTACAACTTAGCCAAAACACAGTAGTGCCTTAGAGGCGCAGTGGAAGCAGTACATGGATCTAAGAAGGTTAATTCCTAAACCTTGTATGGTTCTTCCACCGTTTCTATATAGTTGATATAGTAAGTGGATTCATTGCTTGAAGCAAGGACCAGGGTCTCGTCGGAGATTCATGATCGCGTGTAAGTCACTAACGCCGATATTACTACCAAGAATACTAGGTACATCGCAAAGATAGTAAATGCGAGTCAAGGTCGATCTCACAGAGACAATGCAACTCATAAGTATAAACGATTCTAACCTAATTAAGTAGCAACATAAAGGCGGTCATTGACCAACAATAACATAAAATAAAACAAACATGGTATACCTCTCCCTCTCCTCACCGATCTACTAACTTGGATTAGTTAATCGTTATGTTTACTTCCCCACATAATTTCCTTAGATTAATCGTGAGCGTTTGATGATTGTTATCATATTTATCAGCTACGGGTGCAATTCCTACTCCTATCTACTCCGTCAATGGCAGTAGACAATCTATACGTAAGCTACCCTCCTTAATTGGTCCGTAATAGCCCATACGTATAAAGAACTAGAACTGCCGATATTGAGCGTTACCTCATACCGCTAACCCGCCTAGACAGCTGTCGACACTGAACAACACGTTCCAAGGGTCCATCAAGACTATGTCCTAATTAACACTTCACTTGCGGTCCTTCATGTTAATTTACGAATTACGAATATTAGATTGGCCAGACCTATTACTCATTTTAATTATTACTGCCGATCAACGTAGATGTAGTGAATCCCAGTTTAGGTTTTCTAAAATATACCTCGGTAAACCGGTATAGACCGCCGGGTTACCAGGGCGGCTTTTCCTAATATCTGGATCTACATTGCTCAATACGATTAAAATAAGTAAATTATGGGGTTGTTAAACATGCAGATTAACTAAAACACTTAAATACTGAATGGATCTACCATATTGAAGACAATAATGGAATGTTCAAAGCTTCATACCTTCAACAATGGAGATCTAGCTCGATCTACCCAAGCTAGAGATGATGGATGAATGGAGGAAACCAAAAGCAACTCTCCAATGCTAAAGAAAACTTTATTTCATCAAAATATATAATGTATTTGTAATACTAATGAATCGTATATAAGTTCTATGTAAGATTTCAGTATATGCGGCTTTATATAGATACAATAGCCGACTTAAGACTCTCTAAAACCCTAACCGACTTAGACAATACGAAAGAATGAATTTCGTGTTGAATAAGTCACCGGTTTACCGGGCCTAACCCTCAGGTTACCGGACCTTCTATTCTTCTTTTTCTTCAGCAGACTTCTTCTTGGACTTCAATCACTCAGCCCAATGCATTCCTTTTGGTCCATATCCGTTCTCCAATGCTCCAATTTCGCTACATCCTATAAAACACGTGAAACGAGACAAAACAGTACCAAAACATCGGGAAAATAGCATGAATGCAGAATCATGATCCTGGAAACACTCACATAGAATTTAACACATATTCCAAGCAATAATGAGCCTATCTATCCTCTCTTGAGCAGAATTCGGGGTGAATATAGGTATAATTATTGGTACCATTTAGAGCGTTATCAATTCATGTGTGTGTTGAGACGGTTCCTTTGACTTGGTCATTTGGAGCTTGATATGAAGATAGTCTGAGTCCCCACGGATAGCGATCTGTTTATGGCTAAGGCTAGTTGCGAGTATTGCATGAGATTCTTGTGTTTCAACTTGGTCTTGTGTGTACGAGTGATTGGTTTTAGGACAAATGGGAGATTGTTGAAATGGTGTCCTAAGCCCAATCGGGTTGGACCGGATCTGACCGGGTCGAATCATTTCTACCATTTCTTTATGTTTATGCATATATTAAATGGCTTTTCTATTGTCATAAATTTGTTCTTTTAAAGAACCAATTATGAATTGTTATATGATAACGTCTTTAGTATTAATTTGTGATAGAGAAACCATGATAGGCAATTATGGTTGATGAGATCTCTAATCACTTTAATAAGTTTGATACTTAAATATCTCTAGGCTGATGTACTATTAAACATGGCATTGATAGTATAAACAAGCTAGCACGTATTAGATGTCATCTGTCTTTAAGGGCAGGGATAGATCTCGTCTATCAAAGTGTAGAGACACTTGGACTGTACGTGGACGTGTATTAGAGAATGCGTACGTTAGACTGACCCACTTACAATGTTAAGTGTCACACTATGTGACGGTTGTGTAATTATCCTTAGGATAGGAGTCTACATGGCATCATGGTGTGGATTGCCATACTTTGACACTATTCAGGTTTCCCCTAGCCATGGGGCGATCTTGCGGTAGTGATTGGGTGTGATACTGAAGCATGCAAAGTATACATGTTTGGTCGTCTGGGAATCGCGTACCCTATCAATAGGGGTGAATATCCGAAAGGTCCTTCTTATAAGGAATGTCTTACTCTCGTGAATCTTTGCAAAGTGGAAGTAAATGAGTTACTTCGAGAGAGCATGATATCCAGATTATAAGATACAGTCATTCATGTTTGACACTCGATGAACGACCATATGGATATTATTACAACGATATGATTGTATTTACACGGTAACTGTTTCACATGAAAGTTAGTAGTCATTGCATTTGACTCTTCCGATGATTGGGGGTCACGGTGTGTTGCTAGACGCTATCCCGTGATCGTTAGGTATGAAGGGCATTTTCATAATTTGCACCTTGTGTCTACGGACAACATATTCGAAGCCTATCGGGTCACGTATATAAGAACATCATCTAGCGAGATTAAAGTGATAACCAAATAAGGAAAGTTTATCTCAAGAATATAAAGGTTATAGTGGTAAATTAATATGGTGGTATTCATTTATTATGAATAAATATAATACAAGATATTAATTGTGTTGATTAATTGAATATTTATATAGATACATATATTTTGAATATATATATATATATATATATATATATATATATATATATATATATATGATATACATGTATATTGTGAATTAATTAATCATATTATTATATTAATTAAAGAAAATCTCAATTCCCAAATTAGTGGGGAAAAGGGACGCCATTTTTAAAGTGTTTAGGATACATTTGAATTGTGCAATTTAATTAATAAGATTACCATAATGTTAATATTGGATATTAATTGATTTTAGAAAAATAGATTTATGGTAATAAGATAAAGATATGTTCAATATAAGATATTGTCAATATTTATCTTAGGAAAAATATTTAATATAAGATATTGAATATTAATGAGATAAATCAATCAAAGGTATTTTTCTTATTTTATTAGGAAAATGTTTTATTTCTCCTCAATCTACTAGGAAGCTAATCCCAATCAGATTGGGAGACATGAGGGGTGCCCAACACTCTTTATAAGCAAGGGGTTGGCTAGCTCTTTTGTACAACACAATTTCAAGAGCTAATCTTATTGTGAAAAATAGAGAGCTTCTTAGAGAGAGTTTGAAGAGAGAGAAAAGGCCGGTCTGGCAACCGGATTTTTCTCATAGCAATGAAATGGTGGATTCCGGTTGGCTGTTCGTGTGGATCACCGGTAGAGGCCGAACGCTTGGGCGGCTCCGTGCATCACTACTCTTCTTAGACGGTCAAAGCGTCGATCTTTTAGATCAAGCAAGGTAACCACCGTCTACAAGCTTATTTGTTTATTGCATAAACGAAGTCGATCCTGGTTAAAAAGGAAATAAATTTTGAATTCCGCTGCGTTCCCTCATAGATTTCGTAACATAAGCATCATCTTTCACCTCATCTTTAGGATTAACGTCCTAACATAGATTGATCTTGAGAACACCGGCTAGCGATATCCCCTATCGCGATCTATGTTAAACTCTTTTAGCATCACGTCTATACAGGTAAACTATAAACCAACTGCAGTTAAATCTATCACTATAGATTCTTATTTCTAAAATAAGAACTGCTAATCCAAGTGCTTTCGTAATGACCTTGAACTACCAAACATTAATTGACTGTGACATGGGGTGATAATTCCTGAGAGAGCTATCCAATATCTTACTCAAAAATCGTAGCACACTCCCACTATCCCTCTTGCACATTGGGCATATCCTACTTTTGACAAAATCAAACTCCTTTGATTATCAAACAAAGAAATTTTCTAGAGAAACTTGTTTGAGTCCATAAATGGATCTCGTGGGCTCACAAATCATGTTATCGTCTATGGACATCAAGTTGCTTGCCAAACATCTTCAAAACTATCATATAGACATGATACGAAATTATAACAAGCATAGTCTGAATAGAACTGGGCTCAACTGGCAGCATAAAGATAATTACAAGGTTTACACCCCGTATTCTTCAGCCGTCACTATAGCCTTATGGTAATCATATTACTATCCACGTCACCCTTTCAGGGACATTCCCTCTAGGTAAGACAGACTAGGTTCACAACCTGGTTGTCACTGATGGAATCTAATTCAGATATTATGGCTCCTGGCCATATCTCTCAATACTGCCTTTCAAACATTCCTTCATAAGTCGTTAGATATTCATTCTTCAAGATGAAAATACCAAAGATCCTTTTCGTGCTTGAGGTTATCCTCGACTTACGTAACTTTTATGTTCACCGAGCGGTCCTACACCTCATCACTATGTGGCGTCTGCGCTCACGCTCCAATGGTTGAATATCTCCTTGTGGTTCTCAGACTACTTTTGAGATCTCAATTTACTCACACTGTTTCTTTTGGAAGAAATACTTTGTCTCGGATTTTATGCAAAGCAAAATATAACAAGTAATAAAATATAAATCCGGTATACCCCAAGTGCAGGGATCGTAGTATAGAGGTTAATACCGGAGTCGATCCACAGGGAATCGAGGTTGGTCTAGTTCTTAATTTTTCTAAAAGTGTCACGAAAAATAAAAACTAAAAAAAAACGAAAACAAATAACTGGACAGAGGGTTGTCAATCCAAAGCCAGGAAAGATAATTACGAACCGAACTAACTAAGTTAATTCTAATCTATAAACTAAGAAGACAATAAAAATGGCTACGATTACTACGATGAAGACGAAGCAAAAGCACAACGATTTTTCTTTCAAGTAATTTAACAACGAACAAGCAGTGATCCACCGATTCCCGCAACCTCAATTTCTACTTTAGATTATCTTGTGGTGATTTAACGAAAATTGTGATTCACCTATCGAAGGTATGAACTCCTAATCTCTTAGAAAAGTTCGCCTATCAATCTTTTATCTTTCGATTTTAAAGATTAACGCTTTCATAACAAAGGTGTGAAATCTCTCAATTTAAGTAATCTAGATAATCAACCTAACAACTCTCGTTATTTTTAGGTTAAAAATCCAATCTTTACTACGGTGATCTAAGGTTTAACGACGATTCTCATCAAACGTTAAACATCAAACAGCAACCATCTCTCGATATAAATTGCATAACAAAAATCAAAACATAGAAAAGATACAATTTTTATTAAAACTTACAAGATAATCCAAATTCGAAATCGAGATGCTGCTAAGAATCGGTTTCACAAGGCTTGTTCCAACGTGCTTTAGCCTCTCATCATCATTTGATTGCTTAAAATCATTTTTTTAGAGGTTGTATTCTTCGGAAATAACAACTATAGCAACGACGATCTTTTGATAATTTCCGAGGATTACAACAATACTACGGTATTATTATTTTTTGATACATATATATAAGTATATATATATATATAGATCTATATATATATATATAAGTATATATATATATTGATACTACAAAAGAAAAATAAAACAAGAAAAATGAAAGAAAAGAAATTAGATATATATATATATATATATATATATATATATATATATATATATATATATATATATATGAGTACTACAAAAGAAATAAGAACAAGAAGGTAAAGAAATTTGGCCGAAAGCAGGGGCAGCATTCTATTGGATCATTCAGCCTATTTATAGGCAAGATAGTTAAGGCCGGATCGATCCGGGAAAGGGCCGGATCGATCCGGTGCAAATCCTAACTGATTCTATCCAAATCTTCGGATGATTTGACATATATTGGATTAAAACTTCTAAAATTTATATCTTGAGTTGTAGACCTCCAAAAATTGCAAACGAAATGCCAAAATTACGGTCTCGAGAAACTCTACAACTTTCATGAAGGACTCTTCTTCAGAAAATGTCTTCTTGAGTACCTCGTGTTCCTCCGAGCGTTTTTGACATTTTTACTTAATTGAATCAATTAGCCACTTGACCACCATTTGAGTTGTAGAAGTCCGATTGACTTGATTCAAAATCCATTGGAAAGAGTTCTTGAAGATATACAACTTTTATTAAGGAAACTTCTTCAGAAAATGTCGTTTTGATGAGCCATTTCCATTACGTGTCGTTTTACGACATTTCTTGACATTTAATCGATTAGCCACTTGACCATAACTTGAGTTGTAGAACTCCAATTGACGTGATTCAAAGTGCGTTGGAAAGCTTATGTGAAGATCTACAACTTTCATTAAGAAGTCATCCCCTGAAAATGCCTCTAAGCTAGGTCAAATCTCCGTCGAAAATATGTAACGATTCAAATACTTAGGAAAAACGACCCTTTTGAACTCGTAAGCTTGTGGCACCTTCTTCTAACCCTCTAAACACATCTTTTAGACTCAAAACATGTCGTTACGTGGAATCTTGGTCAATGTATAATCCTGCAATGAACCACCAAAATACCAAACGTAAATCCGACATTTACACTCCGGTTACTAAACCGGTACAAAAAACTAGTAAAAACACGATAAAAATACGATATTTTATATAATAACTACTACTAACATATTTTTATGAAACTTAGGAATTAAAGACTCGAAATGATACAAAAGTGCTCCAAATCCAAACCTTATCATCTTTTAATCATCTTTTAGATCGAAAATATGTATCTACAAGACATCAAAACATTGCAAAGTGTAACAACATCCAAATAAACATAAAACCAACGATAAAACACATAAATCAACCACTTTTGCAATTAAACCGTTTAAAACCCCACTTGCTCAATAAATCGATTAAAAACTCATTTTCTATGCAAATTATATTAATGTGGAGGAAATCATTATAAAATATATCATTAGAAATCATATAAAATCACCCTTAACAACTCCCCCACACTTAGCTTTTGCTCGTCCCGAGCAAAACAAAACAAGAATCAAGGCTCGAGAAAAAATAGACACCTCAGCAAATATAACATATATTCAATAAATCAGAGGTTCACCCTGGTGTGTGTGCATAGCCATAGAAAACTTCCACTAAGTCCAAACTTGAAAATTTCAAAGCAAACTAGCTAATACTCCCTTCAAGCTAGTAATAAATGATACTTATAAGATGCACCCTACAAAACGTGACATATCCCGAAAAGGATAATAGAATGTATCTAGGACCTTTCTGATATACTCGGAGGATAATCCCTACAACATATCTGTCAGTTTATACTGGGGATAAGGTATACGATAACTAAGTCTTTCACCCATGTTCTATTTTTTTTTTTTTTTTTTTTTATAAATTTTTTTTCTTTTTTCCATAGAATACTAACATATCCGAACTCATTGCCAAAATCGACTATCTTGCAAGTGTCATGAGGTGAGATCGAATACATTAATACCTATCTAACTCTTTTTTTTTCTTTTTTTTTTCAACACACATCGAAATGAGCTCTTGCCCGTCATAGCGAGAATAGGATATTCGAGATATATCCTACCTTACTCAAATCATAAGGCGCTTCTTCTTTGATCGTGAGAGCTTTTGGTCATCATAGTGGTATAGGACATTCGAGATATGACCTACCGCACTCAAATCATTGACCAGCTTCCGACACACACAATTAATTCTATTAAATTCAACTTCTTCTTCTTCTTTTTTTTTTTTTCAAAGCACAATAGTTACG
Organism: Gentiana macrophylla; assembly: GCA_026214975.1. Classification (NCBI taxonomy): domain Eukaryota; kingdom Viridiplantae; phylum Streptophyta; class Magnoliopsida; order Gentianales; family Gentianaceae; genus Gentiana; species Gentiana macrophylla. Next base: position 57,256,334 of record CM047806.1, on the reverse strand, counting down.
CTTTACTTATCACATTCAAACCTAAGATATTCACAGTATAACATACTTTGGATCTAAACACAAACTATCATAATCGTCACGATATATACGTTAGCACTAAGCACATGACTTATAAGATAATCAACTATCACTAATCCAAAGGGGTATAGCTTTATATTTTAGCTCATCATTCACTATGTCTTGTGAAAAATATATCGGGTGAAACAACCAACTTACTGAACATACGGTATACATCATCAATGACTATAAAAAAACCGAACAAAGATATGCATTGCTTACTCGGGATTAAACAAAAAAAACTAAAAATTTTGAAAAATTTAGCTCTTTTTTGCATAGAATCGTAATGAATTAAGCAAATGGTAGATACACATAACCGACTATTCCCTTCCCCACACTTAAATCACAACATGTCCTCAAGTTGTGCAGAAAGTAAAAAGAACACTTAGCTGATTGTAGTCGAAAGAGGCAATTCTGAAAGTGGCCTAGAATCAGCTCCAGAAATGCTCGATGAAAGCGTTGAGATCGTGGACCATCCACCGGAAAATCGAATTAAATCAACGCAGCGCACAAATGCTATCACAAATATCCTGCACACTTGACCAACACGGAAATATCTTGGGGACATGGGGGAATATAACATATTGCGCAGAAAAGTTTGATACAAGCACAAGAAATAATCGCTCAGATGGAAAAATCACCATACAGGGAAAACATAGGACATCTAAGCATATACGTATCATAGAGAGTATCACATGAGCATTATAATCAAGTCAGCTATTCCTAAATTATTATTTTTTATTACACACAGTTTTATTAAGGCTGGAAACAGACTAGATCATAAAATGAAATGTATGAAAGAGTATTGAGTCTTTTATACCCAGATCCTCAAGGGTTTTAACATTCTAACAACCTATGTCTAAGGAATGACACAATTGAATTTTTTCTTTGTTCTCCATCGGGATTTTCGGATAACCACCTAATCGTTCCTCTTTAATGATATTCAAAACATTCATCCCGAGACTTAGTTGTACTTAGTGTAAATTTTCATCACAATTCTACATTTCATTAAGACTAATCTTTATCCAAATTATTATTATTATTATTATATATAACTAGATATCTAGGATGCCCCCTAGTGGCGCTTTTGTTTTATGTCGCTTGCTCGACTAACACAACTATTTAATTTTCACACGCTTTTATTTAAGCGCGTGGTTGCCTCCCCGCGCTTTTCTTTAGTGTGTCTTTGGCTAGACACACTTAGCTCACTATCCATTATCAAACGGATAAGTTTTTCTCGCATTGTTCTTCAACGAATATTCAAAGATAATGAGGCATCCAACTCCCTTCATAGGAAATTAATGGAACCATGGCTCAAGGACCTTTGGTGAAGTATCTTCCCAATAAAAGAAGAACGGGATTAGGTGTTCCACTTCCTAGTTCATGATATAGTGATCAAGTGGGAAGATCACTTCTTTTACTCGCTTGTCCACAAACACTTCAACACTCTTGGCTTCAACGGCTCCTCGATGTGACTTCCTCCGGGTGACTTATCTCTAATTTAGGCACCGTGTCCTCTATGTTCTCCAACATCGGGTGTATTTCTTCACCTTCTTGGTGATGAACATCTTCAAGCATCTCTAATGTCGGATCTTTCATAAGACAACCGTCTTCATCGTCACACCAAGTAGGAGGGAGGCTCGACACTTCTACTTCACTAAGTTGAATGTCGGATCCTAAATTCATAGCACTGGCCTCTTCTCTATCATAAGGAAGTGTGGGATCTAGGTCAGTGCATTGGTCTTGATTCAACTCTCGCCTGAGCCCATTGCTCCATCTCGCCTCTCAAGATTCGCAAGCATACCACGAAAGGAGTTGGAAATTCTCATTGTTCTCCTTCCGATAGGATTCTATTCTAGCTTCAAGATCGTCCGATTGAGAGGGGCCTTGAGAGTTGTAAAAGTTTTGTGGAAAAGATTGGTCAGACCAACTTTGATTGGAGAAATTGATATTTTGGTCCTGACTGAAGTTCGGGTTTTGATAGAAATTTGGATTCTGAAAAGTGAAACCTTGATTTGGAAAATTGCTGTGGCCAGAGAACTGATTGTTAAAACTCTGATATTGCTGGCCACTGAAAACGCTCTGTCCACCCATAGGACAGAAAGGAGAAGTATGTCCCACATTGTCACATAGCTGGCATATGATCGGGCATCATCGCCCTTGATTTTGGACAAAGATTAACTTGATATGCGAAGTGGAAAGAAGTTGACACCGCCAACAAAGATGGCCAAAGTTGACAACATCTTTCACGCAATGTAAACATGTGAGTTCTCGAGGAAAAGACGAGTCCGATTCATAGGATTGCGAAACATCATAAGAGCTCGCCACCGCCGCAAAAAGATGGCTATCGACTTTGCTCATCCATGTCCTCAATCCTAGATAGAAGATTGTATGACCCGTATTAACTTCGAGTTTTCAAAAACCAGTTCGAACACTAACACCTAAATCACGAGGTTTCGGATTTTTTTATTCCTTATGCTTCCGCAGAGTGGGATTCACCGAGAATCCATCACCCAACCTCGACGATTGAAACGTGTTCCTTGGTTTTTTTTTTTTTTTATATATTTTTTTTCTCCCGGTAATTACCGACTCCACTCGGTATTTACCGAGTGCGTTTTTTTTATTTTATTTTAATTATTATTATTTTTTTAAACCTACCTACGAAAAACTTGATAACAAAAACTAGAAAAATTAATAAAACTAGACAACCGTACCGAGTCCCCGGCAACGGCGCCAAAAACTTGTTTTTGGTTCCGTTGGCGGGAATACTCAAAAACTATACTACCTTAGAAAAATTAATAATGAACTGGACAACCGAACCGATTCCCCGGCAACGGCGCCAAAAACTTGTCTCGGATTTTATGCAAAGCAAAATATAACAAGTAATAAAATATAAATCCGGTATACCCCAAGTGCAGGGATCGTAGTATAGAGGTTAATACCGGAGTCGATCCACAGGGAATCGAGGTTGGTCTAGTTCTTAATTTTTCTAAAAGTGTCACGAAAAATAAAAACTAAAAAAAAAAACGAAAACAAATAACTGGACAGAGGGTTGTCAATCCAAAGCCAGGAAAGATAATTACGAACCGAACTAACTAAGTTAATTCTAATCTATAAACTAAGAAGACAATAAAAATGGCTACGATTACTACGATGAAGACGAAGCAAAACAGCACAACGATTTTTCTTTCAAGTAATTTAACAACGAACAAGCAGTGATCCACCGATTCCCGCAACCCTCAATTTCTACTTTAGATTATCTTGTGGTGATTTAACGAAAATTGTGATTCACCTATCGAAGGTATGAACTCCTAATCTATTAGAAAAGTTCGCCTATCAATCTTTTATCTTTCGATTTTAAAGATTAACGCTTTCATAACAAAGGTGTGAAATCTCTCAATTTCGTAATCTAGATAATCAACCTAACAACTCTCGTTATTTTTAGGTTAAAAATCCAATCTTTACTACGGTGATCTAAGGTTTAACGACGATTCTCATCAAACGTTAAACATCAAACAGCAACCATCTCTCGATATAAATTGCATAACAAAAATCAAAACATAGAAAAGATACAATTTTTATTAAAACTTACAAGATAATCCAAATTAAATCGAGATGTTTGCTAAGAATCGGTTTCACAAGCTTTGCTCCAACGCCGCTTTAGCCTCTCATCATCATTTGATTGCTTAAAATCATTTTTTTAGAGGTTGTATTCTTTGGAAATAACAACTATAGCAACGATTTATCTTTTGATAATTTCCTAGGATTACAACAATACTACGGTATTATTATTTTTTTGATACATATATATAAGTATATAAGTATATATATAAGTATATAAGTATATAGATCTATATATATGTATATAAGTATATATATATATTGATACTACAAAAAGAAAAATAAAACAAGAAAAATGAAAGAAAAGAAATTAGATATATATATATATATATATATATATGAGTACTACAAAAGAAATAAGAACAAGAAGGTAAAGAAATTTGGCCGAAAGCAGGGGCAGCATTCTATTGGATCATTCAGCCTATTTATAGGCAAGATAGTTAAAGGCGGATCGATCCGGAAAAGGGCCGGATCGATCCGGTGCAAATCCTAATCGATTCTATCCAAATCTTCTGATGATTTGACATATATTGGATTAAAACTTCTAAAATTTATATCTTGAGTTGTAGACCTCCAAAATTGCAAACGAAATGCCAAAATTACGGTCTCGAGAAACTCTACAACTTTCATGAAGGACTCTTCTTCAGAAAACGTCTTCTTGAGTACCTCGTGTTCCTCCGAGCGTTTTTGCGACATTTTTACGAAATTGAATCAATTAGCCACTTGACCACCATTTGAGTTGTAGAAGTCCGATTGACTTGATTCAAAATCCATTGGAAAGAGTTCTTGAAGATATACAACTTTTATTAAGGAAACTTCTTCAGAAAATGTCGCTTTTGATGAGCCATTTCATTACGTGTCGCTTTCTTACATTTTACTGATACGAATCGATTAGCCACTTGACCATAACTTGAGTTGTAGAACTCCAATTGACGTGATTCAAAGTGCGTTGGAAAGCTTATGTGAAGATATACAACTTTCATTAAGAAGTCATCCCCTGAAAATGCCTCTAAGCTAGGTCAAATCTCCGTCGAAAATATGTAACGATTCAAATACTTAGGAAAAACGACCCTTTTGAACTCGTAAGCTTGTGGCACCTTCTTCTAACCCTCTAAACACATCTTTTAGACTCAAAACATGTCGTTACGTGGAATCTTGGTCAATGTATAATCCTGCAATGAACCACCAAAATACCAAACGTAAATCCGACATGACACTCCGGTTACTAAACCGGTACAAAAAACTAGTAAAAACACGATAAAAATACGATATTTTATATAATAACTACTACTAACATATTTTTATGAAACTTAGGAATTAAAGACTCGAAATGATACAAAAGTGCTCCAAATCCAAACCTTATCATCTTTTAATCATCTTTTAGATCGAAAATATGTATCTACAAGACATCAAAACATTGCAAAGTGTAACAACATCCAAATAAACATAAAACCAACGATAAAACACATAAATCAACCACTTTTGCAATTAAACCGTTTAAAACCTCACTTGCTCAATAAATCGATTAAAAACTCATTTTCTATGCAAATTATATTAATGTGGAGGAAATCATTATAAAATATATCATTAGAAATCATATAAAATCACCCTTAACATACTTCCTCTAGAAGACAGCATGTTGGGAGACAAACACCTTTTGCTCCGCGGACGAGTAAATAATATCTAGCGTACTTGCTAAGATATTCCACAAAGTTGCATATGTCGTACTAGGATCTAAGCCTTTCTGAATTTGCCTATGACAACTTCAAATCATCGGTTAAGATAGATTCGACATTATCCCCTTTCATATTTAATATGGAATTTATTCATCCTTTATTCTTTGGAACTCGGTTAAGTATATGAATTGTATAAGGGCACTATCCCGAAACTGGTAAGGGATACTTTGCATGGCTTACGTCACACCTTTATCATATAAAATGTTCTTTCTATTTTAGAAGCACAATCTGATTGCGTATCCATAAATGGTATCCTTCAAGGGGGAATCTTATTCATTTTCAGATAACTTCTGAAACACCCTTCAGGTATTAATTACTTCAATCCAATTGTAGATTAATTCCTAAGTAGTTCATCAATCTCATATTCGTGCTAGCCCAAACTTTTTCGGGCTTTCCGAATTATGCACTTCACTGAGTACACTTGACTATTTCTAAAAATAGTCATAGAGATTAACAAAAAAAAATTGTGGCATTAATTGTCATGAGCCAACAAACATCGGTATGTTTAGGCTTTAGACAACTTTCTAGATTTTATAACCTTTTCATAAAAGGGTATTTTAGTCATCTTTAGATAAGATACGTATTACCCACATGATTCATAACCACATGGTTCAGACGTCATAAAAATGACATACGATCACACGATTCCCCTCCATAGCGACTATGTCTAGAACGGCCACCAAATATTAAGGATAACAGCCATATAATCATTTAGTTGAGATTTCATCACATATATGAACTATACAGTGACATCAATCTAGTATGTTAGATTCAGTGACCTTTCAACTTTATCAGAATAACATATATTCTTTATAATTGAATTTGTCCATTAAATCCTAACGATAACTGAAAGTATGTTCTTCATAAGAACCGGAACATAATAACATTTATTTAGTTCTCTTATCAGTTTACTAGATCCATAATATGGTAAGTGTTACAACATTTGCTTGACCTTCCATATCTGTATTTAATCTTTCTAACTTAATCACACTCGTAAGATATCATATATCTTAGAGTCGACTTTGAACTTAGATAGATTTATCTCAACTCACTTGCCTAGAATAGAAACTTCAATAAATTCTCTATTTAAGCACATGCCCTTTCTTTTTAATCCTTTAAGCACTTGTAAATATTTCTTAGTGTAGTCTTCATAAGACTTACGAAAGATCACAAGAGCTATGCCTTTAATTTCCTTTCATAAATAAAATTTAAAGTTTATTAAATAGTTTATTTAACCTTTTGAATCATATTCAAAACATCAACTATTTAATTTACCTTAAATCAATGATTAAAGAATTAAGTCGTTACTTAAATCTTACAATTTTGAAAACAACCTTTCCAAAGTTCGACGTTGTCATCCTTATCCAATCCATCTAATGTTTGAATTAATTGTCATCGTATGACTGAATGATCATAATCGTATCCAATATACGATTAATTCGTTGAAACTTATTTCAAGTGATTTAATCATATCATGAGCTTCCGTTTTTCATTAATAATTAAAGTCTTGGAGCACTGCATCAAATACGTAGTCTCCTTGTCTCTAACTACTATAACGGGGTTGCTCAAGTCATTGCTTATTTTAAAAGGATTAAAATTACTTAACCATACTTGATAACGTTTCTCAAAAGGTAACAGTCACAATTTGGTTTTACTAATCAAGAATTAAAAACTAAATATAAAAATTTGCTAAAAACTACAACATAAAATAAAGATAAAAGAGTGTTGTTAATTATACACTCAAAATAAAAAATGGTCTTTTGATTTATGATTTTGCTCCCACTAGTCAACTACTCCCAATTGACTTTCAAGAAGTTTCCAAAATTCTTTAGTGGCTGAGATCCAATCTAGTTACTCGATTCCCGGCGGTGGTCGATCAATCAAGATAATTTAGAAAGATAGGTAAGTCTTTACCAATCACATCACTATGTAATTCTCAGTTGTTGACTAGCCAACTCTTTAACGATACACATCACTATGTGTTAGTCAACCCCATGTCTCTAAAGTCAGACGGCCCTGACGGTGGCCAATCACCGAAAGACTCTAGTCAAGTCATATCCTAATATTCGGGAGATCTCTTACGATCATATCTCAATAACAACAATATAACCGATGTAGGTCAACTCCCGGCGGTGGTCATCTGCTGGATCCGAACAAGGGCTCTTCACCGTCGTTATAATATTGGGAGACGGTATTTCGACTTGATTTTTGTTGTTGAAGTATTTATGTAAATTAATTCACTTAATTAATTTCGAATTAATTCTCTTAATTAATTTAATTATGGTCTCATCATGTATATCTATCTCTATAGACATATATCCTACACATTCTTCTAGATCGTGCCTAGTTATTTAATTAATATAATGTTATGATTAATTAATTTGCAAAATACATGTGTATCATATATATATATATATATATATTTTAGACACATAAACATACATCATATGTATATTTAATTAATCAACATAATTAATATCTTGTAATATATTTATTCATAATAAATAAATACCACCATATTAATTTACCACTATAACCTTTATAGTACGAGATAAACTTTCCTTATTTGGTTATCAACTATAACCACATCTTAATCCGGCTAGATGTTCTTATGTGTGTGACCCAATAGGCTTCCGAATATGTTGGCTATAGACACAAAGTGTAAATTACGAAATGCCCTTCATACCTAACGATGACGGGACAACGTCTAGCAACACACCGTGACCCCCAATCATCGGAAGAATCAAATGCAATGACTACTACCTTTCATATGAGATGGTTACCATGTAAATAGAATCTTATCGCTGTAATAATATACATACGGTCGTACGTCAAGTGTCAAGCATCAACGACCGTATCTTATAATCTGGATATCATGCTCTCTCGAAGTAACTCATTTACTTCCACTTTGCAAAGATTCACGAAAGTAAGACATTCCTTATAAGAACGCCCTTTCGGATATTCACCCCTACTGATAGGGTACATGATTTCCGGACGACCAAACATGTATACTCCGCATGCTTCAGTATCACACCCAATCACTACCGCATGATCGCCCTATGTCTAGGGGAAACCTCAATAGTGTCAAAGCATGAAAATCCACACCGTGATGCCATGAAGACTCCGGTCTTAAGGATAATTACACAACCGTCACATAGTGTGACACTTAACAGTGTAAGTGGGTCAGTCTAACGCACGCATTCTCTAATACACGTCCACGTACAGTCCAAGTGTCTTTACACTTCGATAGACGAGATCTATCCATGCCCTTAAAGACCGAAGACAACTAATACGTGCTAGCCTTTTTATACTATCAATGCCTTATTTAATAGTACATTAGCCTAGAGACATTTAAGTATCAAACTTATTAAAGTGATTAGAGATCTCATCAACCATAATCACCTATCATGGTTTCTCTATCACAGTTTAATACTAAGGACGTTATCATATAACAATTCATAATTGGTTCTTTAAAAGAACAAATATATGACAACAGAAAAACCATTTATATATATGTATAATCATAAAGAAATAGTATAAATGATCTGACCTGGTCGGATCTGGTCCAACCCGATTGGGTTTAGGACACTATTTCAACAAGCATGACAATATTACAAATGATGTAAATTACCATAGATTTGATAGATTTTCCTCGTTTTAGCACTAGATATTTTGTTTCCAGTTTTACGCGTGGTATGCTTGTGTCTTTGTACATTGTAGAGACCATGTACCAAGCATTTTATCACCCATGGATTAAATATCAAGCTTATATTATTGCATTATGATGAGATTTGAAAGATTTCAAGTTGCATATGGCGTTTTGCATAACTTGCATGGTGAACGCCAAATGATTCAATCCATGTCAGTAGAAGATATTTGTGTTCAAGAGGGAGATTTGAGTTTTTGAAGATGGCATCCGCCCACTTTTCCTCTATTGCATATGTCATAGCCTTGAATCAAGTGTTTTGACATCTGAATACACCAGTTTGCTGATATGACATAAAGCAATAAGGCGTCCACCAGAGCTTTCATTTGCGAACGCCGGTTGTCGATTTCTATAGCTTATAAAAAACAATTTCTTCTCATTAGCAAAAGAGGAGACAAATTTTTGGAAAACTTGTTCTATATGAATATATATTCAAGGGTGAAGTTGTTGAAATTGTAAAAAGAAAACACAACAATATGATGTAGAATTCTTATTACTTAAAATAATGAATTGAAATTGTGCTGATAATGGGGTATTTGTAGTACATACACCTCATGAATCAATTAGGAAGAAGTTACAATAGAATAACTACCTAACTACACTAGTCAACAATCATTTACAGCTCTTTAACCATTCAACTTACTATACTTTAGTCATTCTTTGCTTGATACTCAGCTGATCTGCTTGCTAAGCTGAGTTGTTTAGTCGAGCACATCCTCTTGTATCAAAATTCATTTATCCATATATTGTAACACCCCATCAAGCTGAGAGTGACATATGTATCAACTTACACATCCTCTTGTAGTCAATATTTCTTTATCCATTGGAACTTGGCTAAAAGATCTTGGAAATGCTTAGCGTGTCTAGGAAATAAGAAAAGATTGGTGCATCCAGAGCTTTGGTGAGAATATCATCAATCTGCTCCTTGGTGTGCATATGCAGGAGTTTAAGAAGCCTGGATTTGACTTTATCTCTAACAAGATGACAATCAATCTGAATGTGATTAGTTCTTTCAAGAAAAACATGGCATTGTCACAAAATAATATGGCATTGTCATTGTCACAAAAACAAAAATATGGCATGTAGATGAAAATGTATAGCACTGGCATTGTCACAAAATAGCATGGCATGTAGATGAACATGTATGTGCAAGTCTTGTAGAATATAAACATGCCACTGAATTTTATAGGTGGCATTGTCCATGGCCCTGTACTACGATTCTGAAGATCTTCTGGCAATAGTTGTTTAATTTTTCACCTTCCATGATATTGGAGCATCTCCCAAGAACATCTTATAACCTGAAATAGACTTCCTGGTCTCATGACATCTAGCCCAATCATTTTCAGTAAATATATTTAGAACAAGGCCGTTCTCAGCTTGGAAGAAATGCCTCTGCCATGATTGAATTTCAGGTATCTCAACAATCTGTGAGATGCCCCCATATGATTCTCAGTAGGTGTATCTAAAAAGCGGCTCAACTATTGTCTTGAAAAAGCTATGTGAGGTCCAAAGGAAAGTGAAATCGACTTTCAACCTATTGATCTATATGCTAAGTTATCATCCAGCAAAGTTGAGTCTCCATGCTGCAAAGTCTGCTTGGATTCTATAGGTCTTTTAGCAGGCTGGGCTCAAAAATTTCAAATTCTTGTAAGAGGTTTAATGTGTACTTCCTCTCCGAAATGGAAATACCTTCAGGTATTCTGGCATCCTCAATTCCTAGAAAACATCTCAGTTTACCAAGATCTTTGATAGTAAAGAGCTTGTGTAAATTATCTTTAACTTGTTGTATCATCTCAAGATGTGGACTAGTTTCTTATGATGTTATCTACATAGACTAGAAAAGCAATGAAATGAAAGTTGCATTGACATTCATTTGGTGAAGATGCGGTTATTGGCTGTTGATGTTGTCAGCAAAGTTGTTAGAATAATTTAGTTCTAATGACGAGTGCCAAACTAGTTGTTGTAGAATGCAAGCAAAAAGATGTGTAGATTGAATGAATAGGATTTCAGTAGAGTCAGATGATTGTATATGTTTGAACAAACAAGTATTGTAATAGTCAGCTGATAAGATCTCAATACACCTGCTTAGGTTTTTAAGACATCAGTAGAGTGTTTGGGATCCGTTGCTGAGTTAAAGGCTAAGTGATGTGATCGAAGATGAGACGTTTTGGCTTGGAGCCAATTTATTCTATCATTCATCCCACATCGTTTCCAATGCATATTTTATTAGACTTTTGTTATTATTTGTTATTAGATTTTTATTTTCTATTTTTATTATTGAACTTTGTCCCACATTGCTAAATTAGCAATTAGTCTTGGAGTCTGTAGCATATATAGGCATTTAGAGTCATTGTAATCAGACAAACAAATTTTGAGATGATATATTTTATTTGAAGCTTTTATGCTTTGGTGGGCTTTCTAACGTTTGTGGATTCCAAACCGGATTTATCGAGTTTGTCAGCGAACCGTGTGGGTGTCCATATATACCAAGGTTTTTAGCTACGGGTTAGCTAAGGGTCACGGTGCTCATCTTATGGTGCCTCCAGTCAAGTCATCGGGCATTTTCGGATCTGATTCGGTTCACGGATCACATCAAATGATATCAGAACTAGACACTGCGGTATCTAAATATCCTTTTTTTTTCCTTGGATTCCTGCATATTTTATTTCCCTTTCAATATCATTAAAAAAAGTCATTTTCTTTTCTTGATTCTTGTTTTTATTGTTCATAAAAAAAATCAAAAACTACCTAGCTTTCTTTTTCTTGCTTATTGCGTGACCCAATCTGCTTCTTTTGCCGTCAAACTTTGATCCCCAAATCTTGACCCCCAATTTTCCCCCTCTTATTTATTCTGTTTGAGTTAAAAAAATAAAAATAAAAAAATCCAGCCTTGTTCCATGTTTTTTTTTTCTTTCCGGCCTACGTACTACTCCCCTTTTTTTTTTTTTTTTTTTTGACAGGAACGTACTACTCTTTAAAAAAAAAGGAAAAAAAATTCTAGCCTTTTTTTTCAGCTTTATTCCTTTGTCAAAAAAAATTAACATTTTTCCCAACATGAGACAAAAAAAATAAAATAAAAATTCCACAAATTATTGGTGAATTTCGATATTGAGTAATGTCAAATGACACTTCTATGGATGCCAATTTTCAGAAATTCGCGGAGGCACAAAAAATTGTGCGGGATCGAAATTTTGAGAAAATAAAACGACGTTTGGATGATATGATGGATGATATGAATGCTGAATTTCAGAACATGTTAACGGAAGATGGTGGTGGTAGAAAAAATCGCAGTGGTAGGGATAATCGTGGTGGTAGAAGTAACCGTGGATGTACATATGTGGTTAAGAAAACTTCTACGGTGCCATTTTCTGTTTATTGCGATCATTGTCACGGGAGTGATCATTACTATTATGACTGCCCTCACTTTTAGCAGAAAATGCGTAGTTTACGTGAGACATCACCTACGGACGACCAGGTGAATGTTAGTATCCCAACAAAGAATGTCGTGAACACCGTAGAGATTGCTACCACTCTAGGTGATGAGTTGACACGCGATGATGATATTGGTCGAGGAGACTAAGCCAAATTCTAGAGAGATATTGGAGGAGGCTGTTGGAGTAGAATTGGTGGAGGTCGTCCAAGAGTCGATCGTGGCAGAGACAATCACCGAGGAGAATGGAAAGGTTCCTGAAGTGCATTTACTTGGTGGCAATCCAGAGAGCCATTTCATTGATCCATTTTCCGAGTATGTTGCTGACTGTCCGGCTGTGAATTGTTCGCGTTATATTGCTACATTTCCTGGTGTTTCTCCAAGTTTTTAGCACATCAGATGAATTCATTGATGTTGCATTTGTGACGCTTGGTTCAACCTCAAACCGTGCCATTGATTTGAAATGGTCTGTCCGCTTTGTATATTATCCGGGCATATCATTGGTGTACGTAGTTGGTTCGGCCTATTTTGTGCTTGTTGCTTCTTTTTACGACATCCTCTTGATTCGAGGTCGAATCTTTTAAACCGGGAGGGAATGATGTGAACGAAGATGAGACATTTTGGCTTGAAGCCTATTTATTTGATCATTTATCCTACATCGTTTCCAGGGCATATTTTATTAGATTTTTGTTATTATTTATTATTAGATTTTTACTTCCTATTTTTATTATTTAACTCTGTCCCACATTGCTAAATTAGCAATTAGTCTTGGATTTTGTAGCCTTTATAAAGGCATTTAGAGTCATTGTAATTAGACAGACAAATTTTGAGATGATATATTTTATTTGATGCTTTTATGCTTTGGTAGGTTTTCTCACGTTGGTGGATTCCAAACTGCACTTATCGAGGTTGTGAGCGAACCTTGTGGGTGTCCATATATACCAAGGTTTTTAGCAACGGGTTAGCTAAGGGTCGCGGTGCTCAACTTATTGGTGCCTTCAGTCAAGTCCTCGGGCATTTTCGGATTTGATTCGGTTCACGGATCACATCACTGAGGTTTCAGACTCATTAGAGAAGGCTGAGGGTTCAAACTCAGTAGAGAAGACTGAAGGCTAAGGTTTCAAACTTAGTATTGAAGATTAAGCCGAGGCTATGAGGTTAGAATTCAGGTAAGTCTGTGATGGCCTGGACTGACCTTTTAAACCTTGTATTGAAGGTCTAAGATTCTAAAGTTAAAGTGCTGAAGGGTCTTAGTTATTCTGAAAATATGGTGTACTTTGATGTCACAAAACAAAGATCAGATGATAAACAAGCCAACTGAATACCCATTCAAGAAAGTTAGCAAAGCACGGAGTTAGCTGAGTAGATGTACATCTCAGCAGATCAACATACAAATGTACAACTAAGATAGTACAAGTTATTTGATCCGGTTTAAAGATCAAATTCAAGGATTATTCTAATGGAAATTCAAGGATAAGAATCAATATATATGATCATTGGGTCAATCGATGGTGGATTTTAAACATCTGTTTCAAGGATTTCAGAGCCGTCAAAGATGGAGAAATTTCATTGGTTGACAGACTGTCACTGTCAGAAGGACACTGGCACAGATTTTGTTGCAGATAATTTCAGAGGATTATTCAGAAAAATCCAACAACGTCTCTTTCTGAATTCAAATTTGAACATTTGATATTTAAGTATAAATAGAGGACTTATGCAACTAGAAGGATCACCAAGCATTTATCAAGTTTTCATTGCAATCAAGTTACCCTGTTGAGTCCTGAGTTTTCCTGCTACATGCTGAGCTTAAACTACTGAATCTAGAAATTTTTAAGTGTTCGTCCTTACAAGTTTGATCCTGAGCTGCTGATCTTACCATTCTGATCAAAGCTCTCAATGCTGAATCACTTTATTGATTCAACATTTTTTGAACAACAAAGGCTTTCTGGACAAAGAAGCACATGCTGAGGTGTCAAGGACTCTTGAGTGTGATGGAGCTAGTGAACAGGCGATCCTACCGTTCAAGGACCATTTGAATACTTGGAGAAGTAGAAATCCCACCATTTATCTTAGTGTTCAAATTGTGAAGCTATAGTCATTATCCAAGGACAATCTTTCTATGCATCTTGTATCTGTACCTCAAAATCATTAGTGAATTCCTCCAACATCACAGGTCAAGAGTGGACTAAGAGATTACACCACCCTGAACCACTATCTACATTGCTTCTTTCCGTTCATCATGCTTGATTTCTTGGTTGTATGTCTTTGATTCTATGAAAACATCAAGGCATAGAAATATCTAATGTACTCAGTTGAGAGCCTTTCCAGACTCATTGCTTCACTTAGTAGATGTGGAGTTTGTTAGACTGTGTTAACACCTCCCGAATAAAATTTTATTGCATTTTTTGTTCTTGTTGATCTCCTTAGCTAAGCAGGTGCAAGTGCTTGGGTGACTGGGGATGATCCTCCACTGGATGTCTCGGCTGTATATGTGCTTGTGTTGGATTGCTCAGTTGAGTCACTCAGCTGATCATCGAAGCCGTCCGAAAACGGTAATGGTAATGGCATATCAAGGGCGTACCCAACTTTGCCTAATACCTGCTAGAATAAAGGAAAATAAGTCTAATGAAATTGAGTATTCCTAGCAACAAAGATGTCTTTGTTGGTGATATGCAAGAGTATTTCACCATTGCAAGTGTTTGAATTCCCAATAAAGACACATGTCCTGCATCTAGAATCAAACTTTGTTCTATATTCCTTACAAGAAAAATCTAAGTAGCCAAAGACTTTAAACACAGAATAGTCTTTTTTGGTGCCATGTAACATCTCATAAGGTGTGCTTTCTTTTAGTAGAGGTGTAGGTGTTGCACTAATCAACTTAAAATCTTGTAAAACCCTAATATTCAATTATTAGGATACTCTGAAACCATAAATGCCAAGCTACATTCAGCAAGTGCTGATGTTTTCTTTCCATAATACCATTCCGCTCAGGTGTTCTGACATATGAAGTTTGTGTCATTCTGTTCACAGAAAGTTGTTAGTTGAAATTCATCTCCATTATCATATCTAATTACTTTAATAATTTTGTTAAACTGTGTGAAAAAAACTTAACAAAGGATTAACCAATTCAGAAGCTTCAAACATCTGTGTCATATGAAACACCCAAGTGAATCTAGAATAATCATCCACAGTGGTTAAGAAATATTGTTGACCATTCACATTAGAATGCCTCAAAGGGCCCCAAATATCAATATACAATTCACAGTATTTTACATCAGCTGATGTAGAACAAATAACTTGTAATCTCTTATCAGGTATATGACCAAATCTATAATTCCACAAAAGTGCATCATCTACTCTATCAAACAAAGTATTGTTTTGTACAGAATTACAAACGGATTTAACAACTTTTTTCAGAGGTTGATGTAACAAAATATATAGTCCTCTATGCAACTCAGCTGAACGAATCATGTTCTTCATGCTGTCTTGCAAAACACATTTGTTAGCAGTGAAGACAGCCGCACAAATAATGATTAATCAAAGCCGGTAAATACGTCAAATTATATATAAAACCAGGAATGTATAGCACATTATGCAAGATCAGCTAATGATTGATCCTCACTTCTCCCATATGTGTTACATGCACACTATTGTCATTAGGTAATCCTAATTTCATGTCAACCACGAGTTTAGAATTACTTAATTTCTCTAAAGAATAAACAATGTTTATGGAACAAGAGTCCAAGCCCCATTGGATAGGTTTACCAAACTAAGATCACCTGATCCTTGAACAAGTGAAAAGTGATTGGTCACAACATTAATCTGGTTGACTGCATGTCCAGAGGAATCGGAATTCAGCAGGGCCATCAGCATCTGTTAGAAATAATTAAGTTTTGATGATGAAACCATGAAGATGATGTTGACATAGTCTCCTAAGCCCAATCAGGTTTGACCAGATCCGATCGGGTCGGATCATTTATACTATTTCTTTATGTTTGTACATATAATAAATGGCTTTCTGTTATTATATATTTGTTCGTTTAACGGACCAATTGCGATATTGTATATATGATAACGTACCTAGTGTCAAACTGTGAAAGAGAAATCATAATGGTGATTATGGTTGATGAGATCTCGACTCACTTTAAGATGTTTGATACTTAAATGTCTATATTCGTATGTACTATTAAATGGGACATTAATAGTACGGTTAGACTAACACGTATTAGATGTCTTCTATCTTATAAAGATATGGATAGATCTCGTCTATTGAAATGTAAGGACACTTGGACTGTACGTGGACGTGTATTGGAGAATGCGTACATTAGACTGACCCACTTACTTTATTAAGTGTCGCA
This sequence comes from Gentiana macrophylla, assembly GCA_026214975.1. Lineage (NCBI taxonomy): Eukaryota > Viridiplantae > Streptophyta > Magnoliopsida > Gentianales > Gentianaceae > Gentiana > Gentiana macrophylla. The sequence goes on along the minus strand of CM047806.1, from coordinate 57,239,426 downwards.
CTATGTGACGGTTGAGTAATTATCCTAAGACCGGAGTCCTCATGGAATCACGGTGTGGATTGTCATACTTTGACACCATTGAGGTTTCCTCTTAGCCATGGGTCGATCATGTAGTAGTGATTGGGTGTGATACTGAAGCATGCATTGGATTTATATTGCTCGTCCGGAAATCGTGTATCCTAATGGTAGGAGTAAATATCCGAAAAGGTCTTCTTATAAAGAATGTCTTATTCTCGAAAGTCTTTGCAAAGCGGATGTAATGTGTTACTTATGAGAGGACAGGAAATCCAGATTAAAAGATGCAGTTGTTTATGAATGACACTCGAGATACAACTATATGGATATTATAACAACGATAGTATTCTATTTACATGGTAGCCATTTAACATGAAATGTAGTAGTTATTGCATTTGACTTCCATGATTGGGGGTCATGACGTGTTGCTAGACGCTATTCATGATCGTTAGTTATGAAGGGTATTTTAGTAAATGCACTTTGTGCCTACGGCCAACATATTCGGAAGCCAATCAGGTCACACACATAAGAACATATAGCCGGATTAAAATGCGGTTATAGTGATAACCAAATAAGGAAATTTTTATCTCGACTATAAAGTATTATAGTGATAAATTAATACTGTGGTATTTATTTATTATGAATAAATATAATCCAAGATATTAATTATGTTGATTAATTAAATATACATTTTATAATGTATGGAGCGCATGTTTCAATGTGTATTAGATACATGGATTTGCAAGATAATTAATCATAGTATTATATTATAATATTTGATATTTCTTTGTGTGTGTGTGTGTGTGTGTATATATATATGTATATATATATATATATATATATATATATATATATATATATATATATATATATATATATATATATATATATATATATATATTTGAGTGATATAATAATGATATATTCAATATTGGATATTGACAATAGCTTGAAATTATTCAATATGAGATATTCAATTAAATGAGATTAATCAATCAAAGATACTTTCTTTATTTTATTAGGAAAATGTTTTCTTTCTCTTCACTCCACACATGAAGCTTTTCCCATTGGGAATGGGACTACTATAGGCGCCACTCACCTCTAAATAAGAGTTGGGTGCCTGACACTTTTGTATCATCACAATTCCAAGAGTTCAATAATTCTTGTGAAAAATAGAGAGTTTCTTATAGAGTCTGAGAGAGAGAAAAGTTTGGTCTAGGAACCGAGTTTTTCTAGTAGCAATCCAAGACAGGATTCCGGTGGATTATTTGTGTGGACTAGCTGTAGAGGCCGAAGGCTTCGGCGGCTCTGTGCACCACTACTCCTTCATAGACTATAAATCTTTGATCTGTTAAATCATCCAAGGTAACTTTCTCTTTTACTTCTTTTATGCTTGTTGCTTGAACGAAGTCGACATTGGTGAACGGAAATCAAATTTTAAATTTCGCTGCGTTCCCGCATTGATTTCTTAACAGTGGTATCGGAGCGGTCTTCGATCTTAAGCAATAAGTATTAGTTAATTTGTGTAGTAATTATCATATATGCATGATTTAGATTTGTGAAACGAAAAACAAAAAAAATTCAGTTCGTCTTTTGGGGTGCTCGGCCGATCGCGGCGGCACCCCCATCAGAATTAGCGCCGGCGGCGTCGGCTTGTACTCTTTTTGGTGGGAACTCCAAAAATTTTGTTTTTTTTGTTTTGTGACTCTTTATGGTACATTGAAATCTATTGTTTAGTTGATGTCATGTAGCTAACTAATAGTTTAAATAGTTTGAACCATTGGGATGCCAAATGACATAACTCAATTTGTTGAGTAAAAGGGTTATACCTATGATCCACAATTGTGGACCTATGGTTAACCTATGCCATTATCAAATATTTGGTAAGAGCCAAGGCTGATGTCTTATGGTTTAGGAAACCAAAAGCATCCATTTTGATTATGAATCAAAACGAAAGAAATCAAAAGAAGCCTAATTTTATTCCGATTTTATTTTAGAATAGTTCTAATTAATCCTTAATTTTTTTTAGGAAACTGGATCTTTATTTATATTCAGAACCAAAAAATATGTACATCACGAGTTCGCTGATGACGGTCAACTTGGTATCATATTTTACCATCAACTTACCCCGGATTTGTGTTCTCAATTGGTGTAATATGTATGAAATCATGGGTTAATTAGCTAAATATGAATAAGTAACGTCCGGTGTAACTAAATTGGTATTATGCGTATTAACCGTGTATTTTATGCGTTATTTACCATAAATGGAAGCTACTATGTGTGTTATGGTTTTATTGACAGATGAACGAGTATATGGAGCATCATTTGGGCTGACTGTGAGAGTCAATGGATAAAGAACTAAACCGACCTGAAGGTTGAAGTGTTTCGAGTGAAGATTGGACCCGAGAATCTGCTTGGTGATCTTTCAATGCTGTTTCGGAAGCCTTACAAGATGAATTGGGCTTGGTCTTTTGCATAAAAGTTGTAGGGCATTAAACGAGGATTCCATCGCACTTTGATTCACTTGAATAAAGTTACGTAGGCCAAGTTATGGTCCAAATACCGAAGGTGGGACTAGGGTATTCCATAACCTTCCAAGTTAAGTGGGCAGAAGAAAAAAAATACAAAAATACCCACAATTAATCGAGCCCCAGAATCTTCCAGAAATGTGTTTTCTTGTCCTCCACGGATTGGGTTTACCCCTAAGTCGGTTTATACACCTATATAAAGCCATCAGAGCTGCGAAATTCTATTCATCTTCCATTCTTCATCCATTCTATTAGTTATTCATCAATTAGATACAATGTAGTCTTTTGGGAATAAAGTCTTCTTTTATATTCTTCTTTTCTTCTTGAAAGTAAATCAAGAGTCTTTCATTATTGAATTGTGCTTGGTTTATGTTCATCATGGATCAATTCGAATCGCCGGAGGGAGAGAAAATTGAGGAAAGATTTGTTCTTCGTCATGGGTAACATCTATTCCAATATTTTATTTATTTTCATAGATTCATGATTGTTCTTGTGATAGATCTAGATTATGCTTTCATCTAGTTAACTATGCATTAATTAAACGAACCTTAATCTTTATTATTCGATTCGATCATAGTAAACGATTATGGGTTGTGCACTTCAGATCTGCGACGGTGTTTATCGATAGATCTTAATACCTAGTAAATCCTGATTTTGTGGTTCAGTGTCAGCTACATTGATCGACAGGATTAATTAAAACGATTTCTTAAGTCTGGCCAATCTAATATTCATGTATCGTAACTTAACATGAATGACTGTTATTGAAGTGTTAATTATGACATAGTCTTGATGGATCCCTTGGAGCGTACTAGTCATAGTCGATAGCTGCTTATGGAGGTTTCCGGCCTCGAGCCGGCATCTCTAAAACTTATTGCGTGCGTTAATACAACCAACGATGGAGGTTAACTGCATAGATTGTCTGATGTCCTTATAGTGGAAGTAGATAGGGTTAGGTGATTGCACTCGTAGCTTAATTACAAATATGGATCCGATAAGATTAAGGGAGATTAGTTGTGAATAGTTTGGTTAATACGTTTTCAAAATATGATTGACTATTAGTTTATTTGCAACTCTGTTATTTATGTTTCTCTTATGTTGGTCAACAACCAGCCTATCCGGTTGACTTATGAATTGTGGTTGTATTTAACATAATTAAATAATAGTCTCTGTGGGATCGACCTTAGCTCGCTCTTGCTATACAATTGACCTAGTCCTCTTGCTAGTATTAAGCGACTTACACGCGATCATTCTCCATAAGTAAAAACAATCAACCACGCCTATACAAATATTCTACTTTTGACGGAAAATGCTAATAGCTAATCAATGTAGATGAACTAAGCTAGTAGCTAATTAATCGTTATTTCTATTTCGATTAAATCATTTAATTGATTAAATGTTAATTAGTTAATTGATTTTATAAAATAAGAAGCAAGTTGGTAATTTTAGAATTTATCTTTTTCATAAAATATTAACAAGTTTATTCACCCCCACCCCCTCTAAACTTGTTCATAGTCTTTACAAGGGACCAACATGTACTTTTTTAGTCACTAATTAATAGAATAATTTATCTATGTGGAATTGCGATTATTCACCCTCTCGAGCTATTAATTTCCACAATCATACAAAAATAGCACACAAGAATCAATTTATCAACATCAAATTCAGAAAACACGGGTAATATTGTGTTTTTACATCATATATTCATATACGGGTTTCTCTTAATCCTAGAAACTAATATCTACTCATGTTAAATATCAAAATTCCAAGATTCAATCATAGAATTCATACTTTGGCAAGAAAAATAAATAAACAGAGTAAATGTGAATAGAGAGAGAAATAAACCGTCAGAGTATTGCTTAAATAATCCAACCTTGAAAAAGATTCGTTCTTGAATTCTTAAAACCTAAAATCCTTGTTCTTGGGGATGGGAGATGATGATGATGAAGAGAGGAGCAAAGCGTCCGACTATTTATTTTTATGTTGGAGGCGTGAGGGATGAATTATATGACTTGGGGGAATAGAAATAGGATAATTACATCATAAAATAAGTTTCCATACTTAAAAATTCCCAAGATAATCTCTAGAAATCAATTTCCATCACTCTTGGACTCTTCTGGCGTGAAACCTCCTTTTTTTCTCAATAAAACCTTGATTTTCGAAAAAAAATACTTGGAAAGCTATCCACCAATCAGAACATTTCGTTGGCCTACTAAAAATCTGAATAATTTTCACACCTTGTTGAATTCTTTCACACCTGGTGTGATTCTTCCAAACCTTTATGAAACTTGCCATCTTTTAGTTGCTTACAATGTCTTTTTAGCTCGGATTCACCATATCTACAAACTATCAAAGGCAAATCAAGATCCTAGTCCAAAAGAGGCAATTTATCATACAAAAATCACAAAATAGTTATGAAAATAGGCCAAAATGTTCTAAGAATAATCATATATGGTAGACTTATCATACAACATGTCTTTATGAAAGACCCACACATGGAAGGTGTCCTTCGTATTGTTAATATGGTAGTTTAGCTATGGTTCAATGTGTTGTTTACTAATCAACATGATTAAGTTACTATAATTCACCAAAGAAATCAAGAATCGTAATATGTAACCTAGAATATTGGATTCACCACACTAGTCATGGGCGGTTTTTTTGCGCTTGCGGTGAGGCAACTTAAAGCCCTAATTACGAGGTTCTATGCCATCTACGTCGATTAACAAGATTAACCTACGAATGTCCGATCTAGCCGCTTTGTCATTTGTTATTGTAAATTAGCATGATGGAATGTAGTTGAAGTTCTAGTTATGGCATTTTTAAGTGATTTGTAGGCACTTTGCCGGCCATTTGTCGGTGGTTGCCTAGGGAGGTTTTTGGTTCATGCCGGCAATCCCTAATTCTCGAATGAGTTGATGTTAATACACCTAAAATAGGTTAACTACACATGTACACCCTCCTCAGCCGAATCATTGAGAAGAATGGTAAGTTTTGGAGATTCCACCCGTAGTTTAATTACACGTAAAACGGATCAGATATAATTATGGAATAAGCGGATATTAGTTGTGGATAATTTGGTCAATGCCTTTTCAATATATGATTTATTCTCGGTGTATTAGCACCTCTTCTATTTAATTTTCATTTATGTTGGTCAAAGACCATCCTTTTGGTCAACTTATAAATTGTGGTTGTGTTTAACATAATCAAACAATAGTCTATGTGGGATCGACCTTGACTTGCCTTGCTATACTATGATTGGCCTAGTCCTCTTGCTAGTATCGTGACTTACACGCGATCAGTTGAAATAGTGTCAATGATTTTGATGATTACACAAGCCGGTACATCAATTGAATAGTAGCAGGTCGCGTGTAAAGACTGCCTGCATAAGGGCATAGTTTTATAATTCACCGTTTTTTTTTTCTTTTTTCTTTTGTAAATAATTTAAGATCTTTTGTCGGATTAAATTATTTTTGAGTATTCCATTACTTTATTACTTCTGTATTCGACGCTTATATTGGTGCACGTCATCCCCGTTTTTGGCCATAGTTTTTGTTGATGTATCTCTTTTGCAGATTTTTCGATTGCCTTATTATCTTTGGCAAGAGTTTACATCATTTCTAATTCCTTATTTGAGCTTCACCCTTAATTGAACCTAAGTTTCTTTCTTTCTTTCTTTCTTTCTTTGTTTCAAACATTAGGGACAATGTTTGGGTTAAGTGGGGGGTAGGACGTCACTTAGCCATTTGTCTAAGTATTTCATCAATATTAGGTATGATTCAACTTTCTCGATGCACATTTCACCACTTTCTTTTGCCAATCTTTGTGCAAACTTAAGGACATGAAGTCCTTGAACTTTATGAGTTAATTAATCACATCTTCAATTCACAATTGAATGAATAAGTGTCATGTCAATTTTGAAGTAGTTGCATATTAACCATATATTCTTTTTGTGAGTCGGCTTTTTGAGCACGTATAACTCGACTGCACCAGTGAGTAGTATAGATGATGCATTGTGTTGGCTCAAGTTCACCTTAGTTGTCCGAGTTTGTTTTTAACTTTGGGTCATTTAGGGAAAGTTGAGGATTTCATAAGGGCATAAGATATCCAGTTTGGTTGTTTATGCAAAATGAGCGAAAAAAAGTAAGTATCTTTTCAGAGAAAAAATCGAGTGACTTCTAGAGAAAGCAATATCCATTGGCATGAGGGTAGTTTGTCCAGTAGATCTTTTGACTAAAAGTTTTATTCTAGGAACCCACCATTGCAAGTCACTTTATTGAGAAAGTCCACAGTAGGTTTGATAGGTTTCTTGCTAAGCTGCCACCATTGCAAGTTTCTTTATGAGAATCTACACGTCCCTCATATATATATATATATATATATATATATATATATATATATATATATATATATATATATATATGACAAATAAACACGAGCCTTGAGTAGTACTCGGTTCTCAAATTCGCTTAGCCCAGCTTGGTTTGTTCTACTATAATGAAAAGTGAGTTTCAACAATGACGGGAAGGAACAAGTATGCTTGTGATTAGCCAAGTAGACCCACAGGTCGATATAATGTGATTCTGCCTATATCTCGGTAGCACGAAGAGTTATCCACACACACGCCGGTTCATGAATTGAATAATGTTTAATGAAAGAATGATAAATATAGGTTGATGTGCTTTTTGTTCTGACTTTTTGAATGAACATGTTTTTAGTTAACTTGTATATTGCTCCGGGAGTTCGTTATTTTTTTTTTTTGGCTCGGGACGATCAAAAGCTAACTGAGAGGTAATTCATGACGGTTTATTTTGTACTATATTTTATATCTAGTTTGCCTCCAAATTATGCTCGATTGATGAGGAACAACCTAATGGTAGTGAGTAGTTCTTGGTTCATGATTCCACATTTGCATGTTTTACCCTTTTGAATCAATGTTGTTTTGCCTTGTTTTTCTTGATTTTCAGGCAACTCAATTTTGGGATCAGTGATGAATTGGATAAGAGTCATGGATAGGAGCTTGGGTTAGAGAGAAGTGGTCCAGAAATAAAAATCTGTTGAAATATGTGAAGTGCGGCCCAGCCGCGGCGAAACCTAATGGGCCGGGCAAACCCGGGGAGCATGCAACACCACCTTTACGTGTTAAACTAAGGCTGCTAGAGTTTATTTCGTGTCCTAGGTTGGCTACATGTCTATATAAAACCTGTAGCAGTCATATGTCTTGTGTAATCATGATAATCTTTGTGATTTGATACAATTGCAATTATATGAAATTATGTTCTTTTGATAATCTTTGTAATTTGATCCAACTTTTATACTTCTCTGTCCCAATCTTTATGTATTAACTGTTTATAAAAAGTTGGATCTCCGTAAAAGAGAAAATCAAAATTTTGTATTCCGAATCATATTTCGGTCGCTCTCACAGCTCAGGTTGATCACCTTCGAGGTCAGAACATTGCTTCATCTCGATCCAATCCATCTTCACATGAGATAGTCAACATAATATAAAATACGTATGGTTATACATCGTTGACCTAATGATATGTTCATCTTGGTCTCTGATCAACTAGACAGGTCATCCCCGACCTCCATAGGCAGTTATAGTGCTAATAATGGACATATCCCACGATTAATTCTCCACTTACTGCCACAACCCAATATTGATTACTTCCCACGATTATAGCCTAAATGATCCATGATTGCATCGCGATTGGAATCATTATGGACCTCAATCACAGGCCCTACTAATTAGGGATTCAGACATCATTATGGCCCACGAGGGAGGCCTGCAATAGGGTCATCATCCTCACAATTCAAAACTATGTCATTGGCACTTCTGCAATTTCTACATTGTCACGTTAAACACCATTTGTTAAATTTAAGTAGTGTTTGGACTTGTTTGACATTATTTGATGATTTTGGAGTTTGTGGAGAAAGAGTAATATTACTATATTCTTGATGTGGGCATTTGTCTTAAGGTGAAGATTTGTTAAGTGGGCCAAAGCCACAATCACATATATTCCCACATCAGCTGAAGTAAATAGTTGCCGACTAAGTTTAATAGGTTTTACATATTATTTATCATGTATCAAATTAAGATAAACTTTCAGTTGCCTTAGCTATTCTGGCTTTTGCATTTAGGTTTGAGGAGAGTTGTATCCTTTCTATTTCTTTATTACAGTAATATTTTCTATTTCGTCCGTAGACGTGAGTCACATTGATCTAACCAAATAAATTTGGTGTATTGTCTTTTCCTTATGTTTGTTTTTGTGTTATCGACGTTAAGAGTTGTTTGTTGGTTTGTTTTTCCTAACAATAAGGATGTAGACGTCAATAAAAATTAGTTGGAGGATTATTGAAATATTTTCTCTCTTTTTTGAAAATGATTATTGAAATATTTTCTAATGTCTTGTTGCCCAAGCTGTTGGTTCAATTTAAATAACTTTCTTTTGAAGTATTACTTAATTAATGAAAATTAATTATTAGTTCTGTCATCCATTCATTATTTCACAAACGATGGGACGTTTTAAATGTAAAATAAAGTGTATATTTTTTATAAAAGAGGCCCGAGACGTCTCACCTGACCATTCAAACTAGAAATATATCTTCTAGGTTCACGAATATGATAATTCAAGCATTAGGAAATTTAGTCAAGTTGTTTCTTGTCATGAACTTCTGAAACATGTTTGAGATTAGGCTATCACTTGGCAAGGTTAAAAGGGAAGATTAGCATGTATTAAGTGCAAGTTCATTGAACTACTAGAATTAGAATATGTCAGCTACATCTCAAATGCTAAGAGTTAATGTGCAAAATGACGAATACCTAACTCTATTGATTACGATATGTTATTGAACCGATTCAGCAAAATAGTCTGGCCGCCTAACACTAAAGTGAAAATCAAAGCTGGAATGCAATATATAAGACCATGGGTGTAAACGGTCGAGTCGAATCGAGTATTGTTCTTAATGAGTCGAGTAATATATTATCGAGTTTGAGTTTGAGTACAAGCATTTTGAACTCGAGCTCGAGTTGAGAATCTAGGAAGTTTTAATAACTCGAGCCGAGCTCGAGTTTTACATCGACTTTATCGAGTCTAATAGATTTAAAAAATTAGTTCAAAATAATATAAATTATCTAATTAATAACAAAAAGTTGTCATTTTAGACAATTATTTTGGGAATTTTTTTTACTATAGATGCAAAAAAAAAAAAAAAAAGTACCAAACAATTTTTTTTAATGTAAAGTATTTATGGACAACAAGGTATATGTTAGGGGAAAGAGGTCTGATGGTCAAAAAATATCATAAATGGGGATGGAAAGACAATTTCCATTTTATGTGATTAAAAGAACAAATTTATAATAAATATACCGAAATACCCATGATTTTTTTTACACATTAAAACATGTAGTAATACTAGATAAAGTGTAGTTACAGCTCATAAACAAGTAGTAACAGCCCATAAACAAGTACTAACAGACAAAAAAAAAAAAGTAAAACAGCCCATAAAATGTAGTAACATCCAATAGACAAGTAGTAACAGCCAAAAAACAAGTAGTAACAGCTCAAGTAACAGCCAATAAACAAGTAGTAACAACCAATAAAATAGATAAAATTACAGCAAAAAATGTAGTAACGTGAAAAAATTAGTAATAACAACCTATAATATGCATGTAGTAAACCAAAAAAATATAGTAACAATGATAAGTTCCTCCTTCTCCTCCCCAAATCCTAATGCCCATGGTTATGTTTTTCACTCAGCTCACAGATTCTCTGGTGAATCGTTCAATCTGGTGCCTATAAGCACTGTCACCGCCGCCATCAATTATCGGCAACGAAAATTATTAGCAATCACCGCTGCTGATGCGCCGGGACTACCACACCACCAGCCAGCCGGAGATCAAATCAATGACTCCCTCTCCGATCTTCTATGCAAATCCACTCTGTCCATCTGCTCAAACACTATCTATATACCGCTTCGACGACTTTGATGCCTTTTGAACGTCAATTTCTGTGCTATAACCGACGGCAGAGCCGACTTAATTATAAGGTTTTTTTTTTTGGAATGAGGGTTTTTCATTTTATAGATAGATAGAAAAATGGTGTGTTTGGAAATTTACATAGGTTTTGTCCTGATTAATTATCAGTATCCTTGCATCATGGTTTATTTATTAATCATTCATTCCCGACAAATACCTATATATTAAATAAATCAAAACTTCAACATTTCATATAATAATTACACTGACCATATATATATATATATATATATATATATATATATATATATATATATATATATATATATATATATACATATATATATACATATACATATATATATATATATATATATATATATATGTGTGTGTGTGTGTGTGTGTGTGTGTGTGTATTTGTATAGATATACACATATGCTTAAAGGAAAATATATTCGAGCTTGTTTGAGAGTAGTGGAGTCGAGACGATTTCGAGTTCGGACTCAAGCCAATCTCGAGCTACTCACGAATTGCTTGACTCGTTTACGACCCTATATAAGACTAAACTATGCAAATCAAGTTACATAAAAAAATCTATTTTTTTTCCAAAGAACGAACCACTTTATTTTCACGACCAAAAGACAACCAAAGTGTCCTCGAATTACATCACGGTAGCTAAAAAGAGACTAATAAAAAAGTCCAATAATTTTCTTTTGTGTTTCTGTTTTTTTTCCCAAATCACGAAGCAATTCAGGGTATATAAGGCCACAGAAGCATGATGGAACAAAAAAAAGAATCATATTTCTCTGATGACATACACAAAGTTAACATTTGACTTCTTCTTATTATTATTATTACTAGTGGGAATGTTCATGCCGTGCAAGGCACGGCATGCCCATTAAAGGTATGAAAGTAGAAGTGGAGGGTGTTTTTATATTGATACAAATGATAGAGTAATGGATTTTTATTAATACGAAGCCATACAGTCCAAAAGATACATAAGTTTAGGTAGCATAAGTTACAAAATATAGTGGAATATAATCAATGCAAGCACTTACAGTTATGTATATTACTACACCATCAAACATTATCCATGATAAAAGATAATGGTGGTAATATACTAACTATATTTCCCCACTACATTAAAGTTTGGCTTTTAAAAAACATACAAAACAACTATGACTTCATTTTTAATACATAAACAAACATCAACTTCTAATTTGCCTTTTCCTCTTCCTTGTTCTTCTCTTTGTTCTTGATCTTTTTTATTGGACTTTGAACTTCATCAGCCTTATGAGGAATAGAAGTTGATTCAATGACCATTTTTGAAGAAGTTTATGGGATTGGTGTAGGTATGGTACCAAACATCAGAGTTCTTTTTGAATGTGGAGGCTGGCTGCAGGACTCATCTTGCATCTTAACAGTATCAACAATCTCTTCAAGTACAGCTTTTGTGTTGGGGCAGAAAAACTCAGTCTTTCCTTTTGTTGGTTGCTCTACCATAGGCAACACTGATTGATCATGTGACTGTATCTCAATAGCTGTTGAGGTAGGAATGGCTTCTTCTGTGTACAGTTGTACAACAGTGTAGTTCTTGTCAGCCAAGTAGAACTTCACAAAGCATAGCACTTTTTTGCCAAATATAGTTGTTTCTACCTCATTCAATAATGGTTGGCCCTGTAAAACGAAGTATGTATAAATTTTAGTTATAATTGAATGAGCAGTTCAGCTATCAATTTAAAAGAACACTGCATTATACTGTAAAGATTAAAGAAGTTGAAGAGCAGTACTTGCATTCCGGGGATTAAGCATTTTGCTATTTTCCAAAATTTTTTCCTTTTTCGTGGATTAACATTAATGTTTATTTTACTTATGCCTTGGTGCCAACCAAGATCACCATATGGAAACATAAGTGGATACTGTAAAGGATCATAACAAGCATAATAGTATCCAACAAAATGTGAAACACCACTATATGTGTATACTTTTATGCTCCTTTGTGCATTGGCTTCACCTTCAACTAATATCCCGGCAACTTCAGAAACAGTGGGTTTATTATAGACTCTTTGATCAATTTTTGGATTACAGAAGTTCATGAATATTGGGAATATTCCTTAGATCCTTAAAAAATCGTGCATATGGATTATGGGACAACACTGTTAAATTTTTTTGTAATGTTGCTTCAAACAATCTAGGACATTTTTTAAGACGCTTTGATAATTCATGATCTGAATCATGGAAGTAAAACTGTAAATTCTGACTCTTTTCAGGGGTTTGTATAAGATCATTCATAAAATGATATACTTGACCTTGGACTTTAAAAGTATACACACATTTGTTTCTTTTAGCTAATTCTTTATCATAGGTTGCACCAAATGATGTGAATGCAAGATGATTATTATATGTTCGGATTGAAGTTCTAAAGTCTAGAGCTTCTGTTTCATGAGATGTTAGAAGGTCAATAAGTACTGAAGGTAAATCAGTGCTAGTCAAGACCACATCTCCACCCGAACAACAAAAGGTTGCTGTTTCATGTGGAAATTTTTTAGCACCACAATATATACAACCATGGACCTTAGGTAGAATATCACTTTTATCTTCTATCATGCTTAATAAGTCTCTACATCTGTTCTTTTTTTTTATGCTATGCAGTAACCTGTACCATATTAGAAGGTTTATCCAAAATAAAAGCATCATGAAGGTGCACTCCATCTTTAAGTTTTTTATGTTCCAAATCTGGAAGTTTAGCTGTCCTGCTCCTTACTTTATTGTTTGAAGTTTTCAATTCAGATGTTGTACCATTTAGGGAAGATGGAGTTACATGACATGAGTGTCCAGCTGAATCAAGATTTATAGTTGAAGAAATTTGAGATAAAGCCATTTTTTTCCTAGGTTGTTCTAATGATTCCTCAATTTCATCATCTAGGCCCAAAACACTATTATTTTCTAATAATTGTTCTTTTGATGTATTACAAAGACCAGACCTTTTTAAAGAATTTAAAGAGGAAGTACTTTCTAATCTTCGTTTAGCACACTTTTCTTTCCATTTTTTTTATTTTAGTGTTTATTTCAGATTGATCATTCCTTTTACTTTCCACTGAAGTGCCAACTACAAATTCCTCTCCTACAAGGGCATATGACATTGGAATATCAACACCAATACCAGAACTGGTAGAACTAATGGAGTTGAATAAACTTAAATCAGCCCTTTCTTTGTTTACTTTAGATTCAATTTTTTTTATTTCTAAGGAGTGTCTGTTTATATTTCTTTTTCTTCCATCTGGCAATAGCCATATGCCTGTTATTCTTCTTTATTACAAGACTATCCATTGTTGAATGGGAGCATGAAAAGGTTTAATAATCTAATGAGCTCATTTTCTTACTAAAAAACTAAAGCATTCTATAAATCAAAGAACAATAAGGAATAATCTAGCAACACAACCTATAACAGCAAGCCTTATTGCACAAACATGATTGAAAGCAGAGAACAGGCAAATAAAAGCTAAGTTATACATAGTGTACCTGCTGAAGAGCCATAAGAGCTGTTGAACATCAGCGAATAAGCCAGACAAATAGTATGTCCTCCTTACATCCAAGGCCAGTGTAAAGACATGAAAAAAAGACAGGTAAACAGAATGGTTACAAAACAGAAATCACCAAAACCATAATCTCACAGAACAGAAAACAAACTGAAAAACAAGTATGATGAAACGAATTGATAATGCATGGATAAATTTAGTTATCTCACCCTCAACCTATAAATTGACTTAAACGAAGAGTATGACTGAACAAAACACTCATCATATTACTTTGAATGATACCTAGAAGCTATTTTTTTTTCAAGTCATATTGTATTAGCTTTGATTATAAGCTATAGTACATTGTAATAAAGAAACAACACTTACAAAAGCCTGCTTTCAACACAATAATCATACCAAGAATAGATTTATTGATGAGAACAAACAGTATAAAATCCAACTCTTTCATACATAATAATCATGAAGAAGAATACTGATTTGGAATAGATGTTAACTGAACCTAGTATGCATTTAATACAAACATCAAAACATTAACAGCTTGTATTAAATGCAATGAATGAAATATAGTAAAGGCTGAAGATGATATACACAAACAGGAAGCAAACACACTTAATACATCATTTATGATAGAAAAGTTTGAAAGAATTGATCTTACAAAAAGCAGTTTTTTTTTGTGCAAGAGAAAAACAGAACCGTAAGGGACATAAACCTTAAGGGGTTGATTTATATAACAAAAAGAAATCTACCTGCATATAAGACAGCAAAAAGAAACCTTTACCCGGATATAATCACTTTACACGCCTTAATCTTCTGTGTAACAAAAAAGCGATCTTCTACGTCTTGAATCCAACGAGATAAAGATGCGAGTTGTCATCTTTCAATCGATGAAATTACAGCGGATAAACATGAAAAAGCCATCATCTTCTTGATTCCATTTAAAATCCAAATGTCCGAAACCCGAGATCGACAATTAGGAGGTGCGAGGCAAGTAAAATCACATCCTATTTACCACATATAGCTTATAAAAGAGATGATTGAGAGCCAAAAAAATGACACAGCAGACTCTCACACCCTATTCTTCCATTCCTATTGAAAATTGCTATTACGTTGAAACTGCTATTGAAAACTGTTAGAGCATCTCCAAGGGATGACACCAAAAGAAACACCAAATCATCAATTTGGTGGTAGATTTACACCAAATTTTGCCGGTCAGCTCCAACGGTTCAACATCAAAAAGGAATATACTTGGAATATTTCATCTTAAAATTTTAAAAAAGAATAACGATCTGCATTACTCTCCCAAACAAAGTGTTTGCCGGTCATGAATTTCACCAAAGAAATTTGTTTGGTGAAATTCCCTCCTCCACCTATTTGCTGTATGATTTGGTGTTCTATTGGAGCTGTGTTTTCCATCTAATTGGTGATTTGCTGCCCAAAACATCAACCCTTGGAGATGGTCTTATTGCATTGAAGAATGAAAAGTGGAAACTGCTCCACTACCCACCATTTCAAGAACCCATTTAGTTGTTTTTGACCCCCCCTCACCCCACACAACCTTAAACACGTACCCTTTTTTATATTGTTTTTTCACCCTATTTAATTTAACACAACAATCATAATATTTTTGTTGTATATCCATTACCATCAACCAATAGTCCTAATAATAAAATTAAATTTCTTAAAAAAAAACACTTCTTCTTCTATACATAATTATTATTCATAAGCAAACCTTCTACATACATATTATTTTACCGTAGGAAGAGAAAAGAATTACATTTCCGTAATGACTCGATTTCTATATACAAATGAATGACAGAAGAAAAAAACACAGTAACTATAACTATATAATAATTTGATTACCTTATATATATCAACAACAGAGCAAAAATCATTGAAAAAAAAAATCAATGCAACATAATTATATGTTTACATAACATACAAGATTGAAATTAAAAGATAAAAAAATGCAGTCACACCACGGAAGACATATGAGTAATCACAGTCATACCACATAAGTCATTATATTCATTACTAAAATCAAAGATTTTTTACGAAGAAGAATTTTTGCCTTTTTATTTATAAGGTATATTTGAGTGACCTCCTTTTATCTTTGGTGTAAAAAAAAGGCACAACATCAATAGTCAATATATAATGAGATACTAAAGATAACTTATACCTTTTCTTTATTTTTATACTATAGATGCTTATAGTTATAGTTATATATATATGTTTATATTTAAGTGACCTCCTTTTATCATTGGTGTAAAAAATGGCACAATATCAATAGTCAATGTATACTGAGTTACTAAAGATAACTTATACATTTTCTTTATTTTTATACTATAGATGCTTATAGTTATAGTTACATATATATATATATATATATATATAGGATTTTTTTTTTTAAAACATTGAATGCTGCCACGTGGCAGACAAAAAAGAGCCCAAACAATTGAACCAAAGAGACCACGTGTAAGAAGAGGCTCACTTTGAGTCTCTTCTTATTAGATATAGATTATTATTATTATCTTTTTTTTTTCTTCAGGAAACCAAGAATTTTATTAATCAATATTCGCCAAACAATGGCCAAAACGTCGTTCGGATGCGTGGAGCTTCAAGTGTCCGGTAGAGAACAGATAAACCATGCTACAAATTTGGAAGATCTGTTGAGACATTCCCCATTCACGAATAAACGAAAAAAGAAATAGATACAATACTAGACATAAGAGTCGAGCAATCCTGGACTAAACGGCCTTAAGCTGTGAGATCCTCTCCTGGTCGCCGAAAGCACGAAATACACGTCAAACAATCATTTTCCACCTCTAGCCTCTGAATCCCTAAGTGCTCCACCTCTTCCAAGGCCAGGGAAATAGCCTTAAGCTCAATGTATTCTACTGGGTCGCCTGGATCGAAATGATATGCAAAGGAGTGGAGTACTAGTCCATTTGAGTCTTGGAAAATCACCCCAATACCCGCATCTGTCTCTGTAACTGATGCATTCACATTACTCTTAACTCCCATGTCGGAGGATTCATCCATTTATCCGGTAAATGGGGTGCCAAAGCTTGGGTCCGGAAGCTTTCCATGGCCTCCACATACTCAGCCGAAGTTGCCAAAGATCGCGTGCATTATACCGCAAAGACATAAAGTTCCTGATTATCGAACACTCCTGTGCAACGCGCCTTCCAGATTCCCCACATAAGCCACACAAACCTGGCCGCGTCCTGGGTACCCTGTTCCTCAAGCAGCCTCATGAAAAGCTCCACAAAGAAAGCGAGCGAAGGTCTTTGTAAAGTCCCACAAAATGGTGACGCTCCCCAAACTCTGGCTACCATCTCACACTCAGAAATCGCATACCGCATTGTTTCCAGAGTCTCCCCTCATGCCGGGCAGATACCATCCCACACGTTTCGCCTCTACAAGCCTTGGCCAATAGCAAGACAGTTATGCAAGCATCGCCATAAAAAGTGCTTATTACGCGTTTGAACCGGAAGCCGCCAACAGCTCCTCCAAATCTTGTTCAGCCCTATCGAAGTAGACGGCCATGCCACTAACGACGGGTGATAAAGCGATAAGGCCAGAAAATATCCTGACCGAACAGTGTAGACTCCCCTACGATCGTAGTGCCAAATCCGTCGATTCGGGTGCCCCCAGGAGCCACAGCAATCTCCAATATGGCATCTGCTTCCCAAGGTCAAAATAGCTGCCGTACCCACTGCATATCCCATATTCTTGAGCCGGGTATAAAGAGATCTGAAATAGTGGAATCCGCTAGAAGCTCGTGCCCTGCGAAAGGTATGCGAAACGAAGGTTGCCTATTGACCCATGCATAATGGAAGACATACATTGATAGGGAAATATTTGGTGGTATTTCAGGTGCTTATTCATATTCATTTTGTCGAGAGATACTCTTTTTTGGGTTTGTTTTGGATGATTTTCATGTTTTTGGAGCTCGTGGGTTATAATAGACATAATTGGAATGTTTTGGCGATTTTTGGAGATTTTCAAAGAAAGCTCAAGGTGGGAATAAACGATGAAGGATTTTATGATGTGATCGAACCTCTGCGGAATGCACTTACATGTCATCGAGCGTTTTCACCGACCTCGTGCCAGATATTTGTTATTAATAAAATGATCAAGACTTTGTTTTTGTTATTAAGGATTATTATTATATTTTGATTTATTAGATTTTAGTTTACATATAAAATAAATATCACAAGGTGTCTCGGTCTAGTGGTGAGCTAGATTATAATCTGAAATGAATACCGGTATTCGAACCCCGTTAGGTGTCCAAAAAAAAAAAAAAAAAAATGTAAAGAAATAAATGGGCTAGGCCCAACTTAGGACTAGCAACACCAAATACATTAGACGTGAATTGGCTGGGAATCTATCACGGAAGGACGGACAGAAAAGAAAAGCGAGGGCTGCAACCTGCTATTTTTCCATTGAATTGTGCGAATAAATCAAGTACTGTATCATCTCTTTGATGAATTTAATTTCATTTATTTTTAGTTAAAGTGTTATTGAAATCTCGGTTGATACGGTTGTGAGATTTAATTGATTTCATTCTCATTGATTTCTTGATATTTATTCGTTTCCGGGCAAAAACTTGATGACTATATAATTGGCTCAATTATTTAGTCAATTGCCAATTAAAACGATAAATACGTCAATGTTTATTGGTTTTGATAGAGTGGTAAGTGATATGATTTTGTCGGTCCGCTATCATGAAAATAAATAATCTAGGTTAAAATTACTCCGGTTGGATTAGTACCTTGAACTAGGTCTCTCAAATCTTAATGCTTCCAGGATTCCAAACTCTTATGACCGTGTCTAGGGGTGTCTTCCGGTTATAGTATAATTAACGACTGTGTCTTGATTATCGATTTTAGGAGAGATTGGTCGCTTGGCGGTTGTCGGTGACTATAACCAGTTTATCAATAATTAGTCAGTCATTCTTGCGTTAGTGATCAATCAAGTAAATCGAGGTGGAAATAACTACTTTAGGTGGATCCTTCTTATTAGTGACTTTATCACTACTTTATATCACTTTTGTCTCGTTTATTAGAACTCTTCATTTTAATTATTGCAATTTTAGTCAATTCACAACCACTTCGATTTTCTTTATTGTTGTTTTGAAAGAAATAATCATCCGTTCCCTGAGGAATTGATCCCTACTTCCACTATAATCGTTATAGAGGTTGGAGGTGTTTATTTTTTGTGGTTTAACGACACACCAAATTATGGCGCCGCTGCCGGGGAACGGCTTTTGTATTATTTCTTTTCGGGACTTTGTTACACTAATCGTTTCTGTGCATGCCTAGATCTTCCAGAACATGTGAATTGATATTCGATCCAGAAATCGAGAAGACAACAAAAAAAAACTGATAAAGGAGGCAAAAAAAGATAAGAGGCAACTCAAGGCATCCACATCTTCACCTGATCTTGCACTAGAGACGGATATAGCAGATTCATCGACCGAAGAAGAGTTCTTATCTGAAACTGAGTCTGAAGAGATGGCTGAAAATCAGAGAACATTGAGAGAAATGGCATCTCCGGATTTCGATCAACATTCTATATGCATAGCATTCACGGAGATGGACCAGCCATTTGAATTCAAGGCGTCATTGATGCACGTGCTACCTAAATATCATGGATTGGCAATAGAAGATCCGTATAAACACTCAATGGATCATCATTTGGCTTGTACCGCACAGAGACTCTAGGTATGATAGAGGATCAGATAAAGCTCAGAACTTTCCATACACCTTAGAAGGAAAAGCCAAGAGTTGGTTCTATTCGCTTCCTTCCGGATCTATTACAACATGGGTTGCCATGAGGGCCAAATTTATGGAGAGATTCTTCCCTGCATCACGGGCTACTAACAACAGAAAAGATATATGTGGAATCAGACTGCAGCCAAGGGAAACATTATTTGACTATAGGGAAAGGTTCAACCATTTTCTTGCAAGTTGTCCACATCATCAGATTCCAGAACAATTACTCATTCAATATTTCTATGAGGGACTCATACTAAGGGAAATGAAAATAATTGAAGCAGCAAACGGTGGAGCTTTTATGAACCAAACATATGACAACGCCAAGAAGCTGATTGAGAATATTGCAGGTAATGCGCAACAGTTTGGCTCACGGGAGGATGAGGCACAAACAGTGAACGGAGTAAAATTCTCCGCCATTGACCAACGCCTCGACACGCTGACATCGTTGGTTGAGAAGATGGCGACAGGGAAGATACATCAAGTAAAGACTTGTGGTGTATGTTTGATGGTGGGACACCAAACTGACATGTGTCCCACTTTGCAAGATAATGGTATTGAACAAGTAAATACGGTCGGTGGTTTTCAAAGGCATCAACAAATGAAGTATGATCCATATGCGAATACTTTAATCCAGGTTGGAGGGATCATCCTTACTTTAGCTATAAGCAACAAGGAACACAACAGTGATTCCTGCCTCGACCACAATATCAGCAACCACAAGCACCAGCACCTACTGGACCTTCTATGGAAGAAATGATGAAGAGTTTGACCTATTCTTTGCTGAAAAATGTGCTACAAGAGACTCAAAAGATGTAGCAAACTGTACAACAAGAGACTCAAAAGATCCGGAAAGGTGTGCATCAAGAGGTCTAGAAAATGCAGCATGACCACTTGAAATTTCAAACTGAGACAAGAACAGGGCAAAGAAATCTTGAGATCCAAATGTCTTAATTAGCCTCCACGGTAAGTCAAATGCAACAATACCAAGGAAAGCTTCCTTCTCAAGTGGTAATAAATCCACGGGAAAATGTTAGTGCGGTTGTGCTGAGGAGTGGCAAGGAGTTAGAAGAGCCACATGTGAAAAGCAAGGTAAAAAAAGAGCAAGTAAAAGAGACAGAGGAGCATCATAGGGAAGAGTCTAATGCAAAGCAAGAGGGTAAATCTATTGAGGATAAGCTAAAATATGTGGAACCCCCACCTTTCCCTGGGAGGTTGGACAAAAGAAAGAAGAAAGATGAAGATTGAGCACTGTGGGAAACTTTCAGAAGGTGGAAATTAACCTTCCATTGATTGAGGCAATCAAGCAAGTCCCTAGATATGCAAAGTTTTTGAAGGAACTATGCACAAAGAATCTCAAACTGGGTCAAGATGAGAAAGTGTTGGTAAACGAGAACGTTTCGGCCCTCATACAGAGGAAACTACCACAAAAATGAAAAGACCCAGGTGTGTATGCTATTCTTTGTGTAATTGGTCAAAAGAGAATTGAGAGAGCTATGTTGGATTTGGGTGCATCCATAAATGTTATGCCATTTTCGGTCTATAAGGAACTTAATCTTGGTCCACTGAAAGAAACAAGGGTTGTAATTCAACTGCCAGATAGGTCGAATTCATATCCTGAAGGCATGGTTGAAGATGTACTAGTAAAAGTAAATGAGCTACTTTTTCTGGTGGATTTCTACATTATTGACATGGATGATCATGTTGGTCCCAGTGAAGGGTAAGAATATTGTCAGGGGGTGAATGACTATATTGGAGTTTCAAAAACTTTTCTGTTCTTAAAAAACGTTTGGGCAACGGATAAGTCTCTTCTTAACAGTTGTTCAAAGTAGATTATACACACACAGAGTATAAGTAAGATGCAGTAAATAAATGTTGTAAGTAAATTAACACAAAGGTTTATAGTGGTTAAGGGTGGTGTAATCCCTTAATCCACTCTTCTCCTATAATGATTGGAGGAATTCACTATTGACTTTCACCAATACAATAGTGTGATTGTCCCTGGCTACACAAGCTTCACAATCTCTAAGACCATCACTCCCTGGCTACAAAGCTTCAGTGACTCAGTCTTCAACACTGCTCCTTGGGAAAAAATCCTTCAACAGCTATCACAAAGGGTGCAATGCCTTCTCAGACGATCTGCTTCAATTGCTGCAAACATGTGGGAATAAGATTCACAAATGGTAGATCAATCTCAGTGCTTGATGTAGATTTGTAGCTCTTAATTTTGAGTTGATTTGCTAGATATGTCTTTTTAGTTCAGAGAGAAGGCTTTTTAAATTGACAGAGTTTCTGCTCTTTTTGTATTTTGTATCATGTGTATCTTGTATTGTGTATTCTTCTTGTCTATCAATGCCTTCTATTATAGCCTTGATTTTCCTTGAATTTAAAATTTCGTCCGTTGGCTATTTAATGTGGAGAATAATCCTTGATGTAATTGTTGATTCCGCCTTGATTAAATTCTTCTTGATTTCAGTGATCCGGATTTTATTCAAACATTTTTCATAAAATCCGTCATTGATTGATTCTGCATTAATTGCTTGATTTTCTTATTTTCCACGTTCTGAGTAAAATGCTAACAATATGCTTGACTTTGTTGTTTAAGCTGTTGCTTGACTGGCTTATGGAATCTTTTTCCTGTGCTGATGAGATCTCCTTAACAATTTTTCTTTAATCAGCCGGTAGAGCTTTTACTTTGCTGTTTCTTTTCCTTCTTTGATTTTCCAAGCATGCTTGCACTTCACTGATCCTTTATTTATGTGAGAACAGTGTACACCATAACAAAACAATAGTTTTCATCACTTGAAACGTATCTTAGACTTATCCAAGGTCATCACATACTTCCCTGATTATAAGTCAGTCAATATGTCTTCACTTGACTTTGCTGCTACTTGGCTGCCTTTATTCTGCTGATCTTATGTCTCTCACTTAGCCATCCTACCAGTCTAGTACCGTACTTGTCTAACTAAACTTATACAACATGTCGGACTCTAAGTAAAGACTTATACAAATCTTTCTAACTTATTTCAGACTTTTTATAACAGCTAGTATGACCATCATCAAAACTAATAAAATGTTCCTAACAATTTCCTCCTTTTTGATGATGCCAAAACCCTCATAAGCATGAACATAAGTAAACATTTAAAGATAAAAACTAGAATAAAGCTCAAAAGTAGATTTAAAATTATCACAGTCTACTAATGCTTTTTCTGGTGCCCTTAGAACTTTTTAGAACTTTTAGGCTTACCTCTTATTTCCCCCTCTTTGGCAGCATCATCTTGTTGTAGTAACAGAATGCTTTCGGCTGTTTAGGTAGTGCAGATTAGAGTCTCCGATTTGGATTCAATAGATGTACTCTTTCTTGTGTAGTGATGATTTCAGCTGCAGTATTGTCTCTCATTCCCCATTGCTCTGTGCTGGGAAATGTCTCTTGATGTGCCTGTAGTAGATGTGCATTGCTGGTGGAGTAGTCTGATTTTCCAATTGTAAAACAACTTCATTTCACACTATACTTCGTTGTTTTCTTCATAGCATTTAGCAGTTGAGTGACTTGGCTGATCACTAGGCCGGTGTAGTGGCCTGCTTACTGAGCTGCTGTAACAAAAACTGTTCCTAACAATCGGTGAAATGGACTTTGCTGGTACCAGTGCATTACCTGCAAAGTGAGTGCACCCAAAATGGTAAATGTTCAGTCAGCTGGTGAAGTCACTCCGCTAATTACTCCAGTTTGCTGATCATTGTTACTTAATCGATTTCAAGCATTCCCAACTCTGTTCTCAACTTATAAAATCTTTCATGACTGAGTGGTTTTGTGAAAATATAAGCCAATTGATCTTCTGTAGATATATATCTCAAGATTACATCTTCTTTCTCCGTATGATCTCACATCAATATGCTTTGTTCTTGAGTGAAACACTGGATTCTCTGTAATTGATATTGCACTTGTATTATCACACATGATTGGAATTGTCTTCTCCTATCTTCCATAGTCTCTTAGCTATTGTCTGATCCATATTACTTGTGCACAACAGCTACCTGCTGCTATATATTATGCTTCAGCTGTTGAAGTAGATATGAAGTTTTGCTTTTTACTAAACCAAGATACTAGTCTGCTGCCTAGCATCTGACAAGTTCTAGAAGAGCTTTTTCTGTCAATTTTACATCCAACATAGTCTGAATCTGAATAAGATATCAGTTTGAATCCACAATCTTTTGGATACCAAATCCTTACATTGATTGTGTTCTTCAATTATTTGATGACTCTCTTAGCTTCTAGCAAGTGAGATTCCTTAGGTTGGGCTTGAAATCTTGCACATACTCCTACTACAAATGCAATGTCGGGTATGCTTGCGGTTAAGTAAAGTAAAGAGCCAATAATTCCTCTATATAGCTTCTGATCAACATCTTTTCCATTTTCATCTTTTCCAAGAACTGTCCTTGCACACACTGGTGTGTCTGATGTTCCACTTGTTTCCATTCCATATTTGTGTATCAAGTCCTTTGTGTACTTGGCTTGACTCATAAAAATGCCATCTTTCATTTGTTTCACTTGTAACCCAAGAAAGTAGTTGAGTTCTCCCATCATACTCATTTGAAAATTGCTTTTCATCAGATTTGCAAAATTTTCACATAGCTTTCCATCTTCTGTTCCAAAAATGATTTCATCCACATAGATCTGAACTAGCAATGTGCTTGTTCCATCTTCTAGTTTGAAAGAAGTCTTGTCAATAGTTCCTTTGCTGAATCCATTGTTGATCAGGAATTGTGACAGTGTCTCATACTAGGCTCTAAGTGCATCTTTGAGTCCATTCAGTGCCTTTTTGAGCTTGTATACTTCCTCTTATTTTCCTTTGAGTTAGAAACCAGGGGGTTGCTCCACATATACTTCCTCTTCCAGGAGTCCATTCAGAAATGCACTCTTGACATCCATCTGATATACTTTGAAGTCCTTGTGGGCTGCAAAAGCTAGAAAAAGTCTATTTGCTTCGAATCTTGCTACTGGTGCAAAGGTTTCATCATAATCTATGCATTCTTCTTGTGAATATCCATTTGCAACTAGTCTTGCCTTACTTCTGACAACAGTTCCATGTTCATCCATCTTGTTTTTTGATATACCCGGATTGGATTGGGGCCCTGTTCAACCATATTGGGCCTATAATCTTGGCCCATCAACATAGATAATGGGCTTCGCGCCTCACGCCACGCCCCCAAGCTTCTTCTAACCGCTAGCTACAAGCCAAATCGTGTCCGCCAACAGTAAGCAGGACTCATTCTCTCCATGTGATTCTAGCTAATATACTTAAGGCGTAGACTAGTCCGCTGTTCGACCATTCTTCTCGCTGCTCGCTGCTCGCCATGTTTGTCCAGCTGGCCAATCCAACTGGCAACACTTTACAGCTGGCTAAGACACTTGTATTGCATGCATGTTTAACTTAGCTGTGTACTCTTAGTTGTCTTATCGGTGAACAGTAAACCCGACTTACCTTTTTTAGCCTATATATATAGGATCACATTGTGATAGAAAGGGGATCCATCTCTCCCTCAAAAAACTTTAAGCTATTAATTTAATACAAGCAGAAACTCTGCCGATTTATCGACTGATCTACTTGTTCTTCACAAACACTTAAACCGCCACCACACTTCTTGATCACCACCGTGTCCTCACCGTTGAAATCATTCATCACAGCCCTATATCCTCAAGATAAACACTGTTACCGCAAATCTGGTGTTCAACGCAACATCAGTTGGCTCCGTTACCGGGAACTCATCATCATTCAGCTTTTGGAGATCACTCACTCCAACACAAGGACGATTTCACGGTGTCTCAGGCGAGGAGGATGATTATCATCAGTCTATCGGTAACCAAAGCTTTGATCTTTTTGATAAAACAACCCAGAAATCGATGCTCTCCTCATCTCAACGACTTACACAGAAGAGATCACCAACTTCATCGCATACTCACGCTTGAGTCCATCTTTAAATATCCAGGTTGGTTTATACACCCTCTTTGGCGGTTTCAGATCTTCAAGTAAAGAAAGTTTGTTCATTTTTGCTATAAGCCGCCAGGAAAACGCAAACACTTTTTACCTCGATATACTGAACCATAAATACCCACAAAAATCATAAGTAATGGTGGCGGAAAAACTTGAACCCAAAGAACACCGACTAAGCTACCAATCAATCGACACGTGGAGCGAGCACGCTGCGTGGAGAGGCTAGCCGAAGGGTTATGTCAGATGGGGCAGACGTCAACCCTGCCCTCACGACCGACATGCGAGCATATATACGGGAAAGAACTAAAGCCCGCGAAATACATGGGGAGGCGGTGAGGAAAAACAAAGGAAAAGGAATCGCTGGGACATCTAACCCAAATAACGAATACGAGGCTATTACAAAGAGGGAAGCTCCCCACAAAGAAGATGCATATAGAATAGCTCTACAGCACACACATGGAATACGTAGAGGAAATGCGAATCGAAATGCATTACTAATTGTCAAGGATTACCACCCCACCTATCCGCAAATTCAACCCTCCTCAACCCACACAAACAGAGCTACAACCAACTTTCATTCCTCCAAAACCGCTCAATCTCAACGATCGTAAATGGAAGAAAGCAGCCATGCGACCTCGCATCCAAGGGGAGACAGGAGATCAGCTTTTGGTCGGTTGGGGCCCGTGGTCGACGACCGCGGTGCAGCCCCAGGGCGACCAAAGAATCCTAGACAGGTCCGCACTCGCACAGAGGGACATGGGGACTCGCAAGATCGTGGAGGACATATGGCGTTCCGCCCAATTCCCAAACTCGTAGAAATGGGCATCATGAAAAATAGATAGAGGAGCTGCGAAGGGTACAAAGAGTGTTAAGGTGGTTCTGACATGGGGAACGAGTGTGCTCCATCCGAGTATATTGAAAGCCGCACCAAGAGGAGGGACTCACTACCCCAATTTCATTAACTACCATGGAGCCACAGATCCACTGGACTGGCTGTCAGCTTTCCAAAGCAGAATCAGTTTATGTACCTCTAGCGACGAGGCTTGGTGTATAGCATTTGTGGGATCAATGCAAGATAGGGCGGCATCTTGGATCCGCAGTCTTCCTCCCGGTTCGATATTATCATGGGATGATCTGATTAACAAATTTATAGCTGAATTTAGGTCGGTGGGAGGACCTAAAAAGACACACATTGACCTGCATGAGGTCCGACAAGGCGACAACGAGGCCACCCGCAGCTATTATGAGCGGTTTTATAAAGTGTATGAGCTAACCAGGGGCATAGCAGATAACGTTGTCATGACTAGCTTCGAAACAGGGTTGAAGCCGGGGTATTTGAAATCTTATTTCGCTTTGTCGCCATCAGCGAACCTACAAGAGATGTTGAGCTCAACTAGGAAGTACATTGCAACTGCGGGAAACGAAGGAGTGCCTTCGTCCAGCAAAGGCAAACAGAGGGCTGAGCGTAGCCCGCCAAGAGATACCCGCCGTGGGGCAGATCGGGAAATCAAGAAACCTGAAAGATTTAAGGAAGAGCACTTCACGCCGCTCAGAATTTCCTATTCTCAGGTATTAAATGAAATAAGGGACGAAATACCTGAACCATACCCGATGGTCCCTGACACACGTCGTGATGCATCCAAATATTGCGGCTATCACAGAGATAAGGGTCACACTACTGACGAGTGCATTCAGTTTAAGCGAGCAATAGAAAAATTACTTGCCCGCGGACACCATGATCATCTCAAACTAGATGCTAGCGGTCCGGACAGGAGGAATCAAACAAGCTCGCTGGGTTCGATAAAACATCGAATGATAACTGAGCCTCCTCCCAGCAACAATCAGATTAAGAATCGCATCGGCTCCATTAACAAACATGTGGAGAAGCCTATAGTTTTGCGAGGAAATGAGCAACCTCTGGCCTTTACTCAAAGTGAGCTAGTGACTTCGATCAACACAGAGGACATGTGCTTATGCATTTCAGTGGTCATCAATCGGGCCTGTGTCAACAGGGTAATGGTGGATACAGGAGCTTGCCGCGACATTTTGTACTACAACTGCTTTAAAGAATTGGGGTTCAGCGATTCCAATTTGAGGCCGCACAATGGCACCCTTGAAGGATTTACGAACCACAAAATACAAGTCAAGGGGGCCATCGACTTGGATGTACAGATGGGAGATTATGCGCCATTTCGCACAGAAAAGGTGATGTTTTTAGTAGTTGATCTTCAGTCCAATTATAACATGATAATTGGGACACCCGCTCTGAAACAATTTCAAATGGTAACTTCCATTCCGCATCAGAGGGCTAAGTTTTATGTTGGGGACAGGATCGGAACGTCGATCAGCGAGCCTGCAGCTGTCCTAACATACATACACGAGATGAGAACAGGGAACAAGAAAGCACGAATCGAGCAACCCCCGCACATGGAAAACATTGACATGATCAGGGTCGCTGTCCAACAGACGCCAGTTAAAGTGGAATGCGAAACATTGCAAGTCAGAGATGAACCTGATTTTACAGCAGAGGATGAGTTAATAGAGGTGATCATCAACGATAAATATCCTGATCAGAAAGTTAAAATTGGAGCTCGGCTGAGTTCTTGTGAAAGAGAAAAGTTGGTAAAATTACTCAAAAATAATTTGAGCGCTTTTGCTTGGGAAGTCACGGACATGAGAGGGGTCGAGGCAGACGTCGCCCTCCATCGCCTTAACGTCGACTCCACCTTCAAGCCGATACAACAACGAGCACGCCGGGCCACCAAAGAAAAGGGAAGCAGCGGTAAAAGTCGAGGTTGAAAAGCTCTTACAGGCGGGGATAATAAAAGAGCTCGCCTACCCATCTTGGCTGGAAAATGTGGTTATGGTAAAAAAGCACAATGGCAAGTGGAGAATGTGCGTCGACTTCACGGATATCAATAAAGCTTGCCCCAAAGATCCTTATCAGTTTCCACGAATTGATCGGTTAGTAGACTCTATCTCTGGCTTTGAAGTATTAAGTTTCTTGGAAGCATATTCTGGGTATCATCAAGTACGAATGGCTGAGTCCGACAAGGAGAAAACGGCTTTCAGAGCCGCTGGAGGGTTATATTATTATGAGATGATGCCATTCGGGCTAAAGAATGCGGGGTCGACTTATCAACGAATGGTTAACAAGGTCTTCACTCATGATAGGAAGAAACATGGAGGCTTACATTGATGATATGGTAGTCAAATCACCGAGAGCGCCACACTGTTGACCTTCAAGAAACCTTCGACAACGCTCAAAAACACTCAATGAAACTCAATCCAGCCAAATGTACTTTTGGTGTTCAGGCAGGCAAATTTCTGGGGTTCATGGTTAGTCGTCGGGGCATCGAGGCTAATCCAGAAAAGATTCAGGCCCTAATCGACATGCAAGAACCTACAACTATCAAAGAGGTTCAGAGGCTTAACGGCCGCATCATCGCGTTAGGTCGGTTCATATCAAAGTCAGCGGAGAAGTGTCTTCCTTTCTTCAAGATTCTCAGAGGCGACAAAACTTTCTCATGGAGCGCAGAGTGTTCGCAGGCGTTCCAAGCTCTGAAGGAATATTTAGGGAAACCACCTCTTTTGGTTAGCCCTGTAGAGGGAGACATTTTGTTCTTGTACTTGGCGGCTTGGATCGGGTCATGTGCGCCGTTCTTGTCAAGGAGGCCGGAACCTCCAAAATCCCGCTTATTATGTAAGCAAGGCTCTCATCCGGTGGAGAGTCGCTATTTTAATATTGAAAAATTAGCCTACTCGCTTGTCATAGCGCCCGCAAACTCGGGCTTACTTTACTTCGCATACAATAATTGTGTTAACGGATAGTCCAATGCGCCGATATTGCACAAGCCGGATCTCTCGGTCGACTTCTCGGATGGGCTATTGAAGTTATCGAATTCGACGTACAATATCAACCTAGAAAAGCTATCAAGGGTCAAGCATTACCGGATTTTATTGTAGAAACAAGTTTCACCGCCACAACCAGATTCGCCATTATCTCGTGAGCCCGCCGCGGCCAGGAATAAGCCCAATCAATGTTGGCATTTATATGTGGATGGGGCATCTAATCGAAATGGTTGTGGGGCCGAGTAATCTTGATGGAGCCCGAACAACGGAAGAAATCGAAAAAGCTTTGAGATTCGAATTTCCGCCACGAATAATCAAGCCGAGTATGAAGCAAGAATTGCCGGGCTCAAATTAGCCAAATAGTTAAACGTGGAGAATGTTGAAATCTTCTGTGATTCCCAACTCATCGTCAACCAAATCTCAGGGGATTATGACACGCACTGTGGTATTCTCGAGAAATATGGTGAAATTGTTCGACGACTAAAAAACAACTTTAACTATTGCGAGTTCATCAGAATTCGGAGAGAGGACAACGAGCGAGCAGACTATCTCTCCAAGCTATCACTCAAAGAGGAAATTGCAGATCCTCGATAATGATTGAGTATCTAGCCGCACCCACTATTGAGGAAACACAAATCATGGAAATTGACACACCAACAACCAACTACATGTTGGATTGATGAGGTTCAAGCTTACATAGAAACAGGCATACTACCAGAGGGGGCGGACAAAGTTCGTGCTCTTAAGAAAAGAGCGGCCAGGTATATTATAAACAATGGAATACTCTACCGAAGGTTCGCAACTAGGCCTCTTTTACGATGTGTTCGAGAGGAAGAGAGCAAAACAATCCTTATCGAACTTCACCAAGGAGTGTGGGGGCCACCCCGCTAGCCGTTCCTTGGCACAGAAGGTCATAACCGCAGGATATTATTGGCCAACCATTCTTAAAGACTCGTAAAAGCTGGTAAGAGAATGTCCAGAGTGTCAAAACACTCGGACATTCCCCGGATACCATCTCGTCGAACAGAAAGATCGTGACCGCATCCTGGCCTTCGACATGTGGGGACTCGATCTTATCGGACCTTTTCCACCAGAAGAGGCGGATGCAAAGTTATCATAGTAGCCGTGGATTATTTTACAAAGTGGATTGAAGCAAAGCCTATGGTCAAGATAACCGCAAAAGCGGCGGGTTATTTCTTACACGATCAAATTTTTCACGCTTTGGCGCCCCGCGGGCGTGAGAGTATCGGACCACGGCCCACAATTTAGGAAGGACTTCTCAAATCTTTGCGATTTAATTCAAAGTTAAACACCGGCAATCATCGTGAGCTTATCCTCAGAAACGCCAAGCCGAGGCCGGCAACAAACAAATAATCAAAATGTTGAAGAAAAGCGTGGGCGACAAAGTAAAAGCAGGAGGGTGGGTGGATGAGTTACCCAATATACTTTGGGCACTCCACACCACTATCAAAACACCCACAGGAGAAAATCCTTTTGCTCTTACTTATGGATCAGAGGCCATGACTCAGCTTGAAATGGCTCTACCCAACATCAAGGTCGCTTTGTATAACCCAGCGGATAATCTTTTAAATAGACAAATTGACTTGGATCTATTGGAGGAGAAGAGACTAGCGACATACCATCGACTCGCGAACTACAAGCAAATCGCTAAACAAAAACATGACATGCGAATCCGCAAACCACTCATTTAAAATCGGGATTTTGTTCTCCAAACAGAAGGCCACGGGTATGGAGCCCAATAAAGGGAAGCTAACAACAAATTGGGAAGGCCCTTATCAAGTCGCAAGGAGATCAAAAAGGGACTTATGTTCTCGTAAATCATCAAGGCTACGAACTCAATAGACCTTGGCATGCGGACAACCTCAAAAGGTACTACATGTAATAAATCGGTTAGGGTTATGGCTATCCTCTCGCTTACAACGTGAGTGGTTAAGCTTTCTTATTTTGCTTGTAATCTTTACTCATCTAAATGGGATGAGTCGAAATTAATAAAGCCCGATTTTACATTCTCTTTTATACAAATTATTATAAGTATGCGCGGATAAAATATCGACTTCATATTTATTAATGGGGACAATATTTGGGAAAATTTAAAGAGGCTACGAGCATCCAAATGAGTAAATTATTTCAGATAAGATGCAAAGGGGGGCACATCTCAAAGCTGAGTTCGCATAAGTTCGATCCGAAATCTTATCTAAAACAAGGGGGCCGGATAACCGTATAATCGGACTCAAGTTAGACAATAATTTCGAGCAAAAACAAACATATATCAAGCGGCCAGAAAGCAAACTTGGGAATTATTATTATAAAAAGCAAATGTACGGATAAAAATGCGGAAAGGAAAAGAGTTGTACATATGCGAAATCAAAATAATGTTTTACAAAAAGGGAGCACAAGTTTAAGAATTCTCAGGCCGCATCTCTTCATTATGGACATTCTCTTCGCGGAGAGAATGGTGCAAAGATTTGATCGGCATTTGTCTCGCACTCAGTGAGACTCTACCGTCGGCTCAACTCTTTGCTCGCCTCTCCCCAGCTTTGCTCACCCTCTTGGCTCGCTCGCTCTCTCGCTTCAGAGCCAAACGCACACGCCCCTCGATTCGCTTCAATCACAAATGGGCCACCCAATCAGATCACACTCAGAAACATAGCGCCAAGCTCAATATCGTAGTGCGGTATGCGATCATGAAACTCTCTTAGATAATCGGAGAAGGAAGGGTGAGAATCCACTCTCTCTAAGACATCAAGATCGGGGTACCACCGCCATGAGCCGTACACACACCTCGCGATGTGATAAAACCCTTGGTCGTATCCCATCATAAAGCCATCATCATTACGCGGCCCGATCCGACCTTCAACACTTGAGCCCGAGATCTTTAAGTCGCTTCGCAGTCCGCACACGCCGCTTGTTCGGCCTCCCAATGAGCTTGAGCCTCCGATACTTTCGCTTCATTTCCTCCATAGTTTGATCAACGGACTTGCTCGCTTCAATAAGTTTTGCATTAATCTGGTTAGCCTCGGCAAGTTTGTGCTCTCGCCTTCTCATTCTCCGCCTCGGCCGTTAATCGCCCACGAAGACCGGGCAGACATCGCATTTGCGGCGCCAAGGGCTTTCGGGTTTCGACCACTCTTTTCCGACATCGGCACTCTGAGCTATGGTGTTTCTATAATCATTGACGAACTCGCTGCCAGCCGCCAACCTAAGGGAAGGAAAATAAACAAATGAGTCAATATTGACATGAGAAAACGACAATAAAAAGAATGAAAAACAAAAACAAGAAAGAAGGTTTACCATGCTCACCGTGGCGCCAGTATAAGCCCCACAAATCTTCAATATTCCCAAGAAAGGCACGGGCGGGATCACCTGATCCGCCAAAACAACCCTCGTCCGCTATCCCACGGCCTATCTCCACCGGATATCACTAAGGATGCCCCATCTAAAATATCTCAGCGAGGGCACATCAGCGATACCCCTTGAAATTGTCCGGGCCTTGGGCAGGTCGAGAGGTTGTTGCCGCATGAACTCTTTATCCAACCAGGCGGCGGGACAACCTCTAGGCCCAATAGGAACTCCAGCAAAAGGCACCACTATCTTTGTGCCCGCAGATGCCACCTCATCAGCCACAGGTTTACCTTGATCAGCAACCTTTTCTTTACCTTTATCAGATCGGGGTTTTTTAAGAGGAGGGACCTCCTGCACGCCGCTATCATCTCCCTCGGGCTCAATCTCTTCAACAGCAGCCCTCTTCTTCTTATCACCCACAGGCGGCTTTATCAGAGTGGCCTGCTTCATAGTTTTGCCCGCCGCGGCTTTCTCTACTACTGGCGGCTGGGATGCTTTCACGACCTTAGCCCCAGAAGCTCCGGCCGCCGATGTCTGTAAGTCGACCATGGGAAGGGATGTTTTGATCCCCTTTAGCTCAGCGGCCCTCTGCACCTCGTCGACGGTCTTTTTCTTCGTCAGCTGGCTACGTCGAACTAATCTATCCATAGTACCTGCGAAGAACAAATGTTTGTTAGCGACAAGAAGATATGAAAAGAAACATGCTATGTAAAAATACAAAAGTCCTACTCGGTGCTTGCATATTAGGATAACCGCCGCAGATTTCACATTGAGAAGGCATGAACCTGCCATGATGACACTCGCCATACCAGTCGGGATGAGTCGGCAACGGGTTGACTACAACTAAGGGTTGGCCGACACCGGCTCCAGAAAGTCCGGCCTATCTGAGATAGGGCTGGCCAACGTCTAGCAACAATCTCCGCTAAACGCCTCTAGCTTGAGGCTCATTTTTGCGGGTGTAACCCAGTGATCGTCTTTCAATTCGAGATAAACTCATCATCATCGAATTGAGTTCTTATCTTGTTCAAGTGCTCGCTTTGACCGAATTCTCCGCTAGCTTCTCAAACGGCCAGCCTATCCGGGACTCCACTTTCATGCATTTTTGTCCCATTCCGCCACTTTATCGTGAGATCGAACGATGAACGGGCCGACCATGACTCGATCGATCACGCGGTTGGATTTGGCCGGCGCCGCCCTTCCGAGAGAAGCTATAAAAATATAAAAGCACCGGCATCGACGGTTCGCGCCCGCTCAACCTACTGATTATGATGAAGGACATGACCACGCGAACAACTCCCAAACTAAGGTCGCAAGGCATCACCTTCAACTCTTCCATAAACGTAACAAAGAATGGGTCAAAGGAGGTCTCGAGTCCGCTGCAAAATGATCATAGTGCAACCACAGATAATCTTGCCGATCCCGACCACAAAACCACGATACATTGGTCGCGCCCATCTTGCCGACGAACCGTAGTCCGCAGAAACATCATACGCCCCAAGGCCAAGGTATAGTCTTCCCGATCTTTGAACTCCTTCCATCGAGATATAAGAGCACTATCCGCCGCTTTTGCTCATGAGCTCATTCTCGATGTTAACAGATCTTTTCTGGGCGGTCTCTTCTTCTTTCGGGCTCACCAATGTTGTGGTCTTCTTCTTCAAACGACGACTTTTGGAGATTTTTAGGTTTCTCCGTGTCACAAAGCGCTTCCACGGCTTCCTTGAGCTTGCCGCTACGCTTGGCGGCCCGTGTGGATTGCTTTCTCCATCCTGGTAATAAGGCCGCTCAATACTATATTATCATCGCTTTCGCCGACCTCGGCAGCGCCCTCATCGCTAATTGATACCTCCGGGCCGATTCTATGTTAATGGGACCAGGGTTTGGAATCTCCTCCTCGTATCCGCTTAGAACTAGCGTCCTCCATACTCACCTCCTCCGACCCGTAGCCCGCAGCAGCCCCTAGACCTCTTCATCCGACTGGGTATACTCGACGACATTCTAAAAAGAAAGAAAAAGGGCAAGGTGGATCAGTTTGTCACCCGGATATGGAAATCGGGTCGAGGTGAAATCGATCACACCCCGACACCTCGCCCTTTCCACCTTCCTTAGCAAATAAGAAAAACCCCAAACATCTACCCAGAAAAACCCCCAAATTCTCATAAAACCCCTAAATTCAAACCAGAAAAGGCTTCAAGCAACACACATTCAAACTTCTACCCAGCAAACGATCGAACTAGCAATCAAAACATACATGCATTTGGGTGTTTTTTCTGGGAAAAAAGAAGCACAAAATTGTAAAACTCAGGCTGGGCTCATGGTGTTCATCAGAAAACAAATAAAGAAGAATCATAGAGGCTAAATCGCATCATTTATGTCTCTAGCAAGAACAGACGGTAATGAAAAGCATAAATCGATCCAGAAAGCAAATAAAGGAGTGAAATTTCATACCTGATTGATAAATAGGGTGATAAAGTGCTAAGCTTTTATCAAACGAGCACTCATTGAACTCCGCTTGCAATCGCTGAATTTTCTTGCTTTATCGCCGAGATTTTTATCAAAGAGAAGAGGAGGAAAAGCGGAGAAGATGAGGGTGACTCCTCTATTTATAGAGGGAGAATTGAGGGGGAACGATGTTTGGGATTCGAAATTCAAATGTAATGATGACTGGAACGGTTACCAATTTTTCTCCGCCAATCAGAGCAAGGGATGGTTCAGTTCCAACCGCCGTGTCAGTACACGTGACTGACGTGACGTTTCGTGTACCGATACATCCGTTTGTACTTTCCAACCGTTCAAAACTCTTTCGACGACCATCAGCTTATCCGCCGAATAAATGGCTTCAGCATATTACTATCTCCCAACCTTAATTCAAGCGGCTGACACCAATCTTTGCCCGTTGTGGATTATCATGATAAAGCACCTTTGATCACCTAAATGAACCCGATAGAACATTATCGGCGATCGAGCCTGTCCGCTACAAATGCACAGCATATAATCGGTAATTCGCTACGCGATACTAACACTGATTCAAGCCCGATAGAACATTATCGGCGATCAAGCCTGTCCGCTACAAATGCACAGCATATATCTAGTGGTTTTCACCAACACTGATTCAAGCCCGATAGAGCATTATCGGCGATCCTCTGTCACGAGCGACTACAAAGGAGCTTCACCTAAAGTTCTTCTTCAAAATTCTACTCTCCGCCATGGCGGACCCGCCATGCACAGAGTAGGGGGCCATTGATATACCCGGATTGGATTGGGGCCCTGTTCAACCATATTGGGCCTATAATCTTGGCCCATCAACATAGATAATGGGCTTCTGCGCCCGCTGGCCGCTGCCCCCAAGCTTCTTCTAACCGCTAGCTACAAGCCAAATCGTGTCCGCCAACAGTAAGCAGGACTCATTCTCTCCATGTGATTCTAGCTAATATACTCAAGGCACAGACTAGTCCGCTGTTCGACCATTCTTCTCGCTGCTCGCTGCTCGCCATGTTTGTCCAGCTGGCCAATCCAACTGGCAACACTTTACAGCTGGCTAAGACACTTGTATTGCATGCATGTTTAACTTAGCTGTGTACTCTTAGTTGTCTTATCGGTGAACAGTAAAACCGACTTACCTTTTTTAGCCTATATATATAGGATCACATTGTGATAGAAAGAGGATCCATCTCTCCCTCAAAAAACTTTAAGCTATTAATTTAATACAAGCAGAAACTCTGCCGATTTATCGACTGATCTACTTGTTCTTCACAAACACTTAAACCGCCACCACACTTCTTGATCACCACCGTGTCCTCACCGTTGAAATCATTCATCACAGCCCTATATCCTCAAGATAAACACTGTTACCACAAATCTGGTGTTCAACGCAACATCATTTTTGAATACCATTTTGTTCCAATGATGTTGGTCATGTCTGGTCTGTTAACAAGTTCTCAGACCTCATTTCTCTCAAATTCATTGAGTTCTCACGGCTGTAATCCCATCAGCATCTTGGATTGCATCATCTATTGACTTGGGTTCCACCTGTGACAGAAAACAAGTTAGCATGCTCTTCAGTTATCTTCTGGTTCTGACACCTATATGAACATCTCCAAAGACTTGTTCTTCTGGATGATCTCTGAGCTAGTTTAAGTCAGGTTGGAGTTGTGCTTGTTCTGGTTCTTCTACATTTCCTGCTTGTGCATCGATTTCTTGAGCTTGTGTTGGTGGCTCTGTTGTTATGGTAGCTGGTACTTCATCTTGATTATCAAAAGTGTGGTCCAGAATGGTAGCTGGTACTATTGTATTCATGTAGACTTGTCCTTGTACAGCTTCTTCTTCAAAAGAGTGTAAGTCTTCACTACCGGTGTTTGGTTCATCAAACACTACATGAATTGATTCTTCAATCACCAGAGTTCTTTTGTTGAGTACTCTAAAAGATTTGCTGGTGTCTGAGTATCCCATGAATATTGCTTCATTAGCTTTTTCATCAAAAGTTTGAAGCTGATTCCTGTTCAAAACAAAAAATTTAAATCCAAACATGTGTAACTGAGATATGTTAGGTTTTCTTCCATTCCATATTTAATAGGGTGTTTTCCCATGATTTTTGTTGATGATGGATCTGTTTTGAGTATAGCATGTTGTGTTTGTTGCTTCAGCCCAGAATCTCTTTGGTAAGCTTCCTTCTGCTATCAGGGTTCTAACTGCTTCCTTCAGAGTTCTATTTCATCTTTCTGCTACTCCATTTTATTGTGGAGTTCCTGCTGCTGATAGTTGATGTAAAACTCCATTTTCTTCATAGTAAGTTCTGATCACTTCATTTACGAACTCTGTGTCTCTATCTAATCTTATCTTGATGATCTTTAACTCATTTTCATTCTGAATTCTTCTCAGTAAATCTGGAAGCTTCTTGAGAGTTTCTCTTTTCTTGTTCATGAAAATTGTCCATGTGAACTTTGAAAAGACATCAACCACTAATAAAGTGTATTTCTTTCCACTTACACTCACTGGTGTAACTGGTCCAAAAAGATCCATATGTAGAAGATGTAAGATTCTTGATGTTGATTGATGTGGTTTGACTTGAAAGAACTCTTGATCTATTTCCCTTTCTGACATGCATCACAAAGACTTTCTTTCTTGAAAGTTATGCCAGGTAGGCCTTCCACTAGCTTGTTCTTTGATAGTGTGTTGATGGTCTGGAAGTTCAGATGATTTAGTCTTCTATGCCAAATCCAGTTTGGTGATTGTTTGTTCTTGACAAGCAGACATGTTTCTTCTTTGGCTGTCTTCCAATCTACCACATACATGTTGTCCTCTGTTCTACCTGCAAGTACAAGTCTGACTGTGAATCACTTTGCATCCTTCTTTGCTGAAGTGTACATTGTAGCCTTTGTCACAGAACTGACTAATGCTTAGAAGATTGATGTTCAATCCCTTGACATATGCCACATTCTGAATCTTTAGATTGTTCTTCAACATGATGTCTTCCCCCTTAATCTTACCAGGGTTTTCTTTGGCACCAGAAGTAACTTCGAGTCCATGAAAAGCTTTAAATTCAGTCAGCCATCCTTTATTTCCTGTCATATGTCTGGAACATCCACTATCTATGTACCAGACATCCTAC
The DNA here is from genome assembly GCA_026214975.1 of Gentiana macrophylla. Taxonomy (NCBI): domain Eukaryota; kingdom Viridiplantae; phylum Streptophyta; class Magnoliopsida; order Gentianales; family Gentianaceae; genus Gentiana; species Gentiana macrophylla. The sequence continues at coordinate 57,200,782 of CM047806.1, read as the reverse complement.
AAAAAAATTAAGCAAGTTTAGGTACCCAACACTGTTTGGGTCCATACTTGTTAGCAGTCATGCCTCATACTCAAAGTGTATATCCAATGGATTTTCTCATTGGATGGGTGAAGTCATCAACCTCATATGTATAAGGAATGGAAGAATAGCTTCTAATAGGTTTACTAAAAGTATTCTGATACATTTCTCTTCTTTCTGGTCTCTTGGCATCCTGTTTCACTCTCTAAATCACAGTAGATGACGTGCTTTCATGTTGTATTTTGTAACCAGGACCATGCCATTTCTGGCTTTTCCTAAATACATTTGACTGCACATGGAATGGTTTTCTCTTGTATTTTGGAGGTGGAACATTCCAATCATCTTCTGAGAGGTAGAGTCTGCCTTTACCTTTCAGTATACCTTTGCCTTTAGTGGGATGGTAAGATGATTTACTCTGCTGTTTCACTGCACTGGGTTTTGACTTTACTAGTGCAAGATGAGTAGTTGAAACTATGATCTGTCCTTTTCTGAATTTAGGTCCATTGGTTGTCCTACGCTCAGATTGGTGTTGTCCATTGTTTTCTTTCTCATCTTCGCTATTGTAGCCAAGACCAGATCTGGATCCAAACCTTTTTGGGTGTTTGTAAGCTGGTGTTTCAAGTGGTGCAGTGGTGGTCTTAACTGGTAGGGAGGTTTTCTCAGCTGGTCTGTCAGCACCGGATGAGTGATCATATGTTGCTTGTTGATCAGTTAAGTGTACTTCCTTACTAGTTGATTCAACTTTTAGTTCATCCATTTCTTTCCTTAATCTTTTATTTTCCTCTCTCAGATTCTCACACTCTTATTCCAGAATTTCATGATTTGTTTGAATTTCTCCAAATCTATTCATGAGATTTTGAATTAAATTTGCAGAATCTAATAGAAAAATAGAAGATTGTGCAGTGTAAGATGTGGATGCATTAGAAGAGAATGAGCTAGATAGTACCTCTGTTTCTTCAATTTATTTTGCCATTAAGCATAGATAGGCTTTGTCATTGTCTGAACTGTTGGAAGTAGCGCCCAAAAGACAATTTCTGTAATTGTTTTTACAATTAATAAATGACAGATTTATTCTCATCTTATTATTTGCTTTGTGCTTATATGTAATGCACTGCTGAAAACCCCAAGTCATATGTAGCCATATAACTTAGTGTGTGTCACACATAAGGATTAAGTTTGTGGTGATACACTTGAAATGTTAGTCCATGGTGAAGTTAATCATAGTATGGGGTCTATTGATTAAACCACCATTAATGCGCCCAGAACAGTTTATGGTGTGACCATCTTATCCGGACCGTCGACATTGGTTGTATTAGTGGGGCATTTATATATGATGTAGTCATATAGGACTGAACCGATTTAATCTGCATTTCTCATATAATTCCGTGATTGAGAAATCTTATTAAATCACAAGATGATCATATATGGATTAACCTTAATCCGGAAGTGATTGCATACTCCTACTGGTTTCAGGATAGGGTTTGATGTGTTCGTTAAGGATCGCTAAGAGGCACGGTCCGAATCACTTTCATGTTGGCACTATTCTGGAATGAGTGAGTAGTGTGTGTCTCACAGATATGGAATCCATTCCTTCCTGTGGGAAGTAGAAAGATGATCCCCTGATTTGTTGATCCTAGAAACTGATCGATCCGCGGAGTTCGTATTGGTTATGAACTAATTGATCACTAGTAGGTTAATGGTGAATAAGGATAAGATGTATTGAAGAAGGTTTACGGAAATAATCCTGCTTCATTAAGGATAGTCTATGGAGGGTTAGTTTATATGTAATAATTATATCAATGGACACTTATCGACTCGAGTCGACGTTTTGAGAATAAGTTATATCTATAATCGATAGAGTTCAGTTTCGGATTTATGATGGCGTAATTCCGGAATTAATGAGTTGAGTAGAAATATTCTGTTCGATGAATATTTAATTCAATTTATTGTAGCTACTGGTTATAGGTCCATGGTCCCCGGGTTGGCTCCTAACATGCGAGTGTTTTCTCGTTTTATGGAACCTCGAGATTAAGTTAAGTAGTTGGTCTATTTAATGAATATGCAATATTATTTATTTGGTAAATAATATGTAAAATAGAAAAGACATTTTCTATTAAATAATGATGAAAGTGACGCCTCACATGTAGATAAATTAGGAGAATAAATTTTCCTAGATTATGTCACATGTGTAATTAATTAATTATCTATTTGTTGGATAATTAATGGAAAAATAAGAGATTGATGTTTTGGGAGTTATCTCTTATCTTTTGACAAATATCTTTTCCTTATGGGAATTGGTAATTGTGGTGTGAAAATGATAACTCTCTTGACTAGATATTTTCCTATATAAAGAGAGTTCCTCCTAACACGATTGACAATCACAAATTGCGCCTCACTTGAAATAAAGGAGAGAAAAATTAGTTTCTCGTTCTAGTCATTAAGAGAAGAAAAACCTAGGGTTTTTCTTGTGCATATTCGAGAAGGTTCTATGGCGAGGATCGACGTCCACCAGTCGTCTCTAGGAGATACAATCCGGAAGACTGCGGCTTCTCCCTTGGTCCATTATTTCTCATCTCTCTCTCTCTCCGGTTTGGGTAAAACTACTAACCTTCTTGTAGTTATTGATTATTTATGCGAATCGAATCGTGGTAAAATCGCATGCGAATTTATTCGTAGCTTCCGCTGTGCATGATCGAGCATCTCGATCGGTGCTGAGAATCAGAACTGTCGATCCAATTATATATGGATCAGATCCGGATTCGGGTTTCTGTATATTCAGCATGTGGTAGCAGAGCCAGGTTAAAGCGATTTTGCGATCATGATTGCATAATTAATTAATAAGGAGTGTAATAGAATAAAAATTGCATCTTTTAATTTAATTTATGCGATTGAACGCTTGGTTGACGAGATGGATTGGGGTTGGTACCTGTTTACCGTTAGATCTATTGTAAACCCGGTTTTTTAGGTATAGGAAATCATGTAATTTAATTTTCTGCAATATAATTTCAAGTCGGCTGAACCCTATTTATTAAATGGGACACATTTTTTCATGAAACATGGAAGATGGCACAATGGTCAAGGCACTGCATCACCAAATTGTAGACCTGAGTTCGAATCCCCTTGGCCAGATTAATTTTCTTTTTGTTGTTATTTAAATTTTTTTCGGTAACCTGTACGAAAACAAAAAACAAAAAATTTAATACGAAAACAAAAAAAAAATGAAAGAAAAAAAAGGGGAGAGCTAGGAATTGAACTCGGGTGGTGATGAAGGAAGAAGAAGCTTCAACCAACTAAGCTAGAAGGATTTTTATTGAAGATTTGGAGCAGAAAATTCTTATACCAGTTGGAGGCTACGCAATAATTTATGTTTTATTTGTTTATTTATAGATTAGATACGGGGGTATCAATGGTCCGTCTAAGTAGTTTACTTTTACGCATTTATTTTCATATTTGATCATTTATGTGAGATAACCATGCCATGACATGCATCATATTCATGAATTCCATCCTAGCATATGCATACATGTAGATAAATAATCGTGATATTAATTAGGCATGTATGAGATGTAATTAATTTAGATTAATTTAGGTAATTAATTAAATAAATTAAAACGAACGGAATTTTTTCAGGATATAAAATTCACATGATAAAATAAATTTACTCGGTAAATTTAATTTTGGGATCTAAAAATCATTCATGGATTTTAATTATGTAGTGACTACATAGTAGAATTTTAATAATTGAAAAATTGGAAAATCCGGAAAAGTTGGACACCAACTGAGCAAAAAGGTTCGAAAATTGGTTCGGACGGTCAACAGGGCTTCGGCTCGACTCGACTTTTCCGTCCCAGTGCGGGGTTAGCCACGGGGGTCTGGCAAGGTCAAGTTATCCGGTGAGCTGAGGCTCAATGGGGCAACCTTAGCCCGATTTTCAACTCCAAAGACACCGCTTTGCGTCGACGTTAGCTTCGGGTCCGACAAGGTCAAGCTATCCGGCGAGTTTCGGCTCAATAGGGCAGTCTTAGCCCGATTCATCCAGCAGTCGTATATGAACCAATGAAGAGGACATGTCGGCTTAGCCAATCCCGACACCGTTCGGTGAACTCGGTTAAAGCTCAGCCATGATTTAATACCGATAAGTTGGTGATTGCTTTTCAAAATTTATTATTTTCAAATTATTGAGATAAAATTCTACTATCCTAAAATTTTATCATGACGATATTAGGACTAGAAAATTCTTTTTAGTGAATTTTAGTTGTGTAGTGTCTACACAAGAAATTTCTGAATATTTGAAAAATTGGATAATCATGAATAAGGTATCGCTAGTTAGATGGTATTTGAAACCGATAAACTAGTGGGAGCTTTTAATTTTGTGATTTATTATTTTTCGAATTATTAGAAAAATTCATAATTCCTAATGTGTTAGGATTATAAAAATTTTGAAAATTTTAATTGTGTAGTGTCTACACAAAGATTTTATAAATCCGAAAAATTGGATAGTCGTGAATATGTGACACTAGTTAGACAGTATTTGAAAACGATGAACTAGTGAGAGTATTAATTTAAATATTAATGATTTATTATTTTTCGGATTGTAAACAAATTCTGAAAATTCTAATAAGAATAACTAATTTTCAAAATAACGTGTGGGAGCGGGGATGGTGACAACCGACCCCATGGCCTCTACTGTTGACACAAGCACGTGAGAGAATGGTGACGCCTCGTGCCGCTTTGATTTCGGCCCCCTATGGATGGACTTCACCGCTATCAAAATTCAAGGCTTGGTTTCCGAAAGGATAGGATTTTGAGTACTCGTTGGGTCATTGACCTACCCTACGGCGGCATACTCGGGGAGTACATAAAAATCTGAAACAGTAGGTCACACTCATAAGGATATTTTAGGAAATATCTTGGCTGAAAAAAGAAGGTAATCAACAATTAAATATGAGATGTTTGATTCTTAAATGGTTTAATTGTTGAAAGAGATTGTCACAATTTAATCGTCACCTCTTTGACCTACCCTACGGCGGTACTGAGGTGTGAGATTAAATCCTTGGAATCGTAGGATAAACTGCATTCATGACATCAATTTCATATTCCTAAAATTATTATATGTTGTGGTGTATGATTTTGATTTATATTTCTGTCAAAATTTATTTTTACAACTACATATCATCTCAAGGTATCTAAACTGCTAAACATGATTAAAATTGACTAATAATGACTTCGTAAAAGTGGAAAAGTAACAAGAACGTTGAACTCAATAATCGAGAATGCAAATTAATTTTTCGGAAGAGGATGTTCCTCTTAAGCCTACAAACTTAAGTGACAAGTATGTCACTGCTGTCACTCGTGTTGAACGAGAGACAACCGATATTAGTTCAAAGTTGACGAGAATGATATGATATGAATCTCACCAGACATCCCACAGTTCACGAGAAGTGACTACTCAAATGAACTGCTAGTTCACGGCCATTTCCTTTATGGAAAGCCAAGAATGGGAAGGTAAATGTCTAAAAGTTTAAGTCATCTAAACTAAATAAGTTAAAGGCTAAACTAAAATATTAATAAAAAGAAAATATAGGATTAGGAAAGTGATTTCGGGTCACTAACCTATGAATCCTTAGAGACTTTCTTAACCGAGTAATTTAGACTCAGAAGCTAAAGTTCTTTTGTAAGAACAAGGTAGATGGGCATTCATGATGAAGGGTAGACAACGGGCAGTTATTTCAGCTAAGATAGTGGGAGTGATATAAGGATACAAATTTCGGATTTAAATCCTTGAATATCGCAGAAACTTAATTTCTGTTTTCAGATTTATTGGAACAAATGGATTCACTTTCAAACCGATAATATAGTTGCCTTAAAGAAAGTGAATATGACATTTGTATACGATTCTGAGACTCGGACTTTTGTTTGATAAATTCAGAACCACCAAGTAATGCTGAAAAGGTATATGTAACACATTATAAGCTATTAAGACAAATGGTTTCCGTATTTATATAAACGATTCTTCAGCATCTATTAATTAGTGCATATATCCTAAAGATAAAATCTGAAGACTGGCTAAGGGTGATTCCTATCTCCCAGTCTAAGAACACTATCTTAATGGAAAAATGACTAAGTAACCTTTCAATTAGGAAATGGTAATAGAGCTAAAGAAGTATCATAGCTTGTTCATATTGACCTTCGGGGTCTTATGAAGGATACAAGCTAGTGGGAGTTTTTGAGTAATAGACATTTTGTTTAAAGACTACTCGAAACGCCGAATAGTTTATCAAAATATTTGGAGGAATCTCTGATATTACCAGAGAAAGAGTATTCCATGCTCATATATAGGCCATAGCATAGTACTTGGAACTGATGTTGGCCTACCTCCGAGTGAAACGATTTCACTAAAAGGATAAACCATGTATTGTCTTGTATAGTTATTGATATGCTATATTACACTGCTTAACTCAATTAAGATATTGATTGCAAAATAACAGTTTACATTGTTATGCAATACCGAGGAGTCTACCTAGAAGATGCTTATGAATTTGTGGGTAAGGAGTGAAGTCAATTGACTCCACTTCCGCAAATAGAGGCATTTAGCATTTATGCTTGAAGGTAGGACTGCAGATTTTGCATACACGTTCAAATGTTGACTGATCGTGAAATATCTTAATACAATGAGTGAAGGTTGGTTATAAGATTCTGAGGATCGGATAATGACGGTTGTACTATCGCACCCTTTCTGAAAGAATGTTTAAATAACAACCTTTGACCTTGAAGTAAAGATACTCAAGGCGTTACTATCTGATTTAATCAGACCACGTCCAACATTGGTTATTGGGGATTACACTGATAAATACTACTATACTATATCAGAATATTAATCCATCCAAATGCAGTGGGAGTATGGTTTAACCATTGACTCGCTGTGATTAAGCAGTCTCTACAGTCTGCTTGGGGTTATTGATCACCTATGGTCCTTCTGGAAGGACTGTATAGGATTCTGATAAAATAAGGTTGGTTTAAAGCCATATACCTATAAATGGAGTTTTGGTACTCCAGGTCTGTTCATACTCCTATAGAACGACTTGAGTATCTCAGGCCCAGTGGGAGAAATTGGATCTACAAGGAAAAGAGTTGAATGAATGAGAAAGTTTATCTTTCAAAGCAAAGCCAAGTGGTTTTGGGGGTAACTCCCTGAGAAGTAGACAGTTAAACAGGGGTGATGCCCTGAAACTTTCTCACCACTCAGCCTTGCTTGACTCTATGGAAAGCAGAAAGATTAATTGGGGTGATGCCCTGAAACATTCTTGCCGTACAATGGAGCTTAGATTCATTCGGAACGGAAGGGTTTTAGCTTAAAGCCAATGGCAGATTGACTGCCTATGCTTATATCCATCGGTGGATTAAAGTAAACCTTCAGGTCATTAAAATTCACATGTTTTGAAATGTGTGGGCTTGACCAGAATATTGATGAGTCTTTTGTAGACCAGAGAATCAATATTGGTAAAGTAGTAGCCGTTAGTGCTTATAAAAGATTACACTGCAACGGTTGGGAACAACTTGAGTGTGTTATCTGAAGTCAAGAACTGACGAGCCAAAGCTTCTCTGAATTAGAGAAGTGGACTATATTCTTAGAATTTGATTCGGTCGAATTCATGAGAACAAGTTGTTGGCAATATCCCATCCATCTTATTGGTTAAAAATGGTAATGCATTTTTGAATGCAGAATTCAATGAGAGGTTTCCTACCCAACCCCTCACGGAATAATTATCTTAGTCTTCGGATATAGAGAAAATGGGATATATTCTCTTTTGGATAGAGAAAGTCAGGTTATTAAAAGTCAATAAAAGTCGAGTCTAGGATTCGGACGTTGAAAACAGTATAGTGCATCCTCAAGTATCTTGAGAGAATGAGGAATCGTATGCCTGTCCATTCGGGTGTGAACCTGAGTGTCGTTGACTACACTGATTCTAATTTTTTGTCGGATTAAGGATGATCGTGAATCGATCTCAGGCTCAGTGTTTACTCATAGTGATGGAGCTATAGTCTGGTGCAATCCAACACGGCCAATTTGACTCTGTTAGTCGAATACATAGCAGCTTTCAGAGCAGCTAGATAGGCAGTATGTCTTGAGAAGTTCTTTGTTGGATCGGGAAGTGAATCCAAGTCTCGATGAGCCGATACCATTTTACTGTGAAAACAGTTGAGAGGCAACTCATGCAAAGAATCTTTGCAATCACAAGAGGTCAAAAGCATATTGAAAGTAAGTACCACCTGGTCAGACAGATCATGCCAAGAGGCGACGTTTCGGTCCTAAAGATCGCCTCGAGCCGACAACCTAGCTGATCAGTTTACCAAGTCGTGTGGCATCTAATGTCACTGATAAGCGCTTGCCGGGTATAAAATTGGGAGATATGTCTCATCTTCTTTAGAGCAAGTGGGAGAATGTTGTGGATAGATAGAATAAGGGTGAGGTGCTCTAAAAACAATTGTTGCTTGTCTTTACGGGCAAGTGGGAGATTGTTAGATATAGTGTGACCGATAGACAATTGTTGCTTGTCCTTACGGGCAAGTGGGAGATTGTTGGAAGTAGCGCCCGAAAGACAATTTCTGTAATTGTTTTTATAATAAATAAATGACAGATTTATTCTTGTCTTATTATTTTCTTTGTGCTTATATGTAATACACTGCTGAAAACCCCAAGTCGTATCATATGTAGCCATATAACTTAGTGTGTGTCACACATGAGGATTAAGTTTGTGGTGATACACTTGAAATGTTAGTCCGTGGTGAAGTTAATCATAGTATGGGGTCTATTGATTAAACCACCATTAATGCGCCTAGAACACTTTATGGTGTGACCGTCTTATCCGGACCGTCGACATTGGTTGTCTTAGTGGGGCATTTATATATGATGTAGTCATATAGGACTGGACCGATTTAATCTGCATTTCTCATATAATTCAGTGATTGTGAAATCTTATTAAATCACAAGATGATCATATATGGATTAACCTTAATCCTGAAGTGATTGCATACTCCTACAGGTTTCAGGATATGGTTTGATGTGTTCGTTAAAGATCGCTAAGAGGCGCGGTCCGAATCACTTTCATGTTGGCACTATTCCGAATGAGTGAATAGTGTGTGTCTGACAGATATGGAATCCATTCCTTCCTGCGGGAAGTAGAAAGACGATCCCCTTATTTGTTGATCCTAGAAACTGATCGATCCGCGGAGTTCGTATTGGTTATGAACTAATTGTTCACTAGTGGGTTAATGGTAAATAAGGATAAGATGTATTGAAGAAGGTTTACGGAAATAATCCTGCTTCATTACGGATAGTCTATGGAGGGTTAGTTTATATGTAATGATTATATCAATGGACACTTATCGACTCGACTCGACGTTTTGAGAATAAGTTATATCTATAATCGATAGAGTTCAGTTTCGGATTTATGGTGGCGTAATTCCGGAATTAATGAGTTGAGTAGAAATATTATGTTCGATGAATATTTTATTCAATTTATTGTATCTACTGGTTATAGGTCCATGGTCCGCGGGTTGGCTCCTAACACGCGAGTGTTTTCTCGTTTTATGGAACCTCGAGAATAATTTAAAAAGTTGGTCTATTTAATGAATATGTAATATTATTTATTTGGTAAATAATATGTAAAATAGTAAAGACATTTTCTATTAAAAAATTGGCTAAAAGTGGCGCCTACATTATGGATAAATTAGGAGAAGAAATTTTCCTAGATTATGTAACATGTGTAATTAATTATCTATTTGTTGGATAATTAATAGAAAAGAGATAAAGAGATTGATTTTTTGGGAATTATCTATTATCTTTTGGCAAATATCTTTTCCTTGTGGAAATAGGTAATTGTAGTGTGAAAATGATAACTCTCTATTGACTAGTTATTTTCCTATATAAAGAGAGTTTCTCCCAACACAATTACACAACTATATTGGAGCCATATTCATTTAAAAGAAGAGAAAATTTATTTTCTCGTTCTAGTCATTAAGAGAAGAAAAGCCTAGGGTTATTCTTATGCATATTCGAGAAGGTTCTACGGCGAGGATCGACGTCCACCAGTCGTCGCTAGGAGATACAACCCGGAAGACTACAACTTCTCCCTTGGTCACTTATTTCTCATCTCTCTCCGGTTTGGGTATATCTACTAACCTTCTTGTAGTTATTGATTATTTTGCGAATCATGGTAAAATCGCATGTGAATTCATTCGTAGCTTCCGCTGTGCATGATCGAGTGTCTCGATTGGTGTTGAGAATCAGATCTGGCGATCCAATTATAGATCGGATCCGGATTCGGGTTTCTGTAAATCCAGCATGAACTGGTGCCTTCACCATCATTTGAGTCGTTGTCAGATGATTCTTCATCACTTTCACTACTGGTTTCAGCTTTTAGTTCTTTCTTGCTCTTTCTTTTATCTGATGACTTGTATTTCTTCTTTTCTTCATCCTTGTCTTTTTTTTAGGACAATCAGCTTTGAAGTGTCCTTTCTTTTTGCAATTGAAGCATCTGTATTTATCATCCTTTTTCTTCATGTCTTTGCTTGAAATTGACTTCTTGTTTGATGAAGAACCTCATTTTCAGAACACTTGCGGATAACTGGTTCTATTTGCTTCTGAACGGTGTGCATTCTTCCCATTTTCACGCAACCCGTGGGGTTAAACAAGGAGATCCTCTTTCTCCGGCTCTCTTAGTATTAGCAGCCGAGTATTTTGGGAGGCTGATAAATGATTATATGTCTCAGAATCCGGGCATGCAATTCCAATTGAAAGTTAAGGGGATCCATTATCTTGCCTTTGCGGATGACACGATGTAACAGGAAAGGGCTAAGGTCACTCAAAGAGCTTTTTCATCATTATGAGCTTGTTTCAGGGCAGCGTATTGATGCTACTAAGAGTACGTTCAATAGGCAAAATTTAACGACCACCAAAATAGGATGGTTGCGCAATGACGATAAGGGATTTCACCCCACCACGTGGAATTATCTAATTAGTCCAGCTGGTATGTGGGGAAGTCCAAGTCTTTTATCCATACCGGGTCGAATACGAGACGTGCAAATGATCACCACGGCAGCCAACAGATCTTGCAAGTGTCCCATCTCGAACACCCATGTCGGTGTTATACGAGTCGAGGCCAGAGTTCCAGCCCAAACTCCTAAGCCCAATATCCAGAGGGTTACTTGGGCAAGGGGCAAGGCCCAATAAGGGTTATTTATGTCAATAGACCAAACCGCCTTAAGTTTAGGGCAGAAGAAGGGCATGTGCCTATAAATACACAGCTCCAGGAACTACGTAAGGCTTGATTCCTGGACATTACATAGGATACGTAGGCAATCCAAGAAACATTCTTGGACTCAGCCATAAAACACCAAAAACACCATCTTTATCACAGTACTAGCCTTGCATATTCTTCTTGACTCACCCTTAGATTACACGTGGCCCTGTTAAACCGGTGGTGCATTATTTAGCATCATCATTTGACGCTAGAAGAAGGGCCTTCTACTAGTGAGTTGGTAAAGATATCGCAATGGCACCACCAGCAAGAAGACAGAAACCAACGAGCAGCAAGAACCTACAGGTCGAAGAGCACACGGATGTAGATCCAGCAGGGGTTCAAACCCAGGCTCAGGAAATCCCCACTGGATCTAGACCCGCAGTTGCACAACCCCCAAGGCCTCAACTTCCCCCACAGTTGCAAGACATGGCTGATCACTTGGCGTCTTTGGATGAAGACACCCTGAAAAGAGTGGTAGCCTCTGCACTCATAGGTAAAGTGATTTACAACACCCCTGATGAGCATAACCTGTTAGACCCACCGGGTCGAAAAGAGATCGAGACCGCAAGGGGAAAAAGGCATGTCGATCCTCGAGAAGAGTGTGAGGACGAAGTAGAGGCCAGCGTAACAAGCGCAAAGAAACATCCCGGACATGGAAAGCCCCAGAGGCAAATCGAGGATAGTATTCGAAACGAGTTCAACCGCATCGTAGGAAAAGACCAGGTCACCTAGTGGCTCGAGTCGCCATTCAGCCCCGAGATAGAGGTATTCACGATGCCCGAGTCCTTCAAGCCACCAAAGATGGAACCTTATGATGGTACTACGGACCCAGAGGACCACTTGTATCGATATAAATCACTGATGAGATTAAGAAATGCCAACGATGCCATGAAGTGTCGTGCCTTCAATACCTTGCTTACAGGTCGAGCTCGGGAGTGGTTTCATAAGCTATGACCCGGGTCGATCTCAAGTTTTCTACATTTGGGGCAGAAGTTTCGAGATGCTTTCATTGGGAACAAGAAGTTCCACCTCAGTGCTACTCATCTCATGAACATCAAGCAAGAAAAGGGAGAACCAACTATTGATTTCATGAGGCGTTTTAATCTTGAAGCTATGAAAGTGCATAACGCCAGTGATGCACTTCAGGTTAATTCCTTTGTCGGAGGCCTGCGTAATATGAAGCTATACAACAAATTGTCTAAGAAGATGCCCAATGACATGGACGAATGTGTGAACATAGTCCACAAGTTTTGCCAAGGTGAATAGGCAGTGCGTCTGTACACCATTTCACTCGGCCTCAACTCGAAGAATGATACCCGAGGCCAGACCAAGGGTCAGCCTAAGGGTCGGAACGAAGAAGGAAAGTCAAATGTGTTCGATCGATTGACCGCACCGATCACAGATCGGCTCGGAAAGAAGGGAAATTTAAAATATCGAGATTTTATCCCTCTCAACCGATCTCGGGGGGAGGTGCTGGCCATCATGATCAAGAAAAACATTGCACGAACACCGAAACCAATGTCCAAAGATCCAGAAAAGAGAAAGAATACCCACAAATATTGCGACTATCACAAGGATGTGGGGCATGACACATAAGAGTGTTTCGACCTGAAGAGAGATATCGATGCGTGTATTCAAGACGGTCAGTTAGATGAGGTGGTCGATAGATCAGAGAAGGACGAGCCCAAGGGTCATCGAAAATATAAGAGAAAGAGTTATAACTAGGGGAGAGACCGATCACCAGGTCGAGATAATCAGAGACGTCGGGATAGGTCCCCCGACCCTACTCATAGAGATAACCGTAGGGACAATCGAAGGGAAGATCAGATTCGAGACCCCCATGGGGATAATCACATCGGGTATGATGTCAATACAATTGTTGCCGAGCATGAGTCAGATCGACCCTGATCCAGTCGACAGTCTACAGACAGATCGAGGGAATCGAAAAAACATAGGTTCATGACAGAGGTAGGTTATGGACCCAAAGATGATATTCCAAGCTCCCACAGTCACAGTGAAGGATTGGTGATAGAGGCAGTGATAAGCCGAGGCAGGATAAAGAGGGTCTGTGTTGACAGTGGAAGTGCAGTCAACATCCTCTACTACTCAGCCTTCAAAGGCATAAAGTTGAGAGATGAGGACATTGTGTCATTATTGACCCCTTTGTTCGGATTCACAGGGCAGGCCATCCACCCTGTCGGATCGATAAACTTACTGACTACAGTTGGAGATGGAGAGAAAGGCAGAACGATGGAAATGACTTACGTAGTAGTTAAAGCCCCGTCGGGTTACAACGCGATATTAGGTCAGCCCGCCTTATACGACCTGAGAGCCATTATTTCTACATTCCACAATAGCATGAAATTTCCCACCTGGTATGGCGCTCATGAAGTAAAAGGAGACGTTGAGGTGGTCAGGAATTGCAGTTTGGTTATGATAAAAGGGAAAGGCGTCGGACAAGTGCTAGTCGAGGAGTTGATTCCTGAGGAAGAGGAAGATAGAAGCTGGGTCTCTATCGACCCGACAGAGGAAATTCACGTGTGGAAGGTGGAAGAAAGTCAAGAGGTCCAAATCGGGAAGTGGATACCACACCCCGACATGCAAGCCTTGGTTGACCTCTTGGTCGAATATCGAGATGTGTTTGCCTGGAAGGCCGACGATATGCCAGGCCTATCGGCAGAAATAGCAGTGCATCGACTAAATATCGACCCGAAAAAGAAGCCGATATGGCAGAAGAAGAGAAACCTCACCCCTGAGAGGAAAGAGGCTGTAAAAAGGAGGTAGATAAATTGTTAGTTGTTGGAATTGTCAAGGAGATATTCTACCCATACTGGTTTGCCAATCCTGTTTTGGTTAAGAAGGCAGATGAGAGCTGGCGAATGTGTGTGGATTTCACGGATCTAAACAAGGCATGCCCTAAAGATTCATATCCACTCCCAAAGATTGATCAGCTGGTCAACTCGACGCTGGGTTTCGAGGTATTCGGGTTTCTAGACGCTTACAGGGGATATTATCAGATTTTCATGGACCCCCAAGACTCGGAAAAGACTGCCTTTATTACAGAGTTCGGTACGTTTTGTTTCGTGACGATGCCGTTTGGCCTAAAGAATGCGGGGGCCACTTATTAGAGAGCGGTTAACAAAATTTTCAAGGGGTTGATAGGTAGTAATATGGAAGTATACGTCGATGATTTATTGATCAAGAGCAAGTCCATGGGACAGTTTCTTGTCGATGCTAGAGAAGTATTCGAGGTGCTCCGGGATGCAAACATGAAGCTCAATCCGAAGAAGTGCACCTTCGGGGTTCGATCTGGGAAGTTTCTGGGCTATATGATATCGAAAGATGGAATTCGAGCTAACCCGGACAAGATCGATATCCTCAAGAATATGCCTGCACCTCGTAACATCAAAGAAGTACAACGATTGACAGGTCGGATGGCGGCCCTCAACCATTTTTTATCGATATCAGCGCAAAGAGCCCTCCCCTTTTTCAAGATATTGAAGAAGGCTAGTCCGTTCCAATAAGATGACAAGTGTCAGAAAGCATTCGATGACCTAAAGGAATATTTATCTGATTTATCAACTCTGTCTTCACCTCGGGAAGGAGAAAAACTATTGGTTTATTTGGCTATCTACGAGGAGGCAGTAAGTGCACTGTTGGTTCGAGAAGGGGAACACGGACATGTTCCAATCTATTTTGTGAGTAAGGCACTACATGGAGTTGAGATCAGGTACACACCTGCTGAAAAATTAGCATTGGGTTTAGTTCATGCATCGAGGAAGTTAAAGCCTTATTTTCAAGCACACCCTATTGCTGTAATAACTGACCAACCTCTGAAACAAATTTTGGCCAAGCCCGAGACATCGGGTCGATTAGCAAAATGGATTGTCGAATTAGCTGAGTACGACATCGAATTCCTACATCGTATAGCAGTTAAAGGCCAAGCTCTGGCAAACTTCATTGCCAAGGGATTATCAATCCAGCTAGAGCAAGGGAAACAAGCAACAGAGGAACAGTGGACCATCCAAGTCGATGGAGCATCCAGTAAAGAGGGAGCAGGAGCTGGGTTACTATGGGTCAGTCCGAAGGGAGAAGAGTTCCCCTATGCTCTTCGATTCGAGTTCAAGGCCACCAACAATGAGGCAGAGTATGAAGCCATGATTACAGGCCTGAAGCTGGCATCTAAGTTGGGAGTCGAGAATCTCCTAGTATATAGTGACTCTCAGCTCGTAGTCAATCACATACGAGGCGAATATGAAGCCAAAGAGGAAGCTATGAAAAGTTATTTGAAAGTGGTTCAAGGGTTGATATCGAAGTTTAAGACAGTTCACATCGAACATGTGCCTCGAAGTGAGAATAAAAGGGCCGATGCGTTGTCCAAACTCGCATCGAATTTTAAATTAAAAAGGAAGGTCCTGGTCGAGATGTTAGCGGAACGGAGCTACAACGAGGTCAATGTGCAGCCAGTTACTCAGGGATCGACATGGATGGACCCGATAGCTCTATACTTGAAAGACGGAATTCTCCCGTCTGACAAGTCCCAAGCCAGAAAGATTCGATTGCAAGCCTCCAGGTATGCTCTGTTTGATTACGTTCTTTATCGAAAATATTTTGTGACCCCCTGGATACGATGTGCCTCGAAAGATGAAGGGGCATATCTGATCGAAGAAATACATCGGGGAGTTTGTGGCAATCACTGTGGAGCTCGAATGCTAGCAAGAAAGTGTAAGCTAGCAGGTTATTTTTGGCCGTCCATGCAATAGGATGCCAATCGATTGGTGATGAGATGCAGAGCTTGTCAAATGCATGATGTGGTGACACACCAGCAAGCACAGGAAATGAATTCCATCGAGTCGGTATGGCCGTTCGATGAGTGGGGATTTGACATAGTTGGGCCTTTACCTCGAGCTCCGGGCAACTTCAAATTCATGGTTGTAGCAGTTGACTATTTCACCAAGTGGGTCGAGACCAAATCTCTCACCGATATCTTTGGGAAAATATTTTATGTAGGTTTGGGATTCCGAAGTATCTGATATCAGACAATGGAACCCAGATTCTAGATGAAAGAGTGCAAAATTGGCTTGAAGAGTACATGATTGAGCACAGAACAACCTCAGTGGCCCGACCTCAGTCCAATGGACAGGTCGAACAGACAAACAGGCAGATTAAATTTGGTTTGAAGAAGCGGCTGGAGGATGAAGGTCGAGATTGGGTAGCTCAGCTGCCTAGCATTATATGGTCGTATCGGACGGCACCAAATGCGGCCACGCATGAAACTCCCTTCGCCATGGCTTATGGATTTGAAGCAGTCATACCTGCGGAGATCGGGTTAGCATCACCTTGGGTCTTGGCCTATAATGTCGAGACAAATGGAGCTGATCTACGGGCAAGAGAAAGACAGTGTCGAAGAAAGAAGAGAGATCGCAGCGCATCGAGTGGCTAACTACAAAAGAAAGATCTCGCAGCATTTCAATGCTCGAGTGAAGTATAAATACTTCCAAGTAGGTGACCTCGTGTTGAGAAAAAATAAGGCAAGCAGGCAGGACCCAATAGGCAAGCTCGAGCCGAATTGGGAAGGTCCATACAAGATTCTGAAAGCCCATCCCAAGGGATCATATCAACTGGGCAGGTCGGATGGAAGTACAGTGCCTCGAACTTGGCACGCCACCAACCTCAGAAAATATTATGTTTAAACTGTTTGTTCACTTTATGACATTTACAACTTTAATTTCCTAGTTACTTGTAACAAGTCGATGCGACAGTTAATCTCGATGTCTTTTATCTAAGTAATTTTCTTTTCTAATTATGCTTAACTTTCAAGCTCATGTAAAAAAGAAAAGGAAGCTGGAAGAAAAAAGGGAAAAATTCAACCTCAACAACAATCCCTTGACACGATGGAGTTGGATTAAAATGGTGAATAAAGCCAAGTCATTGACAGTGATTATACCACTCCCGACCTGCCAATAAGCCACGATGCGGGGCGGTCGGAAGATCCCACAATGGATACCTTATTCGACCAATTCAGAAGCACCACGAAGTGCGACATTCGAAGAAGGAATTTTCAATTCGACCAAGTCAAAAGCCTGACGAGGCACGACAGTCGACTCGAGCTCCGACCAAATAGCCAAGTCAAGCCGATAAGGTAGTACAATACTAGGTCGACTCATATTCAAGTGTACCATGAGTCATATACTCATACTACACTTCGAGGGGCTTAGGGGAATTAATTCCAAAGGACTACACCCCATAAGACAATGTCGAAAGGGAATTAAGTCCAAGAGACTACACCCAAGACAAATAATCAATAACACAAAAGAAGTTCAATGGAAAAAACATAGATTGAAATTCAAAATTCAAAATTCAAAAACTGATATCCCATTACAACCAGATCGAATCGAAAGGTTCAATAAAAGGTCAACAAATGTTATTACAGCCAAATCGAATCAAATTGTTCCAAAAAACGATAACAAGAAAGATCATCAAGCAACAGGCTGGTTTGAGGTAGAGGCGTTGGGGTCGACTGGATCCTCCGACTCGAGGTTCTCCTCTTCATCCTCCTCCATGGTAGCGGCCACATACTTGTCATGCAGAGAAATGCCAGCCTTAAATTCTGTGAAGTATCGACCGTAACGAGGAATGGCCTCAGGATCGGTTAAGTGAGCCTTCTCGATGCTGGACACTTCGAAGTCGGGGACAACCATCTTGATCTGATTGAGAGCATTTGAGAATCCTCCCTTCATAGCTTGACTCATCAGCAGCGTCAGGTCATTTTCGAGCTCAGCAAAAGCTAGAAAATCCTTTTTGACCGACTCCAGGCGAGTCGTGAAGCTATCGACCTCAATCTGAAGGTCGTCTCGAGCCTTAATGGATCCCGCCAATTCGGCTTTTGTTTCATCAAGTTCCGACCTCACCTTCGCAATCTCCGCATCCCTATCGGCTTTGTCCTTGTGCGCCCTGGACAATTCGTCCCGAGAGGTTGCCAAGTAAGACTCAAGTTTGACACGCCGATCATCCAGCTTGCTCACCTTAGCTTTCTGCTTCTCGATATCAGAGGTCAATCTGGCATTTGTTTCTCTCTGCTCCTCCAAAGTAATGGATGGAGACTCGGTCCTTCTTAAAGCCACTTTGGTCCTTAGCCGAGCCTGCAAACAAAATGATGTGAATTCGAGGAGTAGACAAAAATCACGAAATTAAAAGAGTTAAGTGAAGACTTACAGCTCGGATAACTTTTGAATAACAATCACCCAGCTCCTCAGGATCCATGGCTTCCATTTCGGCAAGACTCATGCCGGGGATCGTCTCGATGCCGCTTGAGCCTTGAGGAGGGAGGTTGCGAGCTTCTTTCCCGGCTCCATGCCTCACCTCGGTTGTCTTTTGGTGTTTTCTCGAGACGAGACTCCCTTCAGCCTGCTCAGTCACCTGAGGCTCGTCAGGTTGATCTCTCAGAATGTTGGATGTCGATACAGGGGTAGAATATCAGGCTGGGGTCCTCTGACCTCCGGAGATTATTGCACCGGCACTT
Organism: Gentiana macrophylla; assembly: GCA_026214975.1. NCBI lineage: Eukaryota > Viridiplantae > Streptophyta > Magnoliopsida > Gentianales > Gentianaceae > Gentiana > Gentiana macrophylla. The sequence continues at coordinate 57,181,939 of CM047806.1, read as the reverse complement.
GCTTTTTCGACCTGATACCAGCCAATTCTTGAATCTTTTTGGGATCAACCTTCTTAGGGTCAGGCACTTTGCCTAATGCCTCCAACTTTGAAAAGAATTCCACTGCGAACAGAGACAAATCGACGTCAATACACTGTCAAAACATAAACAAGTATAGAAAAAGAAAAAATACAGAAGTATAGCAGCTCGACAGAGTGAATAAAAGTCTTACACAAAACTCGAACGTCTTCGTCGAGTTCCAGATAAGCACCCGGCGCCGCCGTTTCGATATCAGTGAAGGGGTATAAGGAATGCAGATTCCGAGTTGTGACATCGGGGCTAACTCATTCGAGAATCCTACATTCAGCGGGGGCATCGGAGTCCAGCCTGTCATGATATTTCCTAGGCCTTTTGTGCCAGGTATGGATGTCGATATCTTCCAGCCCGTGTCGGATGAAGAAAAAATGAGACTTCCACTTGCCCTGAGACGAGGTCACTCTTCTCACAAACTCCGACCCCAGGGGACGTCTCTGGAAAGTATACCATCCCGCATCTTGCAGACCTTAGATCGAATAGTATTGTCGGAATAGACGAACTATGAATTCGACCTTTGCTATCTGACACGCCAATACGAAGCCCATGACACTCCTAACTCCATTTGGAGCGAGTTTTGGGTGATGCAGATCTGATAGTTTCAGAGGACTTCTATGAGGGAGGGGTCGAAGGGAAACCTTAATCCCTCTTTCAGTTGCGCCTCATAAATGGCACAGAACCCATGAGGAGGATCATAGGCGTATTGGAATCGACCGTGAGACACTTTGATGTTTTCAGAGGAGTATGGAATGCCATATCTTAGATACACGACTTTGGCTTTTTCCTGAGTTAGGTTGGATATACAACCATAAGGTCCTTGGCCTTTCATCCTTGTTTGGCATTTGGTAACGACTTGTCGAGATGTCGATTCGCCTTCTCCTCCCTCTTCTTTTTCTCCGCCCGCTCTCTCACCGGAAGCAAGTGGTGGCTCAGAAACCGTCCTCTCCGCCGAGTCCGCTTCTACCACAACAAGTTCTTCCCTATTTTGAGAATCGCTCTCACTCCTAGACATGGAATTGATAAAAGGCAAAGAAACAAAAAACAAAGAAAGAATTTAAGTAAGATTAGGGCTTACTTGCGATTAAGGGATAAAGCGGAGATAAAGAATGGCAAATGAGAGACTTCAAAGTCTTGGACTCCTTTTATGATCCACAATCTTGCAAATGATTTGAAAGGGCAGGATTTGGGGGCAGTTATAGAGTTTGAAACGCGATAATCAAGGATAAAATCCCCGTGTGGACCAATGAGGAAGCTTCGTTTCCTGCACCCATTAATGCTGATATAGTGTGACGTCATCTTACGACAGCCTACATCGGCTAGAAAGATAGTTGTATTCCTGCCTAAAGAAGGCCACGTATCGAAGAGATAATTCAAATTTTCAGATCCGAGCTTAGCACATGAGATGAGTTTCTCTCTGATCTGGGGGGCTTATGACGATACATGATTTCACCCCTCCACGTGGAATTATCTAATTAGTCCAGCTGGCATGTGGGGAAGTCCAAGTCTTTTATCCATATCGGGTCGAATACGAGACGTGCAAATGATCACCATGGCAGCCAGTAGATCTTGCAAGTGTCCCATCTCGAACACCCATGTCGGTGTTATACGAGTCGAGGCCAGAGTTCCAGCCCAGACTCCTAAGCCCAATATCCAGAGCGTTCTTGGGCAAGGGGAAAGGCCAAATAAGGGTTATTTATGTCAATAGACCAAACCACCTTAAGTTTAGGATAGAAGAAGGGCACGTGCCTATAAATACACAGCTCCAGGAACTACGTAAGGCTTGATTCCTGGACATTACACATGATACATAGGCAATCCAAGATAAATTCTTGGACTCAGCCATAAAACACCAAAAACACCATCTTTATCACAGTACTAGCCTTGCATATTCTTCTTGACTCACCCTTAGATTACACGTGGCCCTGTTAAACCGGTGGTGCATTATTTAGCATCATCACGCAACATATTGGGTTTTCTGCACGAGAACATGCCTTTTCGTTACTTGGGAGCACCCCTTTTTCAAGGGAGGAATCGAATTTGTTACTATCAGGACATTATTGATAAGGTCCAACGGAAGCTTCATCATTGGGGGAATAACCTTCTCTCTTTTGGCAGGAAACTTATCCTTCTCAGGCATGTCTTAACGTGCATGCCGATTTATATTCTCTAAGTGCTAGTGCCCCCGAAAGAAGTTTTCAATCGTATCCATCGCATTTTTAATAAATTCTTGTGGGACAGTGGACCGGGAGGTAATCACAAACATTGGAGAGCATGGGATAAATTATGTGCTCCGACTGAGGAAGGAGGGTTGGGTGTTCGTAATCTTTTTGATGTGGTTGACACTTTTGCTATCAAGCTGTGGGTCCGCTTACGACAGAAACAAGGAATTTGGGCCAAGGTCATCTCCAACACATACATAATGGATAAGTCTCCACTGGATGTGCCTGAACCCAAGGCTTCTACATCTATGTTGCTCAGAGTGTGGCAAATAAGAGATACTGCCGAGCAATTCATCTCTTGGAAGGTTAACGCAGGAAATATAGACTTTTGGAGAGACAAGTGGACGGAAGTGAATTTGAGGGACCCCCCCAAACGACTTGGTTCAGAGGGTTAGCAATTTTTCGGTAGGCGATCAGTTGGATACTCAACTCCTGCATTCTTATCTACCCAGTCACATCGTCGAGGAGATCAATCATATTCCTTTCAGACGAGAGAAGGATGATGAGCTTATTTGGACCCTTAGCCCTGACGGTTGTTTTACTACTCGGTCTACGTGGAACATGGTTCGTACTTCTCATTCCTCCAACGTTATATTCAAGATTATTTGGAAAAGCTTACTTCCGCTCATGATTTCCTTCTTTTGTTGGAGGCTGCTTCATAACATTCTCCCCACCGATCAGAACATTCAACGACGGGGTATAACGTTGGTGTCTAAATGCTTTGTTTGTCCTAATGGGGAAGACCTTCATCATACTTTTATTGGCTGTTAGTTTCCTCGTTCTTTATGGACGTACTTTATGAATCACTTTGGATTTCGGTTAACTCCTACGTTAGGGATTGTTCCTATGCTTCATTTCTAGAAGAATTATGCGGCGAGCATCTTCAGCCTTTTGCTTATAGTTCCGGTTATTGTTTGTTGGGGCATTTGGTCTGAGAGAAATAAGTGTAGACATGACGAGGTCCAACCCTCCATTCATCGCACCATCATTCTTTTTGAGCGGAATATTCGTCAGCTCGCCTTCCGCAAGGATCTGGCTTCCAAATTTCTAGGAGCTGATAGATGGACCTCTTTCTTCCAACCTTTCAAGATCAAATCTATTCCGAGGAGGAAGTTAACTTATCTACGGTGGGTGCCGCCGCGTTATGGCAACTTAAAGCTGAATGTGGATGGGAGTGTCAGGAATGGGATTGCTTACGGTGGTGGTATTCTCGGGGATTCTGACGGTAGGTTTATTATGGCTTTCCACTCTTGCTTTGGTCAGGGGACGGTGCTAGATGCGGAGATAAAAGCTCTTATGTTTGGTCTTCGCATGCGTAATTATGATCAACCTTTGGAGATTGAATCCGACTCCCTATATGTGCATCGCATGGTTTCTGGAGAGAGGGATGGAGGATGGCCCCAGTGTATCTACGTCACTCAGATTGGTGCTCTTCTGCAAGCGTTAAACTATACTGTCTCTCATATCTATAGGGAGTGCAACGCGGTCGCTGATGCCCTAGCAGCTCTGGAGGGGGATGATCACTTATTTATACGCACCAGGGAGGTCCTTCCGCACATCCTAAAGCTACGTCATGACGATATACCATGACCCAGTTCATTTTCGTTACACCGCTGACAATCCGGGAAGCAACCTTCACTTGTGAAGGGTGCAAACCTGGTCGTGTTGTTCATCTCTTACACTTTGTCATCAATACTAGATTTTCTATATATACTGTGTATCACACGATGCGCATATCGATGGAGTATACCAAAGGTGGGGCGGGCCAAAATCTTGGAGCTCCAAGCGGGAACTACAAACAGTGTTTTCTCAGCCGGATGCACCCCTCCATCTTTGGTTGGGGTGCAATTCTGGTGTTTTTGTTCCATTTATCTATTGTTGCCTGGAGGTTTCTTGCTGGTTATTGTACTCCCCCTATGTTTTTCTTGCAGACAGATTATCAACGCGTAGCTCGCATGCGGTTCATCTCTGCGTTTGGCTTTGAGGATCACGCTTCTACCTCGGTTATTGCTGACCACTTTACGTACCAGTCATGTCGGAATTTCACTTCAAAGAGGATGCGAAGATCGAAGAAAGCTCACACGAGGATACGATGGGTAGAACGGAAATCTTCTTTCACTTCCAATTTGAAAGACAGAAGATAAAGAACCACCATTTATTTTATGAGGATTTCCACTGATGTATTTATTTTTGGGGTAGTGGTTTTTTCGGGAATGCATAGAGCGAGTACTCTTCCCTATGTGGTGGATTTTCCTACACTGGGTTTGCCACACATAGGGTTTAAGGAGGCCATGCTTTGCATTCTATCATGTAAACTTAGGGCGGGCTGGGATATGTCGAGTACTTTGTAGCTCTTTATTTAATCTTTTAATAAAATAAAATAAAGTGGCTTCAAAAAAAATCTGTGAAAATGTTTGATCAGTAAAGCAATTTGTTCCTTTAACTCTTGAGTCTCTTTGCTCGTTTAGTCATCTGCTTTTCTTTGCTGGGGAGCAACCAGTGCACTGGCCTTGTGTGGCTCAGCTGGTACACCGTCTTCACTGTGTAACTCAAATTGATGAGCTTTTAATTGAGACATCAGTGTCAAGGTGTCGGTTTCTGCAAGATTTATTATGCCTTTGAGTACTGATGTGATGATCTTCCATCTTTCAGGTAGACTTCGTAAGATTTTTAGACAAACTTATTTATGTGCATATGTATGTCCCCGTTGTTGTACTTCACTGATGATGCTTGAGAATCTGTTATCCATTTGATCAACGGATTCACCAGTCTTCATTTTGAAGTTTTCAAATTTCTGTTTAGCAACAGATATTTGTTTTATTTGACCGCCTCTAATCTTCATTGATAAGAGCCAATTTGTCCCACATCAGCTTTGATGTTTTGTAGTCTTTGATCCTCATGAACATATTGCTGTTCAGAGTCTTCAAGATGATATCTTTTTGTTAAGGGTGATTTTGTACGTTTTATAACGATATATTTTACGATGATTTTCCCCGTATTTATATTATTTGCATAGGAATTGGCCTTTATATTGAAATATTAAGCGAGTGATGTTTTTAAGGGTCTAATTGCAAAAGTGATTAAATTATGTGTTTAATTGCTGGTTTTATGTTTATTCGTATGATGTTACATTTTTCATGTTTCTATCATGTTGGTAGATACGTTTTCATGATGAGTAAGGAGCTTAAACGATGATCACATGAAGATGGAAGAGTTGAAAGATGTTTAAGTGAAGAATTATTGAAGAAACCGGAACCAGGCACTTCATGGGAATTTTGTCCACTTTTGTAGCTACTTTCAGGGAAAGTTGTCTTGATGAAAGTTGTAGAGGATTGAAATAGCTTTCCAACGCATGTTGAATCACCTCATTTGGAGCCCTAGAAGTGAAGTTATGAGCAAAATACTGAGCTGAGTAGTGGACGGGCGTCCATAAAAGTGAATCGCGTCCGTAATCGTATTTTTTTACATTCGAGAGAGTTCAGACGCCAGCATCGAACGGCGTTCATTCTCCGTTCATAGAGGCTGGACGAAGTCCCAAGATAGTGGACGGGCGTCCACGGCACCGCCTTTGCTGAAACCGACCTAAAAATCTTTAAATAGGCGCGATTTCTCAAACCCTAATCATCATATTTTCGACCCTAGGCGCCACAAGCCCCTTTGGGGCAGCTTTTGCTGCGTTTTCCTCTGCAACAAACATCTTTTTGATTTCTTTTCAATTATGTTATTTCTATTCCAACGATGAGCTAAGGCTAAGCCTAGAACAAGCGTGTGAAGCAAATTTCTGCAGCTGCTTCAATTTCTTCTTTGGATGTTTCGTGAGTTTTATTTAAAGTTCGCTTCTTTATTATGCGTTCTTATTGATTATGCAATTCATATCGAGAGATGGTTGCTTATTTGATGTTTAACGTTGATGAGAATCGTTGTTAGACCTAGATCACCATGATAAAGTTTGGATCTTTAACCTAAAAATAACGAGTTGATAGGTTGAATTTCCGTGGTTGCTAGATTGAGAGACCTTACACCTTGTTTTGATAGCATCAATCTTATAGATCGAGAGATGAGAGATTGATAGGCGGATTATCTCAGAGTAGAAGTTCATACCTTTGATAGGTGAACCACAACCTTTATTTAATCTTCACCAAACGATCTAGGGTAGAAGTTGAGAGTTGTGAGATAGGTGGATCATTGCTTGTTCTTCGTTAAATTAATTTCGTTGTTTCCTTAGTTTATAGATTACAATTAGTTTAGTTAGTTTGGTTATAACGATCTTTCCTGGCTTTGGATTGTTGATCCTCTGTCAGGCTTATTTGTTTGTTTTCGCTTTTAGTTTTGTTTTGTGTTGTGACGTTCTTAGGAAGAATTAGTAAAACTAGATTAAACAACCTCGATTCCTCGTGATCGACTCGGTATCAATCGCTATACTACGATCCTGCACTTGGGAATACCGGATTTATAAATTATATTACTTGTTTGTTTTGCATAGATAAAATCCGTGACAAGTTTTTGGCGCCGTTGCGGGGAATCGTACGGTTGTCTAGTTTTTTTAGTTTTTCTAAGTTGTTCGGCTTTTCTTGTTTTAATTTATTTTTATTTCTCGGTTTTAGGTAGATTAGAGCTTAGGATTTAAGGTTTTTCATAGTTTTTCTTTATAGTTATCTCATTAGTTTTCCCACCCGCTTTCCCTGGTGTTTTTCTCGCTTCTGCTCCCGCTTTCTGCAATGACGAGCGTCCATTTTATCTCGGCGCCCGTCCGCTTCTTCAGCCTTTAAGACGAGCGTCCCGATTTCCAGGCGCCCGTCCTAGTTCGATTTTCAGAGGACGTTCGTCCAAAGAAAGTGAACGCCCGCCTCGTATTCTGTTTTCATGTCTTTTTTGTTTCTATCTTTTGTCTCCATCTTTTCTTGTTCCTACATTGATTTGGGGACATCTAGGGTTGATTTATCTGACTCCAAGTTTTCAACGATCAAATTTTTGGATAAAAGGGTTCGTTTTAGCACTTGATAGTACTTTGGCCATAACTTTCGGCTCGAGTGTCGGATTGGCGCGCAGGACCCCAATTCGGAAAGCTCGTTCCGACGCCGACGACGTGGCAGACCGCCGGAGGCCGTCCGACACCGTTTTCGAGGTCAAAATCCACTGTTTTCCCTTCCATTTTGGGCTCAGAAGATTTCAACACGTTTTTCCCTTTTTAGTGTTTTCTGTTTTTCTGCTTTAAATTTTTCGTAGTTTAGGTTTCTGTTTGTGTTTCATACAATATTCCATCTAGGATTGAGGACATGGATGAGCAAGTAAGATCGCCATGTCGAAACAAAGAGATGGCATCTCTTCAAATGTCGCTAATCCTACGAATCCGACCCGTCTTTTCCACGTAACTCTCCTGCTCGCTCGTGGAAGATGTTGTCGACCTGGCCATGTGGTTGGCGGTGTCGATATATTTCCCTGATATCAAGTCAATTCTTTCCATAATCGTGAAATTTCAGTCCACCACATGTCGAATTGTGACAACGTGGGACATATTGCTCGTTTCGTCCTAACAATGGGCGACATTCTTTCATTGGCGAGAACAATCGGACTTTTGACAATCGCCTCGCCATAGCAATTTTCAAAATCGGGTTTCAATCCAAATCGAAATTTATCAAAACCCGAACTTCGCCATGATCAAGATATCAATTTTTCCGATCAAAATCAAAGTTGGTCTGACCAATCTTTTCCACAACACTTTCAGAATTATCCAGACCCCTCTCAATCTGACGATCTTGAAGCTAATTTTAAGGAGCAAAAGGATGCTATCCAACGCCTTTTTGGTAGGCTTGCGGATATTAGGCAAATGGCTCAAGACCAAGGCATTGACCTAACTCCCACACTCCCTTATGGTGGAGAGGATACTTACACCAATGATGGTGCAAGTCATGAGAATCCATTCCAATATGACCACAACTATGCACCAGCATACAATGGTGGGAGCAGTAACTATCCTTGTTCTCCGTTGGGTCAAGATCAAAGCCATTGGCCACAAGGGACGATTGATGAGCTAGAACCTGATGTGGGTCGGCTTAAGCTACAAAGGTTAGAGACTTCCTTCCCTCCTGCAGGGTGTGATGATGAAGACGGTTGTCCTAGGAAAGATCCGACGTTAGAGATAGTTGAAGATGTTAATCACCCGGTGTTGGAGAATATAGAGGACACTGCGCCTGAATTAGAGATAAATCACCCGGCGGAAGTCACATTAGAGGAGCCGTTGAAGCCACACAAAGTGTTGAAGTGGTTGTGGATAAGAGAATGAAGGATGAAGAAGAGGAAGAACTCTGAAGATTTAGACCTTTCTCTCGTCTCAAGAATGTTATGCATCTAGATAAGTGCACTCCTAAGATTCCTTGGTATGCTTCCATCGTAAACTACCTTCATTCCCAATATCTCGATCCAAAATTGTCATATCAAGAGAAGAAGAAGTTCTTCTCTGATATGAAATACTTTGTTTGGGATGAGCCTTACCTCTTCAAAATCTGTAAAGATGGTTTGCTAAGGAGGTGTGTTCCAGAATCTGAGCAACGCGATATTATTGAGCAATGTCATAGTGGACCCACAGGTGGTCACTTTGGTCCTTGGAAAACCGTTGCTAAGATCTTCCAATCCGGTTTTTATTGGCCCACAATCTTTAAGGACACAGAAGCTTTCTGTAAAGCTTGCGATAGGTGTCAAAGAACCGGTACTCTGACAAGGCGTTTTGACATGCCTTTAAAACCCATCCTCGAATGCGAAGTCTTTGATGTATGGGGTATCGATTTTATGGGACCATTCCCATCATCTTGCGGTAATAAATACATCTTAGTCTGCGTGGATTACGTGTCTAAATGGGTGGAGGCCCAAGCCACTCCTCACAATGATCATAAGACGGTGATGAAATTTCTAAAGAAGAATATCTTTGTGAGGTTTGGATGTCCACGCGCCTTGATCAGTGATGAAGGGACGCATTTTTGCAACCGACCCCTAGAGAAAGTACTTGAAAAGTATGGTGTTCGTCATAAGACTGGCACACCATATCATCCGATGACTAGTGGTCAGGTTGAAAGAAGCAACCAGAGTTTGAAGAAGATCCTGGAGAAAACAGTGAACAGTCATAGAAAGGACTGGAGTCTAAAGTTGGATGATGTACTATGGGCGTACAGAACTGCCTATAAGACCCCCATGGGTACATCACCCTATCAGATGGTTTATGGAAAATCATGCCACTTGCCAATCGAATTAGAGCATAGAGCGTATTGGGCCATTAAATTCTTAAACTTCGATACCCAATCTTGTGGGAAACATCGATTGCAACAGTTGCATGAGTTAGACGAGTTTAGACTCCAAGCCTACGAGAGTGCCAGGATCAGTAAGGACAGAATGAAACTCCTTCATGATGAAAAGATCAAGCATCGAGAATTTCAAGTCGGGGAGCAAGTGTTACTCTACAATTCCAGGTTACATCTGTTTCCTGGAAAGTTGAGGACACGATGGTCCGCCCCTTTGAGATTTTGCAAATCATTCCTGGAGGTGTTTTAGAGCTAAGAGGTTATGATGACCACCGCCGTTCGAGTGAATGGTCGAGGTGCAAGCATTACATTGGTGAACCCAAAGAGAAACCTTTGACGGTTCATTTCCTCGATATCCTCGGTGTGGTACCCTTGAAGTCAACCAGTTTGACGAAGCTTACCGATTTGTTTTCCGAGAGTGACGGCAGGTGGTCCAAGAGAGAGGAAGTTCGGGCCGGTAGTTGGGATATGGAAGAGCTTAAAAGGGAGGCACGGTTAAAGAGAAGATCAAGAAGAAGAAGTCTACAATGGGAAAATTAAACGTGCTTGAAAGCTATCAAAGATTTGACCCCATGCGTTAGATGTTGTTTCTGCGGCCACACCACTGATCAGAGCTTACACGATGTAGTGGCTGGAAGAAAGGTTAAATGGCCTGATCCAGGCTGAGCTTCACCTGTGTCGAGCTAACGACATAAACCAATAGCGCTACTAGGGGGCACCCTAGATATCTGTTTTTTTCTTTATTTTCTTTTGTTCTTCTTTTGTGTGTCTTAGTTTAGTTTTAGTCTAGTTAGGGTATTGTGTGAATCTGCTCCGTATTTGTGGTTGACGGTTGGATGTTCTGCACTTTTCCTTGGACGGTGATTTTTCCATCTAAACGATTATCTCTTCTGTTTCATATGATATAATTCCCCCCTGTCCCCGAGATACTTTTCGTGTTTGTCAGGTGTGCAGGATAGTCTTGAAAGCGTTTGTGAGTTTCGAGACGGTGTCGGTTTTTACGTGGATGGTCCACAATCTCATCGATATCCTCGAGCATTCTGGGTGCTTTGCGATCATTCCAGAGTTGCTCCCATTCAAACGACAATCAGCTAAGTTCTTTCTTTCTTTTTGTCTCTGCACAACATGAGGACATGTTGTAATTCAAGTGTGGGGGAGGGGAATGGTCGACTATGTATCTACCATTTGCTTAATACATGATATTATTTTCTATGCTAAAATGAGCTAAATTTTCAAAGTTTTTTGTTTTGTCTCGAGTGAGCAATGCATGTTTTGGTCGGTTTGTTATATTCATCGATGCTCTATGCCATATGTTTGGTAAGTTAGTTGATTCACCCGAATTATATTTCACAAGCCATAGTGAATGATGAGCTAATTTATAAAGTTATACCCCGTTTTGGATTAGTAGTTTTTGATTATCTTATAAGTCATGTGCTTAGTGCTACGTATATATCGTGAGATTTATGATAGTTTGTATTTAGATCCAAAGTATGAGATGCTGTGAATATCTAGAAGTTTGAATGTGATAAGTAACACGTAGCTATTGTCAAAGTGAAAAAGTTGAATTAATAGTTAAATGGGTGTGTCGAAAGCTAGTCGATGATTTGTGTGAGGTAGGGTATACCACGTATGTCCTATTCCACTATGATGACTAAAAGCTCACGACAGCTTAGAAAAAAATCGCCTTATGATTGGAGTAAGGTAGGGTATTATCTCGAAATGTCCTATTCTGCTATGAGGGCAATAGCTTCTTCTAATGTGTGTTTAAAGTGAAAGAGTTAAATCAACTTAATAATTGGTATGGAATGAATATAAGACTGAGTTGTCGTTAATCTTATCCCCAGTATAAACCGATGGATATGTTGTAGGGATTATCCTCTGAGTATTTCAGAAAGGCCCTAGATTCATTCGATCATTCTTTTCGGGATATGTCACGTTTGTAGGGTGCACCTTATGAGTGTCATTTATTGCTATTCTACGAGGGGGTATTAGCTAGTTTTACTTTGAGTTCCTCAAGTTTGGATTTAGTGGAAGTTTGTTATGGCTATGCACACACTCACGTGGGTGAACATCTAATTTATTTGAATCATGGTATATGTGTTAAGATGTCTATACTTTTCTCGAGCCTTTACTTTGTTTTGTTTTGCTCGGGACGAGCAAAAGCTAAGTGTGGGGGAGTTGTTAAGGGTGATTTTGTACGTTTTATAACGATATATTTTACGATGATTTTCCCCGTATTTATATTATTTGCATAGGAATTGGCCTTTATATTGAAATATTAAGCGAGTGATGTTTTTAAGGGTCTAATTGCAAAAGTGATTAAATTATGTGTTTAATTGCTGGTTTTATGTTTATTCGTATGATGTTACATTTTTCATGTTTCTATCATGTTGGTAGATACGTTTTCATGATGAGTAAGGAGCTTAAACGATGATCACATGAAGATGGAAGAGTTGAAAGATGTTTAAGTGAAGAATTATTGAAGAAACCGAACCAGGCACTTCATGGGAATTTTGTCCACTTTTGTAGCTACTTTCAGGAAAGTTGTCTTGATGAAAGTTGTAGAGGATTGAAATAGCTTTCCAACGCATGTTGAATCACCTCATTTGGAGCCCTAGAAGTGAAGTTATGAGCAAAATACTGGAGCTGAGTAGTGGACGGGCGTCCATAAAAGTGAATCAAGCGTCCGTAATCGTATTTTACATTCAGAGAGTTCAGACGCGTACTGAACGAGCGTTCATTCTCCGTTCATAGAGGCTGGACGAGCGTCCAAGATAGTGGACGGGCGTCCACGGCACCGCCTTTGCTGAAACCGACCTAAAAATCTTTAAATAGGCGCGATTTCTCAAACCCTAATCATCATATTTTCGACCCTAGGCGGCCACAAGCCCCTTTGGGGCAGCTTTTGCTGCGTTTTTCCTCTGCAACAAACATCTTTTTGATTTCTTTTCAATTATGTTATTTCTATTCCAACGATGAGCTAAGGCTAAGCCTAGAACAAGCGTGTGAAGCAAATTTCTGCAGCGTTTCAATTTCTTCTTTGGATGTTTCGTGAGTTTTATTTAAAGTTCGTTTCTTTATTATGCGTTCTTATTGATTATGCAATTCATATCGAGAGATGGTTGCTTATTTGATGTTTAACGTTGATGAGAATCGTTGTTAGACCTAGATCACCATGATAAAGTTTGGATCTTTAACCTAAAAATAACGAGAGTTGATAGGTTGAATTTCCAGGTTGCTAGATTGAGAGACCTTACACCTTGTTTTGATAGCATCAATCTTATAGATCGAGAGATGAGAGATTGATAGGCGGATTATCTGCGAGAGTAGAAGTTCATACCTTTGATAGGTGAACCACAACCTTTATTTAATCTTCACCAAACGATCTAGGGTAGAAGTTGAGAGTTGTGAGATAGGTGGATCATTGCTTGTTCTTCGTTAAATTAATTTCGTTGTTTCCTTAGTTTATAGATTACAATTAGTTTAGTTAGTTTGGTTCGCAACGATCTTTCCGGCTTTGGATTGTTGATTCCTTTGTCCAGTTTATTTGTTTGTTTTCGTTTTTAGTTTTGTTTTGTGTTGTGACGTTCTTAGGAAGAATTAGTAAAACTAGATTAAACAACCTCGATTCCTCAGGATCGACTCCGGTATCAATCGCTATACTACGATCCCTGCACTTGGGGAATACCGGATTTATAAATTATATTACTTGTTTGTTTTGCATAGATAAAATCCGTGACACTTTTGCAACAAAATCCAGATTTTCTCTTCTTTTATCATGTTTGGTCCAATCCTTCTTAATTATCTCTATTACTTTTCCTTGATCTGCACATGTGGCTATCACAGTCATGATCTTGATTGGGTCATCATTGATAACATCCAGCATCTCCTCATGAGTTGCTGCAAGATAAGACAACATTCTTATTTTATATTCATCAAAACAATTAACATTGAATACATGTACTTTAGACATGAAATTTGAAGAGTTCATAGTCACAGACAAATAGATGTATAGATAAAACACAGATTTAAAAACTACTTTGAAAGTATGTGATCTTCTTGTTACCCAAAATCAGACCCGAATAGGTTCTGATACTCGGAACATTGCTCTGCTACCAATTGTTGGTCCTAGAGAAGGGTAAGAATATAGTCCGGGGAGGGGGGGGGGGGGGGTGAATGACTATATTAGAGTTTCAAAAACTTTTTTAATCTTAAAAAGATTTTAGGAAGCAGATAAGTTCCTTCTTAATAGTTGTTCAAAGTAGATTATACACACACGGAGTATAAGGAAGATCCAGTAAATAAATGATGTAAAGTAAAGTGCTGTAAGCAAATGAACACAAAGGTTTATAGTGGTTCAGGGTGGTGTAATCCCTTAATCCACTCTTCTCCTGTGATGATTGGAGGAATACACTATTGACTTTCACCAATACAATAGTGTGATTGTCCCTAGCTACACAAGCTTCACAATCTCTAAGACTATCACTCATTGGCTGCAAAAGTTTCAGTGACTCAGTCTTCAACACTGCTCATTGGGAACAAATCCTTCAGGATCTATCACAAAGGGTGCAATTCCTTCTCAGGCGATTTGATTCAATTGCTGCAAACAAGTCTGAATAAGATTCACAAAGGGTAGATCAATCTCAATGCTTGATGTAGATTTGTAGCTCTTAATTCTGTGTTGATCTGCTAGATATGTCTTTTTAGTTCAGAGAGAAGGCTTTTTAAATTGACAGAGTTTATGCTCTTTTTGTATTATGTATCGTGTGTATCTTGTATTGTGTATTCTTCTTGTCTGTCAATACCTTCTATTTATAGCCTTGATTTTCCTTGAATTTGAAATTCCGTCCGTTGGCTATTTGTTGTGGAGAATAATCCTAGATTTAATTCTTGATTCATCCTTGATTAAATTCTCCTTGATTTTAATGATCTGGATTTTATTAAAACGTTCTTCATAAAATCCGTCATTGATTGATTCTGCATTAATTGCTTGAATTACTTATTTTCCACGTTCTGGGTAAAGTGCAGACAATATGCTTGACTTAGTTGTTTAAGCTGTTGCTTGACCGGCTTAGTGAATCTTTTTCCTTTGCTGTTGAGATCTCCTTAACTATTTTTCTTTAATCAGTCGGTTTAGCTTATACTTCGCCGTTTTGCTGTTTACTTTCCTTCTTTGATTTTGCAAGCAGGCTTGCACTTCACTGACCCTTTATATTTGTGAGATCAGTGTACACTAAATTAAAACAATAGTTTTCATCACTTGAAATGTATCTTAGACTTATCCAAGGTCATCACAGACTTCCCTGATTATAAGTCATTCCATATGTCTTCACTTGACTTTGTTGGTACTTGGCTGCCTTTATTCTGCCGATCTTCTGACTTTCACTTAGCCATCCTACCAGTCTAGTACAGTACTTGTCTGACTGAAGTTATACAATATGTGAGACTCTAAGTAAAGACTTATACAAATCTTTCTAACTTATTTCAGGCTTGCTATAACAGCTAGTATGACTGTGATATCCCACATCGGTAAAGTAAGTGAATGCTCACCCCCATATAAGTGTGAGACATAAAGGTCTTGTCAACTCGTGTTAGCCCTTTTAGACCAAGCGAGGACGGCGGTCTAAGCAGTTGACCGGACATTTATGACTCATTTAACGCTACCAGGCCCGGGGTCTGGAGGAGTTACATAATGGTATTCAGAGCCGACTATCATACGGAACTATGCGCTGCACCGTACAAGAAGATGGTGTAAGGATGGCCTCTAGTTACCTCTGGTAGGGACAATCCGGGAATAGTCTCGGCCGTCCTGGCGAGGACGCCAGTCCCTTATAAGAGGGGGAGAATGTAAAGTCCCACATCAGTAAAATAAGAGAATGTTCACTCCCATATAAGTGTGAGACATAAATGTCTTGTCAACTCGGGTTAGCCCTTTTAGACCAAGCGAGGACGGCGGTCTAAGCAGTTGACCGGACATTTATGACTCATTTTAGCGTTACCAGGCCCGGGGTCTGGGGGCGTTACAGAATGATATTCAGAGCCGACTATCAGACGGAACTATGGGCTGCACCGTACAAGAAGACGGTGTAAGGATGGCCTCTAGTTACCTCTGGTAGGGACGATCCGGGACAAGTCTTGGCCGTCCTGGCAAGGACGCCAGTCCCTTATAAGGGGGGAGAATGTGATATCCCACATCGGTAAAGTAAGTGAATGCTCACCCCTATATAAGTGTGAGACATAAATGTCTTGTCAACTCGGGTTAGCCCTTTTAGACCAAACGAGGACTGCGGTCTAAGCAGTTGACCGGACCATTTATGACTCATTTAGTGCTACCAGACCCGGGGTCTGGGGGCGTTACAATTACTATCATCAAAACAAATAAAATGTTCCAAACAGATCAATTATCACCCCACCCCTCACTTATTTTGTTGGGTAGACCTTTCATGATAAAAGTTAAAACCGAAATTGATGTGGATAATGGTACTCTTACATTTGAGTTATAATAAAATGGTCACATATAGCATTTTTGATAATGTAAAGCACCCAGACATTCACGAGTCTATTTTTTATGTTAGTGTCGATGAGTATATTGTTGATGATCATTTTGAAATTAACTTTCAGAAAGAGGGGCTTGAGTTGTTGTAACCAAGGATTTTAATAGGTATGGATGCTCAAAAAGAGGATGAGGAGGAGTCACTCAAACTTGAGTGGAATAAATGGTTTGAACCTTTTGAGCCGATCCATTCAGAAGAAAGCGAGGACACTTTGGTTTTGAAGGAAAAAGAGAAGTTACGGCCGCGTTAGTATGTATGGGAAGCACCGTAAATGAACAAGTTCGTCTAGCCAAAGAAGTAAAAGAAAAGGCGCTTATAACCAATGTTAAAAAAACAAAAAAAAAAGTGAGGAAACTATGGGTAAATAAATTATGACGTGATCATATCGATTTTAAGGTATGTTTTTCAGCATTTTTGGTTCATGAAACAGAGTGTAAATAAATAATGATGTGATCACATCATTTATGGAGCTGGACTACCAAAAAAAAAAAAAGGAAAAAAAAACCTGCGTTCCACCTTTACCCAAGATCCCGTCCTTATCCTACTTTAATTTCCCAGTCATTTACAACAATTCCCAACCCAATTAACCACCCAAAATTAATTACCACCCCAATTAATTCCCAACCCTGCTATCCCCTCCCCCAATTAATTGCCCCAAAATTCACACCCCATCCTTGTCTCCCTCCCTCCATGAAATTGCTTCACCTTTTCCACCACAATTAACCATAATCCACCCATCTCTGGTTCTCCTCTCATTTATCTGGAAAAAAAACAAAAAAAACATATGGCTAGGACCAAGCACGAAGCAAGATTCTTGGGGCGATATGTGGCAGCTACATCCACCACTACACCACTTTTGTTGATGCGCACTCACTTTAGAACAATTGTTTATAAGTTTTGGGTGGTAAAACCTTTGAACCTTAACGAAAACCACTTAAAAGTGAGGTTTACATGGCCAAAGAGTGCACTCGCTCGTTTTTCCTGTGAGTGGTATCCACACATTCCAATGTCATTCTAGATTTTGCGTTGACATACATTTCGAGACCACATTTTTCAGGTTCATATTCGGCTACAAAATTTATTTTATACACGTCTGGAGGCTCCGTTTTTCTTTTAATGGGAGTTCTGTGTATCGGTTTATATGGTTCTAATGAGCCAACATTAAATTTTGAAACATTGACCAATCAGTCGTATCCTGGGGTCTTAGAAATACTATTCTATGTTGGTTTTTTTTATTGCTTTTGCTGTCAAATCAGTGCACTTAAATGATTGAGGCACCTAAGATTTTACCACTTCTAGACCAACTTTTGTTGGCCTACCCATACTATATACCCCCTAGTGAGCTCATCTAGCTTGACCCTTTTCTTTGATTAAACTCCAGAAAAAAAACTCGTGGCCTTTTCTTACGAGATCCACTCTTTTATTGACCCTATGGTCAAGGGATTGTATGAATAGATCTATGATTTGAAGAAGATGTACAAAGATGTGAATATTTTAGGATCATGGATAAAATTGTTTGAGTGGGATGAGAATTGCAAGATTGACTGCTACATGTTTGCAGAAGCAGTAGTTAACAGTAGCATCAGCAATTACGGAAGCAATTGTAGAGTCTGTAAAATCTCTAGTGATTATATAATGTACTCGTTTCTACCTGTGGACTAGTCGGCATAACGCCGGAAACCACGTTAAATCATGTGTTCGTGTGATTTATGCTTTTTTGATTATTCTTGATTATTGCAATCCGTTTCGATCCCTGACGGTCCTATTATAACAAACTGGTATCAGAGCATTGAGGTTATCATTAGGGAATTCAAAATCTATTCGAGTCAGGTTGATTGTCACCTTCTGGGATCAACGTTATCTTTCGGCGAGATCAAGATGTCTGGGTTAGATATAGAGATTGATAAATTCACGGGTAAGAACAATTTCAATCTATGGCAAATCAAAATGTGTGCTCTGTTTAAGAAACTAGGGGTCTGGGTTCCATTGAGAAAGACTGTGGATGCAGGAAACGCTGAGATGGCCAATCTGGAGGAGAAAGCACATTTAATGATTTTGTTGTGCTTGTCTGATAATGTTGTCACTGAAGATGCTGAAGAGGATTCAGCAGCAGGGCTGTGGTTGAAGTTTGTCTGTATATGACAAAGTCGGTTACCAACAAGTTGTTGATGAAGCAACGTCTATTCAGTTTAAAGATGCATGAAGGGATGCCTCTCAGAGATCATCTGGACAAGCTGAACACAATATTGCTTGATTTAAGGAGTATTGGTGTTAATATCGAAGGTGAGGATGTAGCTTAGTATAACTGCCAGCATCATATGAGAATTTTGTACGGTCTTTTATTGTTGGAAGAAACACAGTGTCATTGGAAGATGTTAGGGCATCTCTTCATAATCAAGAGCTATGGCATAATGTAGCTGGCATATGTATAGACAATCAGCCTGCTGGTTTGGTTGCTAGTAGCAGTTGCAAAGGGAATGCAAATCTGGTCTGAATCTGATTCTAGAGTTTTGACAAGCAGGTGGAGCTTCAGGTCCATACTCAGTTGAATTTGCAGAACTCAGCTGAGAACATTCAACACTAATCTGGCACTTGGTTGTGCATCTGAACCTGAAGAATCAAGAGTTGAATCTGGTGGAACCAAAATCTGAGACCAGCTGAGTAGAGTGGAATGTTCAAGTCCAGGAAGTCTGCTGGTAAAAGCCAGCTGATTCCATTTGTCAGCAGAGTGGCATCTTCTGAATCTGTTGAACATGTCTGTGTTGGTTCTACATCTGTGTCTGGAAGCTTTAGCTTAGTGAAGTCAGTTGAGCATCTGGTGAACATGTCTGAGTTGGAGTCTCATCTGATCTGGGAGATTCTTGTATGAGGTGGAGTTCTCATCTGGAGGAGTCTAACTTAAAAACTTATGTGTTTACATCTGGTCAGCTCAGAATATAAATCTGCAATCTGTTTGGTTGTAGTTGAATATGAAGAACTCAGCTGAGTGTGCTTAGCTGAGGTGATTACATCTGCATCTGGTAATCACAAATCTTGTTTGGTAATCATGTCTGAATATGTTGATCACATATGTTCTCAACTCAATCAAGTCTGAATCTGTTAACAGCAGAGGATCTCATCTGGATCTGGGAGGTTCTCATCCGAAGTTAGTTTCTCATCTGGAGGAATCACACCTCAAGCTGTTAAGTCTGAAGAAAGGGGAGGAATCGGTAGAGTACATCTGGCATTGACGAATGCATCTGGTACAGTACATCTGGTTATACATCTGTTTGAACGAGAGTTCAAGTCAAGGTGGAGATTGTTAGAAAAGGTGACTTGACCTCTCATCGGATCTGGTTGAGTACTAAGTCCGCTGAGTACTCAACAGGGAAACTTAGTTGAGCAATGTCAGCAGGGCTATGCCAGCAGGGGCGATGCTAGTAGAGCGGTGTCAACAGGGGCAAGGTCAGCTGGGCAATGTCAGCAGGGCAAATATCAACAAGTTATGTCTGGTGGAGTCAGCTGAGCTGAGTTCACATCTGGGGTATTTTAGTCAATCAGCTAGGTCTAGGGTTTTGTGACTATAAATACTCATCTGTTGTAACCTAGAATATTTGCAGAAGCATTAGTTAACAGTAGCATCAGCAATTGCAGAGTCTGTAAAATCTCCAATGATAATATAGTCTCCTCGTTTCTGCCCGTGGACTAATTGGGCACAATGCCGGAAACCACGTTAAATCCCATGTTATTGTTTCTTGAGTGATTTATGCTTTATTGATTATTTTTTATTATTGCAATCCCTTTCGATCCATGACGGTCCTGTTATAACAGCTGCAACCTGCTATTTTTCCATTGAATTGTGCGAATAAATCAAGTACTATATCATCTCTTTGATGAATTATTTGGTATTTTCTTCCATGATGGTTTGTTTTTAATTTCGTTTATTTTCAGTTAAAGTGTTATAGAAATCTCGATTGATACGGTTGTGAGACGTAATTGATTTATCCTCATGATTTCTTGATATTTATTTGTTTTCCGGGCATAAACTTGATGACTATATATTTGATTTAGCTGTTTCTGCAGGATAATTGGCTCAATTATTTAGTCAATTTCCAATTAAAACAATAAATACGTCAACGTTTATTGGTTTTGATAGAGTGGTAAGTGATATTATTTTGCCGGTTCGTAGCCCATAGAATCCGCTATCACAAAAATGAATAATCTAGGTTAAAATTACTCCGGTTGGATTAGTACCTTGAACTGGGTCTCTCAAATCTTAATGCTTCCGGGATTCCAAACTCTTATGACTGTGTCTAAGGGTGTCTTCTGGTTAGAGTATAATTAACAACCGTGTCTTTGTTGGTCCCAGATAAGGGTAAAAGTATAGTCAGAGGGGGGAGGGGGGTGAATGTCTATACTGGAGTTTCAAGAACTTTTCTCAATATAAAAGCTTTCGAGCAGCGGATAATTCCCTTCTTTTAATACTGTTTCAAAGTAGGATATGCACACACAAAGTATGAATTATGCATTAAGTAAGTGCAGTAAAGTAAAGTGCTGAAAGTAAATAGACACAAAGGTTGATAGTGGTTCAGGGTGGTGTAATCCCTTAATCCACTCTTCTCCTGTGATGATTGAAGGAATTCATAATTGTTTTTCACTGATACAATTGTTAGATTGTCCTTGGCTACACAAGATTCACAATCTCCAAGACTATCCCTCCCTGGCTTCAAAAGCTTCAGTGACTCAGTCTTCAACGCTGCTCCTTGAGAACAAATCCTTCAAAGACTATCACAAACACAACTCCTTCTCGGATGGCTCATTCGATTCGATTTTTATCTTGGTGTGAATTGGATTCACAGATTCAGTTGATCAATCTCAGTGCTTGATGTGGAATTTGAGCTCTGATTGCTGAGTTGATCTCTAGATGTGTCCATTAAGTTCAAAATAGAAGACTTTTCAGATTGACAGAGTTTCTGCTTGTTTTTCAATATCGTAATCGTTGTTATTCCTGTCTGTCAATGCCTTCAATTTATAACCTTGATAATCCTTGAATTGATTTTCCGTCCGTTGGCTATTTAATGTGGAGAATAATCCTTGATTTATTTCTTGATTCTCCCTTGATTATATTCTCCTTGATTTCAGTGATCCGGATTTTATTCAAACGTCTGTCATAAAATCCATCTTTGATTGATTCTTGATTGATTAGGCATTTAATGCTTGATCCTCTGAATCTTTCTTAATTCTTCACGTTCTGAATAAGCTTGAATTGCTTTGATGTTCCTTTACTTGACTTTTGCTTGAACAGTTGAGTGTTCCTGCTGACTTAGCTGATTAGTTCTTCCTTCACTGCTTTATCTTTACTCAGCCGGCAGACAGTTCACTTTGCCGGTTCACTGCTTGTTTTCTTTCTTTGATTTTACAGGAGTCCTTGTACTTCACTGATCCTTGATTTGAGTGAGATAAGTGTACACCATATTTAAACGACGAATTTCATCACTTGAAATATAGCTTAGACTTATCCCAGGTCATCATTGACTTCCCTGGTTATAAGTCAGACCATATGTCTTCATGCTTCTCTACTGGTACTTGGCTGCTTTTACTCTACCGGATTTCTGTTTTACTTAGCAATCCTACCAACTAGTACAATACTTGTCTGACTCAACTTATACAACATGTCAGACTCTAAGTAAGGACTTATACAGAGATTTCTAACTTATTTCAAGATTGCTATAACAGCTAGTATGGACATCATCAAAACATAATAAAATGTTCCTAACAATTTCCCCCTTTTTGATGCTGCCAAAACCATCGTAATCCTGAACATAAGTATGAAAATTTTCATAATGATAAAAGAAATAAAACTCGCCAAATGATTTTGTATTAAATAATTCTCTATAAATCAACTGATTTTCCACATGTATAAAGTTGATTTTGTTCACACTTCACTTTCCTGTTTTCTCCAAGATATTTACTGGTGGAGTAACTTGGCTGGTCACTAGGCCGATGTAGTGACTTATTTACTAAGCTGTTGTATAAAACTGTCCTAACAATCAGTGAAGTTAACTTCGCTGGGTACCAGTGCCTTACCTGCCAGGTGAGTGCACCCGAAATGACAAAGGTTCAGTCAGCTGGTGAAGTCACTTAGCTGATTACTCTAGTTAGCTGCTCTTTATAACTTAATCGATTTCAATCATTCCCAACTCAGTTCTCAATTTACAAAATCTTTCATGACTGACCGGTTTAGTGAAAAATATCAGCCAATTGATCTTCAGTTGATATATGTCTCAAGATTACATCTCCTTTTTCCACATGATCTCTGATAAAGTGATATCTCACATCAATATACTTTGTTCTTGAATGTAATACTAGATTCTCAGTAATAGATATTGCATTGGTGTTGTCACACATGATTGGAATTGTCTTTTCCTCTATTCCATAGCCTCTTAGTTGTTGTCTGATCCACAACACTTGTGCCACAGCAATTTGCGTCTTTGCTATATATTCTCGCTTGGTTTGTTGATGTGGGTATAGAGTTTTTCTTTTTGCTAAACCATGATAGTAGTCTGCTGCCTAGAATTTGACAAGTTCCAGAAGTGCTTTTCTATCAATCTTGCATCCAACATAGTCTGAGTATGAATATGATATCAACTTGAATCCTCCATCTTTTGGATACCAAATTCCTACATGATTGTTTGCTTCAAATATTTGATGATCCTCTTGGCTGCTTGTAAGTGAGATTCTTTAGGTTGAGGTTGGAATCTTGCACATACTCCTACTGGAAATGCTATATCAGGTATGCTTGCAGTTAAGTTGAGTAGAGATCCATTAATCCCTCTATATAACTTTTGCTCAACATCTTTTCCAGTTTCATCTTTCCAAAGAATAACTCTTGCACACATTGGTGTGTATGATGTGCCACTTGTATCCATACCGTACATGTGTATCAAGTCCTTTGTGTACTTGGATTGATTGAAAGATGCCATCTTTCATTTTGCTTCACTTGCAAACCAAGAAAATAATTGAGTTCTCCTATCATACTCATTTGAAATTTACTTTTCATCAAATTTGCAAATTTCTCACATAGCTTTTCATCTTCTGATCCAAAGATGATGTCATCAACATAGATCTGAACTAATAAAATTCTTGTTCCTTCTTCTAGCTTGAAGAGAGTCTTGTCAATAGTTCTTTTGTTGAATCCATTGTTGATTAAGAATTGTGACAGTGTCTCATTCCAGGCTCTAGGTGCCTGTTTGAGTCCATATAGTGCCTTTTTCAGCTTGTAAACTTTATCTTCCTTCCCTTTGAGTTGGAATTTAGGTGGTTGATCCACATATACTTCTTCTTCTAGAAGTCCATTCAAAAATGCACTCTTGACATCCATTTGATATACTTTGAAATCTTTATGTGCTGCAAAAGCTAGAAAGAGTCTGATTGCTTCCAATCTTGCTACTTGTGTAAAGGTTTCATCATAGTCTATTCCTTCTGTTTGATAGTAGCCTTTTGCAACTAGCCTTGTTTTGTTTATGACAACTGTTCCTTGTTCATCCATCTTGTTTCTGAATACCCATTTTGTTCCAATAATGTTTGCCATATCTAGTATGTCAACAAATTCCCAGACCTCATTTCTCTCAAATTCATTGAGTTCTTCTTGCATGGCAGTGATTCAATCAGCATCTTGAATTGCATCATCTATTGTTTTGGATTCCACTTGTGATGGGAAACAATTTAGCATACTTTCCAGTTGTCTGCTGTTTCTAACTCCTGTATGAACATCTCCAATGACTTGTTCTTCAGGATGATCTCTTAGCCGGTTTAAATCAGCCTAAAGTTTCTCTTGATCTGGTTCTTTCACTGGTTTGTTCTTTGTCAAACTGTTGATAGCCTTGAAGTTCAGATGATTGAGTCCTCTATGCTATATCCAGCTTGTTGACTGCTTGTTCTTTGCAAGTATGCATGTTTCTACCTTTGCTGTCCTCCAATCTACCACATGCATGTTGTCTTCTCGTATACATTTTGAATCTTCAAATTTTTCTTTGTCAGTATGTGATGTAAGTCAACTAGATACTTTTTATGATGTTTTATCCTCATTTCTCATGCATTTATTGATGTTTTTGTATCAATTCAAGTCATCATTTTCTTAGTTTCATCCATATGTGTAGATATTAACTATTATGTAAAATATCATGTTTAGATTGGTTTTGTACCGGTTATAGTAACCGGAGTGTCGTGTTGGGTTTACTCTTGGTATTCTTGTGTTGTATTGCAGATTATAGGTTGACCAAGATCCCGATGGACGACACGTGTTGAGCCTAAACAAGTATTTTGAGGGCTATATAAGTGTGCCAGAAGCTATCAGATTCAAATAGATCATTTGTCGATTAGCACTTTTACCGTAACCTATCTTCACGTGAAAATTTACACATATTAGAGGAATTTTCTGGAGAATACTTCTGCATCAGAGTTGTAGATCAAGAAACAATCTTTCCAACACACTTTGAATCACATCAATCGGAGCTCTACAACTCTAGTTATGATCATTTTACCGAGCTGCTGTGAAGAAACTGTGGTGGCGCGCCCCGAGACATCCATGGTGCGCCCCGAGACATCCATGGTGCATGCCGAGACATAAAATCTGAGGTGGTTGGATGCAATTAATGCTAAAATCAAATCTCAACCACTTTGAAATTCATGGTGTAGGCCAAATCTTCATGGTGCAGGCCATGACATAAAAATATCAAATTAATTAGGATTTGGAGCTCATTTTGGGAGGGTTTTTCTAGAACAGAACCGAGAGAAGAAAAAACCCATCTTTTTGGCTCTTCTTGCAGGCACCATCAGTCCATGGCTTCTAGAGCCAAAATTAGTCACAATATTTAGCTATTTTCATCACAAGTATAATTCTAGAATGCTAGTTCAACATCTTGGTGTATTTTAATTGGGTGAAGCTCAACATCTTGGGGGCAAAATCCATTGATGTTCTAAGAAGAGGCCGATCAAGCTTTCCATTGCACACTCAATGTTTGTAATCGGTAACATTCTAGTTTTATCTTGTTTTGTTTGTTCTTGTGATTATGAATGCTAATCTTGATATGTTAGTAATTGTAGTAATGAGTAGCTAAATTTGTAACTAGCCAAGATGATGTTGTAGTGATAGTTAGTTAATCTCTTATGTTGATTGTGAATGATTGTTGATGTTGTTTAGTTTCAATTGTTGTGAGTCTTTTCCTATTTGCAATGAATTGGTTGTTGGTGTTGGATTGATCACCTAGCACTAACACACACACACACACTTAGTTGAGACCGAAAGGAGATATTAGGTGTGGGAGAAGGAATAGGAGAACCGGAAGGTAAAATTGACCTTAATTGGCATTCGATTTCTTATCCGGGGTTGTTGACATTGTCATTGCATTCAAGTGCTTATCGTGCCAATTTATTAGGTTTAGGGCACCTAGGCCAAGGAGGAGGTATAGAGTAGTTTCATACACTCGTATGAGGGGAGACTACTTGCTTAGGAATGCACAATTTCACACTTTTGAACACCAATGGTAGGATGGATGGAAATCATTCTCATGATACTACGAGAGATTAGCTTAATCTACACATTGTCTTGGTTAGGTTTCTTTTATCATTTTATCAACTTTTGTAGTTAATCATTAGTTTCTTACACAAACTTGCGATTCAGATCAAGATAATAATAACTAATTGGTGTTTGACTTCACATCCCTGTGGATATGACCTTGACTCACCGTACTAGACTACAATTGACCCGGTACACTGCCGGTGAGATTGGAACCCTAGGAAGGTTTGCATCAATATGCCTTCCTCTTTAATCTTGTCGGGGTTTTCAAAATGTAACTTTGGGTCAATCAAAAGCTTTAAATTCGGTAAGCCGTCCTTTATTTTCTGTCATGTGTCTGGAATATCCATTGTCTATGTACCAGACATCCTGCAAAACAAATTATGCAGTTTTAGGTACCCAATACTGTTTGGGTCCATACCTGTTAGTAGTCATGCCTCTTATTCCAAGGGTGTATCCAAAGGATCTTCTTATTGGATAGTTGAAATCATCAACTTCATACATGTAAGGCATGGCAGAATAATTTCTTGTAGATTTATTGAAATCATTCTGATACAATTCTCTACTTTTTGGTTCATTTGCATCCTTTTTCACTATCCAATATGCAGGAGGAAACTTATTTTCATATTGCTTCTTGTGTCCAGGAACATGCCTTGGTTGGATTTTCCTAAACACATGTTGCATAGCATGAAATGGTTTCTTCTTGTATTTTGAGGGTGCAACATTCCAGTCATCCTCTGAAGGGTAAAGTCTTCCCTTAACTTTCAGTAAGCCTTTGCCTTTAATTGGCTGGTTTGATGATTTACTCTACTATTTCACTATACTGGGTTTTGACTTCACCGGTGCAGGATGAGTAGTTGAAACTATGGTCTGTCCTTTTTTGAATTTAGGTCCAGTTTTGGTCCTTGATTCAGAATTGTGTTGTCCATTGTTTCCTTAATCATCCTGACTATTGTAGCCAAGACCATATCTGGATCCAAACCTTTTTGGGGTTCGTAAGCTGGTGCATTGAGTGGTGCAGTGGTGCTCTTAACTGGTAGGGAGATTTTCTTAGCTGGTCTGTCAACATTAGATGAGTGATCATCTGCTGCTTGTTGATCAGTTGAGTATACTACCTTACTAGTTGATTCAACTTTAATTCCATGCAGTTGTTTCTTTAATCTTTTATTTTCCTCTCTCAGATTCTCACATTCTTGTTCCAGAATTTCATGATCTAATTGAATTTCTTCAAATTTACTCATGAGATTTTGAATTAGGTTTGTAGAATCTAAAGGGAGAATAGAAGAATGTGCAGTGTCAGATGTGGATGCAGATGATGAGTATGAACTAGATATTACCTCTGTTTCATCAGCTTCCTTAGCCATAAGGCATAAATATGCTTTGTCATTGTCTGAGCTGTTAGATTCATCATCATATTAATCAATATCAGATGATTCTTCATTCTTTTCACTACTGGTTTCAGCTTTAAGTTCCTTCTTGCCCTTTCTCTTTTCTGTTTTTTTGTACATCTTCTTTTCCTCATCTTTGTCTTTTTCTTCAGGGCAATCTGCCTTGAAGTGACCTTTCTTATTGCAACTGAAACATCTGTATTCATTATCTTTTTTCTTTATGTCTTTGCTTGAGCTTGACTTCTTGTTTGATGATGAACTTTCTTTGAATTGTTTCTTCTTGCTAAACCTGTCAAAACATTTAATCAGTGAAGCAATCTGTTCTTTTAGCTCCTGTGTCTTTGTGCTGCTTGTATTAGCCATTTTTCTTTGCTGGGGTGGAACAAGTGCACTAACCTTGTGTGCCTCTGTTGCTGCACTGTCTTCATTGTTTAACTCAAATTCATGATCCTTTAATTGAGACATCAGAGTCAAAGTATCGGTATTTTCAAGATTTATTGTTCCTCTGAGTACTGATGTGATGATCTTCCATCTTTCAGGTAGACCTCTCAAGATTTTCAGACAATCTTCCTTCTGTGGGTATATATGTCCAAGTTGTTGCAACTCACTGATGATGCTTGAAAATCTGTTATCCATTTGATCAATGGATTCTCCAGTCTTCATTTTTAAATTTTCAAATTTCTGTTTTGAACCGATAATTCATTTTCCTTGATTGCCTCTGATCCCTCATTGATTAGAGCCAATTTCTCCTACATCTCTTTTTCAGTTTTGCAATCTTTGATCCTCATGAACATATTGTTGTCTAGAGTCTACATAATCATGTCTTTTGCCACAAAGTCAAGATTTGCTCCTCCTGTCCTCCTTTGTCCAGTTCTTCTTTTCTTTGATTGTTTCTTTTCCTTGATCTGCTCCTGTTGTTACAATAGTTATGATCTGGATTGGTCCATCATTGTTGACATCCAACATCTCCTCATGATTTGCTGCAAGATGAGAAAGCATTCTTATTTTGTATTCTTCAAAATTATTTACATTAAAAACAAGAATCTTATACAAACTTGATGATTCCATGATGAAAAGAGTTGTATATGCAAAAAAGCTCAAATTACCGATTTGAAAACTACTTTGAAAATGTGCGATCTCATTGTTACCAGAAATCAGATCTAAACAGGTTCTGATACTAAGAACTCTACTCCGATACCAATTGTTGGTCCCAGAGAAGGGTAAAAGTATAGTCAGAGGGGGGAGGGGGTGAATGACTATACTGGAGTTTCAAAAACTTTTCTCCATATAAAAGCTTTCGAGTAGCGGATAAGTCCCTTCTTTTAATACTGTTTCAAAGTAGGGTATGCACACACAAAGTATGAATTATGCAGTAAGTAAGTGCAGTAAAGTAAAGTGCTGAAAGTAAATAGACACAAAGATTTATAGTGGTTCAGGGTGGTGTAATCCCTTAATCCACTCTTCTCCTGTGATGATTGGAGGAATTCACTATTGTTTTCACTGATTCAATTGTTAGATTGTCCTTGGCTACACAAGCTTCACAATCCAAAGACTATCACTCTGTTGGACTTATTTCTTAATTTTGATGATGAGTGCCAGACTAGCTGTTATAGTGCAAAGGCAAAAAGATGTCTAGATCAAATGTATAGGTTTATTAGAGTTTGATTTATGAATAGGTTTGATCAAACAAGCCTTTGTAATGGTCACCGATTTATGTCACAGATCGGTCAATATCGATGAGGGTAGATAGGTCGAGAGACTAGTCAGAACCTCTTGAAGACCGAAGAAGGCGAGGCTCAAACTCGATTCTGAAAGGCTAAGGGATCAAACTTAGTAATTTAAGTCAAAGATATGGAATCAGAATTTAGGCAAGTCTGTGATGACATAAACTGATTACATATACCTTGTGTACAAGGTCTAAGTTCCATAAGTTGGATGATGTTTGGAACTTGGTTATAATTAAAAAGGTGTAATCTAACTTCACAAATAAAAGTTAGATAAAAGAAATCAGCTGCATTGTATTTTACATACAGCAAATTGCTGTTCAGCAGACTGATGAACCTGCTGATAATATACCTCGATTAATTCAAGATTATATTGGAAGATTACATGGATAAGAACATCTAACTACCTCTGACTTATCAAACAAATCAAAGGCTGAGATTAAAAGAACGTTGGGATGATTCAGATTTTTATCCAATGGTTATAAGTCAAAAGGGTGGACAGACTGCACTGTCAAAAAGGAATTCTGACAGTGTCAGTCCTATGAATAGTGACAGAAAGCAAATCAGATGGGACAAAAATCAGGAACGGTTACTGATCGGGGTCAATCAGGTTATAATATACTTGACCACCATAAACCAATACTAGCAAGAGGACTAGGCCCATCGTAGTATAGCTATAGTGAATCAAGGTCGATCCCACAGGGAACCAATTGTGGATCATCTTATATACAAAAAATTAATTAAACATGTCAAGGACATAGAGGCGGTCTACGACCAACATAAGACAAGAAAGGTAAAGACACGACTCGACACAACGTAATTAACCTCCCCAATTATAGTCTTTATCGTTTGGACCTAGATAATTTATATAATAAACTGAACTTATTAACTGTCAATCCGTTTGTATCTATCTTAGATTGGCTACGGGAGTCATCCTCTTTAACTTGACTTAGCACCGGTTAGGTTGCTAGATCACTGTGCTACATTACGTGACTTCACCTTTTGGGTATCCATCTCATATAACTTGCACGCTTTACGACACTAAGGATGCCGATATTAATCGTACACCTCGTCCAGGCAACATTCCTATGGTTAGGCGTATTTCCTAAACGATTACTCAAGCTCTCGTCCAACTAGCAATTACCAAGTTATAGTCTCATGCTAATCTCATTACGTGCACGTATAAGCGGTGCATGCAATTCCCGAATATAAACCTACCTAGATATTGCTTTGAACGTCCGTGAAGAGAAATTCATAAGCCCGCCTAAGAGTTTTATATTGGTATTTCCTTTTACATGTTTTAATTAAACTAAGCGAGTAACGTAGCCATAGCCATACCTCTTCGAGATAATAAATTCAACTAGGCTAAACCTACCATAAAGACGTGGCGTAAATAATCGATGAAACAGGGCTCGGTCGACCGAGTGTAAGGCCTCGATCGACCGGATGACACCTTTCGGTCACCCGAAAGGTTTCAACCTGAATACATCTTAGAATATATCTCTCACGGCGTTTCATCATACGAGCAGTTAAACAATGATTTGCATGCAGTATTCATATAACCTAACATAGATACGCATTAATTAAATCAAGTAGATTCATGAATAAATACTAAGTGTATGACGTAGGTTATGGGATCCCCATAGACAAGGAGTCGCCACATCCCTAATGTCATAGCCTAGATCTACATCATCTAGCTATGATAAACTAATTCAAACGATAAAGCATAATTGGGAGGGATTAATTACTCAAAAGAAAGAAACATAAAATTAAAGGCTTACATATTTGCAGCCATAATAAACTGCTGGACAGCTACATTGTAACGTACCAAAGCTATGAATGAAGGGATTGTATGTATGTCTAAGGTGTGTTTTTGGTGTCTTTTTACAAATTTCGTAGCTGCTGCTTATATAGAGGTTTTTGCCGACCAAGTAAGGATCTAGAAGATATACACGCGATTTCTGCCAGATAAACTTCAAGTGACCGAGCCGACTCTCTCGGTCAACCGAATGGATAGGCTCGGTCGACCGAGCCCTTTTTTACACGTGTTAAACGCGTCTCTTTGTCTGACTTGTTCCCCACTGCATTCTTTTGAACTGATCTGATTTATCCTTTGATTAATGCTCCGATTTTCTTCTTTATTATCTCGAGATTTACCGATTACACGATATTTATCTTCCCGATTTATCACGATCTACAAAATCAGCAATTATCGCACAATAAATCGGTCTTTAATAATAAAAACAGCTAAATACCAAATATCATATTAATAATCACTTAACATTAAATAATAAATATAAACGAGTGATTTAATATGAAATATACAATATTAATATCGATTAAGGTCAACGTTGATGACTTTTACGGGTATAATTTGACCGTCATCAGTTACATTTGAATTTCAAATACAAGTCACATGCATTCTTACCTATAAATAGAGGAATTTCAACTAAAAAAAAAGAAGATGATTGATGAACTTTAAGTGAAAAATATAAGAGACTATTCTGAGATGAAAAACACCCTGCTGAACTTACAGAACTTAAAGCTACTGATCCAGAAAGATTCTTCAAGTGTATTAAGTATTCAAGCTACATCAAGTATACACACCTGAAGACTACAAGCTGCTGATTATATCATCCTAATCAAGCTGTTGTAACTGAATCATTTATTTGATTAAATCTTTATTTTATAAAGAATCTGCTGAAGACAGTGAAGCTCAGCTGTGTGAAAGACTGTTGTTTGTGATGGAGCTGGTGAAGAGGCAATCCTACCCTTCAAGGACCAGTGGAAGACTTAGGAGCAGCAATCCTACCTGTTCCCAGTTTTCAGTTTGTGAAGCAATAATTATTGGTGAAGGACAAGCAACCTTAGGAATCTTTGTAACTGCAACATCAAAGATCTCTAGTGAATTACCTCCAACATCACAGGAGAAGAGTGGACTGACAGGATTACACCACCTGGAACCATTATAAAATATGCCTACTTACTTTCAGCATTTACATTATGCACTTAGTTTATTTTACACATCAACCTACTGAATCTAGCAACTGAAATCACACACATACACTGCTGAGTATCTAATACTTAGTATCACATTTTAACAACAAGTATTAAGGCTTAATTTTGACATAATTCCGCTGCACAAATTCATGAACTGACTGTCAATGAGACTCAATTTATCGGCAAGAAGCTCTTGAGGTATCGCTAGATTATCAAGTTTCAAAGAAGTCATCTTTGAAATTGTTGAATTTGTTAACTCCAAAGTTTTAAGTGTTATGTTTATTCACCCACCCCCCTCTAAACTTAACCAAAGCCTTTTCAAGGGACCAACAATTGGTATCGGAGCAGTGCTTCTGTTCTGAAGAAATCCTACTTGTTGTGCTTGTGAAAATATTTTGAAACTTTTTCAAGTTACTGATTTTAAAAAATTTGCATCATGGATAACACCCAGTATGCTAGAACTATGTTGATGTGTTCTCTAGATAGATTTGATGAATATAAACGTCGAATGCAGGCTTACCTTGCTGCAACTCATGATGAGATGATGGATGTACTAACTGATGGACCACTAGAGATTACTAAGGCAGTAACAGTGGGTGATACTACAGAGTACATTCCTAAACCAAAAAGAGAATGGAATGCAGAAGACAGAAAAAGAGCAAACCTCAACAATATTGCTATTGATATCATTTATAGAACGTTGGATAGCAATATGTACATGAAGGCCAAAGATTGCAAACCTGCAAAGGAACTTTGGGACAAGATACAGTTGATCTGTGAAGGCACTGATGCAATAAAGAAGAACAAAATCAGTGTGGTCAAAAAGAGGTTTCAAAAGTTCAAGATGCTACCAAATGAAACCATTGAACAGATGGAATCAAGATTTAATGCTATCCTGGATGAACTTACCCTGCTGAGTGTAAGTTATTCAAAAGAGGAAATAAACACAAAAATCTTGGAAGCATTACCTGCTAAAGATGTTTGGAAAATGAAGGTGACTGCAATAGAAAAAATGAGAAAGCTGCATAAAGAAGACACATTCAATTTATTTTCAGATCTTAAAGCTTATGAGTTTAGCAAAAAGCTTGTACCTGAGACTAAAAAAGAAGAGCCAAAGACCACTGCATTGGCTGCTTCACATCAAGAAGAAACATTTGGAGGACAAGATGATCTGCTGGATGAGATGCAGGAACAAATTGCCCTACTGAGCAAGAAAATCAGGATGATGAAGACAGGAAAGGCCCCTGCAAGAAATTTCACAAAAAGGCCTACTGAAAGGAAGAAAGAAGAACCAAAGAAAGACAATGACTATCTATGCTTTCATTGCAAGAAACCAGGACACTTCAAACCTGATTGTCCTGAGTTAAAACAAAGTAAGGAACCTGATTATCTTTGCTTCAACTGCAAGAAGCCTGGACACTTTAGACCTGATTGTCCAGACCTACTGAAGACCAGGAGTCAACAAAGAAGACATGGCAAGAAGGCTATGGTTGCTGAAGATGAATCAGGGTATGAAGTGGAATCTGAAAAGGGAAATGAATCAGATGACACAAAGATCGTTCTTTGTTATGGAAGATTATGCTTTGATGGCCAATATGGATGAAACTCGAGGAGGTATACACATCTTGTATCAATAAACACTCTGGCTGGAAGTGATTGTGAATCAACATGTGGTTCAAATCCTAGAAATTCTAAAATGAGGAGACTTTGGATGCTATCCTTAATCAATCGAGTAAAATACAATCTGTTATGAGATTGTGAAGGTGAAAAAAAGCTCTTCGCTTGGAGGTTGAAAGATTAAAAGCTGAATTAAAAATTCTTAAAGGGAAAGAAAAGGATGCTGGACAGAATCAGCATAAG
Organism: Gentiana macrophylla; assembly: GCA_026214975.1. Lineage (NCBI taxonomy): Eukaryota > Viridiplantae > Streptophyta > Magnoliopsida > Gentianales > Gentianaceae > Gentiana > Gentiana macrophylla. Next base: position 57,148,274 of record CM047806.1, on the reverse strand, counting down.
CCTGCTGAACAATCAGTAGCTACTGAATCTGCTGAACCATCTTGTTCTTTTAATGCATACAAATCTAGAAAGCCTTATGGTGATAAAACAGGGCTTGGATTTGGAACTCAACAATCCAAAAAGAGTGGATCCAGTAAGGTTACTGAACCTAGTACCAGAATTAGTCCTAAGTTTGTACCTGCACAAGATCCAACTCCAAGTAAGGTTTCTGAGGCAGTAAAACCTACTGAGAATACTTCAATGAAGCAAAATCAGAAGTCAAAGAAGTCAACAGCTCCTGACAAAAAGAACAAATCCAAAAACAGGACTGTTGTGCCTTCTAGACCTACTGATAGCAGACCTGCTACCAAGTCTGCTGGACCACACAAAGGTAAAGGTCAGAAATATTCCAAGGATAAGAATCCTAAATCTAAAAATGATGATTGGAATATTCCTGTACCTGCTGATAGAAACAACCAGTATAACCATGCTGCTAGGGTAAAACCTAAGCAATAGAATCAGGAGAGGATTCAGAGGACTTATAAAAGGCCTCAAAGCAGGGACCTCAATGAGACTCCACACTACTGTAATGCTCCTAACAGACAAACAAACAAATGGTTATACTAATGCTTCTAACACCAAAAGTCACTTCAAACAACATTATAAACCAAAAGGCCAGAAAACATATGTGAATGCTACACAACCTATTGTTAGATTCTATGGATGTGTGGAATACATGTATGGACCAAAGTATGCCACTTTTAGGAGAAGACCTTATGGAAACTTACCAAAAGTCATGCTTACTACTGACCACTATGGACCCAAACAGGTTTGGGTACCTAAAATGTATTAACTTTGTTTTGTAGGGTGTCTGGTACTTTGACAGTGGATGTTCCAGACATATGACAAAGAACAAGCACTGTTTGTCAAACTTTGTGGCAAAGGATGGTCCAAGAGTGAATTTTGGCAACAAGAATACACCTGGATATACAAGAGGATATGGCACACTTGTGAGAAATGGACTTACAATCAAGAATGTTGCATATGTGGAAGGACTGGACTTCAACTTGCTGAGAACTGGACAATTCTATGATATGGGATACAAGGTCACTTTTGACAAAAACAACTGCATTGTCATTAGTGAAAGAGGTGATCAAGTTGTCTTGGTGGGGTAGAAGACAACAAAACATGTATGTTGTGGATTGGTCTACTATGATTCGAAAAACTCGCCTGATTGTGCATACCAAGTCTCGAACTCAATTGGTTATGGCGCAAGAAGTTGAGTCATTTGAACTTTGATGATATCAATCAGCTTGGTGAAGAAGAAGTCGGTGATTGGTTTACCCGAGATCACATTCAAAAGGATGCTATATGTGATGCATGTCGCAAGGTAAATAGATAAAGTCAAGCTTCAAGTCAAAAACTAAACAATCAACTAATAGAGTGTTGGAGCCGATGCATATGGATCTTTTGGACCAATAACTCCAACAAGTGTAACAGAAAGAAATACACCTTAGTGGTTGTGGATGATTATTCAAGGTACACTTGGGTGATATTTATGAACAAGAAAAGTGAAACACTCAAAAGCATGCCTAATCTTTTAAAGAGATTACAAAATGAGAAAAGTTTAACAGTAGTAAAAATAAGATCAGATCAGGGTACTGAATTTCTCAACAAAGTTATAAGAGAATACTGTGAACAGAATGGTGTACTAAATCAACTTGTCAGCTTCTTTGTACACCTCAAAGAAATGGGGTTCTTTGAAGAAGAAACAGGACTTTAAAGGAAGCAGGGAAGGACAATGATATGTGAAGCATTGCTACCGAAAGATATTGGGTGAAGCGATTAATACAAAGATGCTATACACAAAACAGAACATCAGTGAACAAGAAACTGTTGAAGACGCCTTATGAGATTTGGAATGGAAGGAAACCAAATATATCCTATTTCCATCCATTTGGAAGTAAATGTTTTATTCTATATCACAAGGTTCATTTGAAGACATTCCAACCAAAGTCAGATGAAGGAATTCTCTTGGGATATTCTTCATCAACAAGGCATTCAGTGGTAATCGAACAAGAGGTCATCAAACATGAAGAAAAAATCCATGTTGTGTTTGATGAACCTAAGTTCACTTTGTATGGAAGATGAAGATTGTGAACTCACCGAGAATCAACAAGTCACCGATCCAGTTGTGTTGAAGTTTTGGAAAGATTCAATGACTTAAAAGTTTCGACATCGCCCCTCTTGAACAACACCTGTTGGTGACATTACGATGCAACAATCGAAGCAATTCAAGGATCCGCTTTGAACCCCCGTTGTTGAAGAAGCTACAGAGAGACCTATCAAGATGAGGTTCCCGATAATCAAGCTAACCGTAATCCACAATGGTTAAGGAATCACCTCACCGAACAAGTTATTGGCAATGTACAAGAAGGTGTAAGGACTAGAAGACAACCGAAGCTATGTTTACTTGTTTTCTATCTCAAATGGAACCAAAAGTTGTTGAAGAAGCAATTTCAGATCCAGATTGTATAATTGCTATGCAAGAAGAGTTAAATGAATTTGAAAGAAATCAAGTTTGGACACTAATTGAAAGGACAAGTCATGCAAATATCATTGGTACTAAATGGGTATACAGAAATAAACTTGATGAATCTGGTACCATTGTAAGGAATAAGGCCGACTAGTTGCAAAAGGCTATTCTCAAGCGTAAGGAATAGATTTTGATGAAACTTATGCACTGTTGCAAGATTGGAAGCTATCGATTATTCTTGGCACATGTTTGCATATAAGAACTTCAAAGTATATCAAATGGATGTCAAAAGTGCATTTTTGAATGGCATTCTAGAGGAGGAAGTGTATGTACAGCAACCTCCTGGATTTGAAGTTAAAGATCAAGAAGATAAAGTGTATAGACTCAACAAAGCACTTTATGGATTGAAACAGGCACCATGAGCTTGGTATGAAACCTTATCTCAATTCTTGGTGGACAATGGTTTTACAAAAGGCACCATTCATAAAACTCTTTTCGTAATCAATGAGAAGGATACAAGACTACTGGCATGCATTTATGTTGATGACATAATCTTGGGTTCAAAATGAATTGTTATGTGAAAAGTTTGCAAATCTAATGAAGAGCAAATTCCAAATGAGTATGATGGGAGAAATGAACTACTTTTTGGGATTGCAAGTTAAACAGATGAAAGATGGAATCTTCATTCATCAAACCAAGTATACCAAGGAGTTGCTGAAGAAGTTTGGTATGGAAAACAACACTAAGATATCAAATCCAATGAGTACAAATATTAGATTGGATGAAGATAAAGAAGGCAAAGATGTTGATCAGACTTTATACAGAATGATGATAGGCAGTCTGCTGTATCTCACTGCCAGCAGACCTGATATATCCTTTGTTGTAGGTGTTTGTGCAAGATTTCAATCTAAACCTAAAGAAAGTCACTTAGGTGAAGTCAAGAGAGTTCTCAAGTACCTAAAGGAGACTTTAGGAGTAGTGATATGGTACTCCAAGGATGGAAGCTTCAAAGTTATATCCTACTCAGATTCTGATTATGCTGGATGCAAGATTGATAGAAAAAAGCACTACAGGAACCTGTCAGTTGATGGGAAGTAAACTGGTCTCCTGGTTCAGCAAGAAACATAATTCAATATCAACCTCCACTGCTGAAGCTGAATACATTGCTGCTGGAAGTTGCTGTGCACAAGTACTATGGCTAAGACAACGATTAAGGGATTATGGAATTGAAGAAAAGGAAATTCCAATTATGTGTGACAACACAAGTGCAATTGCAATCACAGAAAATCCTGTTTTGCACTCAAGAACCAAACATATTGATGTAAGACATCATTTTAAAAGATATCATGTTGAAAAGAAAGATGTGGTGGTTCTATATATCCCTACTGAAAATCAACTTGCTGATATTTTCACTAAACCACTTGATAGTGAAAGATTTGCTAAACTAAGGACTGAACTTGGAATTATAAAAGTTGACTGATATTCAGCAGTGTACTGTAATTCACCAAGGGGATTAGTCTTTGATATGTTGGGTGAGCTCACTTAGCAGATTAGTCATTGGTATCAACAATTCCATGTACTTATGTTTGGACAAATGAGCAAATGAGGTTGCCAAGGGGATTGATCTTGATAGATCAGTCATTGGTATTAAACTTCATCTTGTATTATCAATTGAACAAAAACAGAAAAAAATCAAGGATCAGCAGTGTCACATTGTCGCAGAATCTTTGAAGCACCTTTATCGCCAGATCGCCGAGCCAACCTCGCGAGGACAACCTCACCGAATGGAACGTTACACAGTCAAACTTTATTAAAGTCAAAGAGCAATTGGCGGGATATTTATTCTATCCATTATTACCATAGTTAACACGATCTAACGGTTACAAAACGTTATGGAGGAGTTTTGGAACACGTGTCAAGACAGGATTCACTCAGATTAGTCGTGGTTAACATCAATGTACGTGCACTGGCAGTTACAACTACCCACTGTCTATATATACAGACCTACATAATGAATATACTCTCTACTCACAAAATCTGCTTTATCTCTACAAATTTACACTGTGTGAACACAGATTTACTATCTATCTTCTTCATTTTTTTTCTTACAACAATGGCAGAAAAGATTGATGTCTAGATTGAATCAAGCCAAAGTGTTAGAGGCTTTGTTGTTGATGCTAATAGAACTGAATTAGCTATCAACATTGGTAGAAGAATAAGGAGATACGCAGGTCTGGAGAATGTGCTGAACATAAGACTGGAAACAATTTCATATACAAATGTTGTCAATTTTTGGAGAAACATTGTAATACAAGAAGGCACAGAGGCATTCAAAACCACTGTGAATGCCCATGAGATTGAGATTTCCCCAAGTCTACTGAGGGAAGTTTTTGGTTTTGAAGAAGTAGTGGATGGTCCAGTAAATCCTAAAGCAATGGGATTGTCCAAGATGGCTTTTGTTGATCAAATCAAAACAAATGAAGCCATCAAATCTATTCCAGGATAAATTGCGCATATTGGGAATGAGTACAAATGTTGAGCAAACTCAATGCAAAGAACATACTTGGATTGGTTGGAAGTATGGATACTCTATCAGGACCCAAGATAGAGCTGATGATGATTATATGCAGGAGTATGAGGTTTGATTGGGCTGAATACTTTATCCATTACATGAAGAAAGTACCCTTAGGATTGATGGTTCAGACCCTACTGAATCATTTGGAGATTCCTGATGTTGCACCTAAGAAGATCAATCAGTCCAGATACAAAAAAGAGATTGATTATGCTATCCCTGGTCTGGATGATGATGAAGAAGGTGTTGCAGAGGCTGCTGGAAGTGATGATGATGGAGATGATGGTGATGCTGGTGGTGAGCAGGTCAAGCAAACTGTTAAGAAATCTGTCAAACATGCTGCACCAAAGAGGACTACTGAGAAAAGAAAGGCTGCAGATACAAGGAAGATAACAGAGGTATTAAAATCTAAAAGAACAAGGAAGCAAACAGCACAGACTACTGAGTCTACTGAGGGTCCAGCTGAAGTTGAAGATACTGACCCTGTTGTTGCTACAAGAAAAACTGTTGTTGAGATATTGAGGGAACAACAGAAAGAAGCCAGTAAGAAGAGAAAGTCTACTGTAATTGAAGTTGAAGATGAGCCACTTTCCAAGAGAAGGAAAGAGATTTCCACAAGAAGAAACATGGAAAGGGGAAAGAATTGAAAATCTTAGAGGCTCAAAGGGCACAAGAAGAAGAAGAAACAGTAGAAGAAGAAGAAGCCATTGAGGCTGAGCCCTTGACTATTATCAAGCCTAATGAGGAAGCAGAGGTTGTTGTTGAGCAACCTGCTGAAGAGTCACATCAGCCTACTGAGATTGAACCTGCTGTTGATGTTGTTATATCCTCAACTAAGGCTGCTGAGTCTATTGAAAGTGAATAGGTTGTTGTTGAGCAATCTGTGGAAGAAACACAGCAGTCTGCTGCACTAGAGCCTGCTGTAGAATCTGCTAAATCTACTGGAGAGACACATGTTGTTGTTGAGCAACCTGTGGAAGAACCACAGCAAATCACTGAACCTACTCCTGCCGTGGAAGTTGAAGAATTGGTTGAAGACCCTGCAAGTGTTGCATGAAGTCAGGGGGAAGAGCAGTCTGCTGCTAACCCTGCTGATGAGCATGTAAGTCAGGGGGAACCAAGTGTTATACAAATGGAAGTAGTAGGTACAAATATACAACCTCAGCAACCTACTGACCTTGAAGCATCTGTAGAAGAAACATTGAATCTACTTGTTGAGACCTTTGGAGGTCAGCAATGTATTGCAAAAGCTCTCAAAGGATCATTCTGGCCCAATGAAAAACATGAGAAGAAGAGGAAAGAAGGGTATGTTGATCCAAAACTCCTGATGGTGGCTGATTACTTCCAATAGAAGTTTGGATTCTATAAGAAACAAAAACCTGCTGCAGAACCTATGACAGATTTTGAAGAATGGGTTTTTGAGAAATTAGGAGTGGAGAGTTTGCTGGATCTAATTGATACCTCTTTGTTACAATCAAGGCTGATGGATTTATTTGATGAACAACAGAAACAGGAAGGTATCAAGTTCAGGGATCCAAGAGGTGGTGATGATGACTCTTCATCATCTGATTCTGATGATAATCACCCCTCTGGTCCAGGTGAAGTCAGTGGAAGTGCCATGTTTACTGAACCAAGAGTAGAGCAACTTCATCTTTGGGCCGGATCCACTGAGAAAGAGCAAACTGGACATATGAATGAGGACAATCTCACCATAGATGACATTGAGGCACAAATCAATGAGGGAATAGATGGTGGTGCAAACAGAATGGTTGGTGAGATTGATAACTTATTTGTGGTTGAACCTACTGATCAACCTGAGGATCAGCAAGCTGAAGTTTAGAGTGAAGAAAGAGTCACTGATCATGATGAGCCAAGTGTCAGTTCTGAGGACTCCATTCAATATCAAAACTGGTTGACACTGATGGCACCCTGACTAACACTGCAAATCTATTAAGAAGGATTGGGGATATGGGAGAATTTCAACAGAAAACATGGACATATTCCCCGATCAAGTTGTGGTGGCATATATTGCACCGATCCAACAGCTTGAAGAGGAGGTACAGTTCTTTGGGCTACAACAAAGACCAAAGACAAAGGTTGGAATAGGAGGTACAGTCACTTTGAGTCTCAAACAAAGACTCAGACAAAGGTTGGAACAATCCTTGGGTTTGGAGGAAACCCCTGTTGTTGAAGAGGTCTCTTTGTGTGGAGCCTACTGATCGGGGTCAATCAGGTTATAATATACTTGACCACCATAAACCAATACTAGCAAGAGGACTAGGCCCATCGTAGTATAGCTATAGTGAATCAAGGTCGATCCCACAGGGAACCAATTGTGGGCCATCTTATATACAAACAATTAATTAAACATGTCAAGGACATAGAGGCGGTCTACGACCAACAGAAAACAAGAAAGGTAAAGACACGACTCGACACAACGTAATTAACCTCCCCAATTATAGTCTTTATCGTTTGGACCTAGATAATTTATATAATAAATCGAACTTATTAACTATCAATCCGCTTGTATCTATCTTAGATTGGCTACGGAGTCATCCTCTTTAACTTGACTTAGCACCGGTAATTCACTAAATCACCGTGATATTGTTACGTGACTTTGCCTTTTAGTGCCTCCATCTCATATAACTCACACGCTACGACTTCAAGGATGCCGATATTAATCGTACACCTCGTCTAGGCAACATTCCTATGGTTAGGCGTATTTCCTAAACGATTACTCAAGCTCTCGTCCAACTAGCAATTACCAAGTTATAGTCTCATGCTAATCTACGACGTGCGATAAGCGGTGCATGCAATTCCCAAATATAAACCTACCTAGATAACGCTGAACGTCCAAGATCAATTCATAAGCCTACCTAAGAGTTTTATATTGGTATTTCCTTTTTACGCTTTAATTAAACTAAGCGAGTAACGTAGCCATAGCCATACCTCTTGAGATAATAAATTCTATTAAGTTAACCTAACCATAAAGACGTGGCTATTTAACGGATGAAAACAGGCTCGGATCGACCGAATAGCCGGGCTCGGTCGACCGAATAGTCTGGGCTCGGTCGACCGAATGGTCTTTTCCCCAGATTACATCCACGAACGTATCTCTCAAAGTTTTCATCATACACAACGGATTAAACAGTAATTCGTAAAGCATTCATATAAACTAACTTAGATACACATTAATTAAATCAAGTAGATTCATGAATAAATACTAAGTGTATGACGTAGGTTATGGGATCCCCATAGACAAGGAGTCCCCACATCCCTAACGTCATAGCCTAGATCTACATCATCTAGCTATGATTAACTAATTCAAACGATAAAGCATAATTGGGAGGGATTAATTACTTAAAAGAAAAGAAACAGAAAATAAAGGCTTACATAATGCAGCCCTTAAATTGCTGGAAACACCCTCAATAAACTACATTGAATCAAGATATGAATAGAGTGATTTTATTGAATGATATTCTAAGGTATGAATTACAATTCTCGTAGCTGCTTGCTTATATAGAGATTTTTGCCGACTTAGGGTGGTTCTAGAAGGTAAACACGACAAAAGCCCTAAACCGCCCCGAAGCTAACACTCGGTCAACCGAAAGATGACACTCGGTCGACCGAAGCTATAGGCTCGGTCGACCGAACCTAAGTTTGCATGTTTAACACGTTTTCTTCGTCTAGCTTGTTCCCCACTGCACGCTTGCATGTTGATCCGATAAATCTTCCACTTAATGCTCCTATTTTCTTCCTTCCTTATCTTGAGATAATTGATTGAATGACATTAATCCTCTCGATTTGTTGTGATCTGCAAAATCAATAATTATCGCACAATAAATCGGCTTTAAATAATAAAAATGGCTAAATACCAATTCATATAATATAAATAACATAACCTTAAATAATACATATAAACATGTGATTTAAGATAAAATATATATTATTAGTCTCAATTTAAGGTCAATGTTGATGTCTTTTACGGGTATAATTTGACCGTCATCAACTACCCCCACTTAGACTTTGATCGTCCCAACAAAGCATCAATAAGTCATTTCCCAAGACAACATTTCCCATGGTCAGTCATACTTACGCAAGAAACTCAAGTCAACTCATACTAGTCATGCTCATAAGATATCCATTATTCACTACTCACTATGAATCAAGTGATGTGTGCATGTGCATTTATTTCTATATATTTCGTGGCAAGATTAGAGTTTATGCAGACTTCGTAATCTCAACCCACCAACTTCAGTATTCATACTTCTTATGCCTTTTATTTTTGAAGCACTAGAGCAATAAGCAAGAGCGTATCTATACGGTTTTTGGACTTGAAGACCGAGTACTACTCAAAGCCTCTTAAAGAGTTGAATATTTTTTTTTTCATATCTTCATATTTTTCAAATACTATTAATCTCAAGGAAGAAAACTTTTTAGAGTATCCCCCTATCTTAGATCATGTATAGCATTGAATATTACCACAAGCGCGGGGCTACTTTGGTAATGTTACTACAAGCCCAGTGTCTAACATTTTGTTAAAACACAGGTACGTCTCAAGCTTATTAATCCGCTTTTGTTGGCAAGAAGATAAGAATACATCAGCCAATAAGTATCGTCACTAAGTCTACATAACCAATCATCTATGCAATGTACACATAATTTCTTCAGTTATTATGATTTGTGCGGTATACTCGATTCACAGGTTGAGTAATTGAATAATAAATAACTACTTGCAAAAACGGGCATAAATATCCTTAAATTTACTTAACATAAGTATAAAATGATCACGTTCTCATGAAACTTGGTTCCTTTCCTATCAATTCTTAGCTAGGAACTCACAATTCTAAGGGTACGAGATACATAATATGGTATGTATTCAAATTTTCAAATTTTCAATTTTTCTACCGTTTCATTCAAATTTCAATCATAACATAACATAGCTAAGTCTCCTACCCCCCACTTAAACATGGCATTGTCCTCAATGACAAAAATAAATGAGAATTTAAGAAAAAAGACTTAGCTCTGGAATGGATCCAAGTAAAGGAAAAAGATCGGAGTAAATTTCCGCACGTCGTGGAGAGATAGACACATCCTGTATAAGAAAACAAACTCCACGAAACCGTAAAATACCATGTCTATGGAAGTTATAAAATAATGTGGCAGTAATGAGGTATAAATACCTAAAAACAGTTTAAGCCACTTTATTTTATACAACCAACGACAAGGGAAAAGAAAAATACTAAATAGAAAGAAAAATAAACAAGCAACTAAAGATGGTGGTCTTCATCTACAACCTGGGCGGATAAGACAAATATCAAAAAGCATAACCCCATGTGGGAAAACACGAGGTGGACTGGCTCACTATGTATTCATTCCAGTATAAAAGAGAAACTTGGTAAGGTATAACAGATGCAATGCGACCTAGAGGATAACGATAAAATCAAATACTTAGCGCAGAACTTTCGCTTGCATTGGATATCAACAACTTAGGAGATGTAGCTACTCCTCAAAATTACTAATAACCCAATGTATCACGTAAAAGTCATAACCGTCATCAACAAGGTCGGATCGGTGTGATAGTGTAGAATAAAACTTATCATCTAGAAATGCCGGAATAGTCGGAAAAGATGTGAAATTTAAAACTTCCGGTAGAAAGATAAGTTGTACTTTGATCGAACCAAAAACCTTTAAAATCTAGCTAGGGTCAGAGCTACACTTACCCCAACTAGGATCATGAAAATCAAAAGGATAAAAATAATCATTAAAGCTTAGCAATATTTCAAATTCCGCAACACGTAGGTATTGTGTAAACAAAATGGAGGTTGAGACTATGATGGGTTTAGAAAAAGATACACATAAGGTTGGGAAGAAAAGATAAAGGGTGGGTAAGAAATTGTGGTTATGGGTGGGTTGAAAATGGTTAAGGCATTGAGATTGGGTGGGAGAGTGAAACAGATGGAAAGAAAGAGAGGCGATGAAAGAATGGTTAGAAATGTGAACTGCCGGGGCAGATTGGTGAGAGGATCGAAAAGTTTGAAGGTGAAAAATTGCAGAATGAATTGCACATCACTTTGGATTTTCACTTGGATCACCATTCTAAAAGATTTTGGAAGTTGATCAAAATTGTTCTTGTTCGCACCAATCATTCTCTGTTACATTTTCAGCAATTCTCAAGTTCTCTTAATGCTTCCATCTTAAGGTTTTTGCTAAATTTCCTTTTCTTTAGCAATTTCTTGACTCTCCTACGGAACTCTAATTCACGTGGCCTATATTGAGTAAAAAAAATTTGCACATCCTTAGCCTAATGGCCATCGGAACACAGCAAAATAAAAAACCTCAACATATGTCACGTTACTCTTATTTGACTCAAAGAAAACAGAAAACCTAAAATCCAAAAAAGAAATCCTAAGGGTTTTAAAGAAGTAGTTCTGAGTTTAAAGTCCTCAGCTCGACTTTCCAAACAGTATCCTTGTCAATCATTATTCTTGGATCACTAGACTTTGACCCTCTGAGCACTATTAGAGGTGGCTTGTCGCTTTTGCGGATTAATACCCTTCCCTTGGTTGTGAGACCTAGGAAACGACATTTATCCATACCATTTATACAAAGCTCTTACCTCGGCTCTCGTTTTAGGAATTAGTGAATTCTAAGAAACTCGGCTAAAATTATGGTTTTGGCCTTGACAATAAGAAACAATGAATCTAAGTACTCCGAATAAGGTCGGTTATGTAGGCAAGCCTACGCCGCCTTATTCGTTGGAACATATGTGATGATTCAGGCCAATCCGTCAAGATTAAGCCCCGCTTAGCCTCGAAGGCTTATCGGCTATGCTATGTCTTGTTGAATCGCCATAACGCATATCACACGCGTGGAGGGGATTCAATTGAGCCGAAGCTCGGTTAAACTTCGCCACCATGGTTTGACCATTTCCGAACCAATGTACTAAGAGTCTCCGATTTCTAAATTGTCACCCAAAGCGTAATCTCGTTTCTGTTTAAGGTGGCTTCACCGAGAAGCCATCACCATAAAACTCAACGAAAGTAGAAGATGGTGTTCTCTCAAAACTCAACGTCTTCTTTAGATTGTGAATGCTTAAACTACACAATTTGTTGCTCCTCTGCCGCAGTAGAAGTAATCTCATGCATAGACAAAGAGATTTTAACGTAACTACGAGGAACTCTTTATTCACTTGCTTCTTTCAACGACTACATGTTTCCTTACACCCTCTAGATGAGAGACAGATATGGGGCGTAACCTTCCACACTAATAGAATTAATCTTATGAACCAACTCCGGGCTAAGATTCTTACTAAGATTCATGTATAGGCTAACTTATGCTCAAAAAACAAAAGGTAGTAAAACATAAGCAAAAAGGTAGTACCTTGCCTTCAACATTGTACCACGAAGAATTTAAGCCTTAAAATATATATTTTTTCGAGCCATCTTGGTGCTTTAATGGTATTGCTTCCATCGCTTTTCCCATCGTAGAGTAGTAATTCCGCATGTTGTTGGGTTATTTTCTCGGCCTACACGAAAATTACTCGACTGCAATATTGCTTCCTGGTTTCGCAAACGTAAGAAAAACAAAAGCATCAGTGATCGATTTTAACATGGTCTCCCATGCTGCTATCGACTTACGGATTAAACATACGAGGATAAATGAGACACGCGAAATTCCGCACTCAAAAACACAAATCGTAAACCATGTAAATGAAATCGAACAAGAGCAAAACAAAAAAAAATTATAAATTCTCGGTCGACCGAATGAGGTCTCTCGGTTGACCGAATAAGTTTTTTTTTTTTTTTTTGTTTTTTTTTTTGAATCTGGAATTTTCAAACAGAGCAGACAATCAGGGGGACTCAAAAACGTAAAAACAGACTCTAAAACAGAAAACTAGACATGAATAAGAAAATTATTTATATATAAAATTGACCGTTGGTTCCCCGGCAACGGCGCCAAAAACTTGATCGGGGTCAATCAGGTTATAATATACTTGACCACCATAAACCAATACTAGCAAGAGGACTAGGCCCATCGTAGTATAGCTATAGTGAATCAAGGTCGATCCCACAGGGAACCAATTGTGGGCCATCTTATATACAAACAATTAATTAAACATGTCAAGGACATAGAGGCGGTCTACGACCAACATAAAACAAGAAAGGTAAAGACACGACTCGACACAACGTAATTAACCTCCCCAATTATAGTCTTTATCGTTTGGACCTAGATAATTTATATAATAAACCGAACTTATTAATCGTCAATCCGTTTGTATCTATCTTAGATTGGCTACGGAGTCATCCTCTTTAACTTGACTTAGCACCGTAAGTCACTAAATCACTCGTGATATTGTTACGTGACTTTGCCTTTTAGTGCCTCCATCTCATATAACTCACACGCTTACGACTCTAAGGATGCCGATATTAATCGTACACCTCGCCTAGGCAACATTCCTATGGTTAGGCGTTTCCTAAACGATTACTCAAGCTCTCGTCCAACTAGCAATTACCAAGTTATAGTCTCATGCTAATCTACGACGTGCGTATAAGCAAGGTGTGTCGTGCAATTCCCAAATATAAACCTACCTAGATAACGCCGAACGTCCAAGATCAATTCATAAGCCTACCTAAGAGTTTTATATTGGTATTTCCTTTTACATGTTTTAATTAAACTAAGCGAGTAACGTAGCCTAGCCATACCTACCGAGATAATAAATTCTATTAAGTTAACCTAACCATAAAGACGTGGCTATTTAACGGATGAAAACAGGGCTCGGTCGACCCGAATAGTTTGGGCTCGGCCGACCGAATGGTCTTTTCCCCAGATTACATCCCTGAACGTATCTCTCAGTGTTTCATCATACACAACGGATTAAACAGTAATTCGTAAAGCATTCATATAAACTAACTTAGATACACATTAATTAAATCAAGTAGATTCATGAATAAATACTAAGTGTATGACGTAGGTTATGGGATCCCCATAGACAAGGAGTCGCCACATCCCTAACGTCATAGCCTAGATCTACATCATCTAGCTATGATTAACTAATTCAAACGATAAAGCATAATTGGGAGGGATTAATTACTTAAAAGAAAAGAAACAGAAAATAAAGGCTTACATAATGCAGCCCTTAAATTGCTGGAAACACCCTCAATAAACTACATTGAATCAAGATATGAATAGAGTGATTTTATTGAATGATATTCTAAGGTATGAATTACAATTCTCGTAGCTGCTTGCTTATATAGAGGTTTTTGCCGACTTAGGGTGGTTCTAGAAGGTAAACACGACAAAAGCCCTAAACCGCCCTGTAGCTGACACTCGGTCAACCGAAAGATGACACTCGGTCGACCGAAGCTATAGGCTCGGTCGACCGAACCTAAGTTTGCATGTTTAACACGTTTTCTTCGTCTAGCTTGTTCCCCACTGCACGCTTGCATGTTGATCCGATTAATCTTCCACTTAATGCTCCGATTTTCTTCCTTCCTTATCTTGAGATAATTGATTGAATGACATTAATCCTCTCGATTTGTTGTGATTTGCAAAATCAATAATTATCGCACAATAAATCGGCTTTAAATAATAAAAACGGCTAAATACCAATTCATATAATATAAATAACATAACCTTAAATAATACATATAAACATGTGATTTAAGATAAAATATATATTATTAGTCTCAATTTAAGGTCAATGTTGATGTCTTTTACGGGTATAATTTGACCGTCATCACCTACTGGAGTCAAGACCACTTTAGGGAAAGATAGTCAGCAGACTGCTGTTAATGAGGAAGAGCAGCTGCTAGACTATGACTTTAGTGATGAGGAGTTCCAAATGCCTGAAGAAGAAGATGTTGCTATTGATCCCCCACAGGCATTTGTACCTATTTTTGAAGAACCAGCTCTTGATCCTATCTTGGAAGAATATCAAGGACCTAACCCTGCTGGACTAGATAGGAGTTGGGCAGTGGTTGTGAGCAATTAGAGGCCACAATATAATGTGGAGGAGCCTGCTAATGGAGCTGCTGGAGTAATGGCTGGTGGAGTACCAGTAGAAGTGTTGAATGAGTTAAGGACTGTGAGAAATGACATGCAACAGTTAAGGACTCAATTGGATGGACAAGAACAGAGATTTGAAGAACTGATGAAACTGGTAAATGACAATGACAATCTGCGATCTGATTGTTTCAAATTTCAAATCTACTCAAAATGTCATTAATGATATGATGCTAGATGTGAGGGCATCAAGGTAGGAAACACAAAGAAAAGAAAAGTTTCAAAAATCAACTTGAAACCATCCACCGAAACTTGACAAACTTGTTGAGGCACCTAAGCCTACTGAGGCTGCTGGAACATCTCAACCTGCTGGATTGGATCCTAAGCTCACTGAGAGGATCAATATACTGGAACAGACTTTGCAATCAAGGATTAATGCAGTTGATACAAGAACTGAAATCATGGAAGGCCAACTGAGTAATCTGCTTATCACACAGGAGAGTGTTCATGGCCTGTTATCCCGATTTGTTGATGATGTCACTAAGGGGGAAGAAGGCCAAACAGCAGAAGCAAAAGAGGCTGCCAGACTTTTTGCACAGAAAAGATAGGAGAATGAGACTAATGCTCACAGCAACCCGCACTGCGAGTTCAACTTATTGATGATCTTCTTAGACAATACAAGAAGGAGTACTATAACAGAAGCAAACCCTATCATGACAAGGGATTTCATGAAGGTTTAAACTCCTTCTTGGGATTGAAGTTTTGGGAGGCAAGAGTTAAAGCCTTAAGGGCAACTTACAGAGCTGGAAGAGGTGGAAGAAGTGGCAGAGGTGATAGGATTTTGCCTATCACAAAAGCAAAGGACTCACTTGCTGAATTCAAGGAACTTTACATGAAGTTTGGATTCAGAGTGAATCAGATCAATCTTCTCCTGCCTGAAGCATGGAAGTGGTGGAAAGAAGTAAATCCCTACATTGATTTTACAATGATTGAAAATGAATGGACGAGGGATATGATAGAAGAAATAAGAGCCTACCAAGAACAAGTGGAGAAGGCTAGACAGAAAGAGAAAGAAGACATGAGATCAAAGATACTTATCATATTTTATCTTTCTTTGCATCTAGATCAGTAATAACTATGAACAAATGATTATAATGAGAATTGACCAAATTTGTTCTGTTTTTTGTTTAAATCTTTTTCTTTGTCGTTAGGTGAGGTAGTGGCATCATCACCAAAAAGGGGGAAATTGTTGGACTTATTTCTTAATTTTGATGATGAGTGCCAGACTAGCTGTTATAGTGCAAAGGCAAAAAGATGTCTAGATCAAATGTATAGGTTTATTAGAGTTTGATTTATGAATAGGTTTGATCAAACAAGCACTATAATGGTCAGCTGATTTATGTCAGCAGACTGGTCAATATCAGTAGGGTAGATAGGTCAATAGACTAGTCAGAACCTCTTCAAGACCGGTAGTGAGGGCTCAAACTCGATTCTGAAGGCTAAGGGATCAAACTTAGTAATTTAAGTCAAGGATATGGAATCAGAATTTAGGCAAGTCTGTGATGACCTAAACTGATTACATATACCTTGTGTACAAGGTCTAAGTTCCATAAGTTGGATGATGTTTGGAACTTGGTTATAATTAAAAAGGTGTAATCTAACTTCACAAATAAAAGTTAGATAAAAGAAATCACCTGCATTGTATTTTACATACAAAGAAATTGTCGTTAAAATAGATCGATTGATATTATGATTGCGGTCTGATCTGGTTATAAATTTATTTTACTTGACCACCAAATACTAGCAATAGCACTAGGTACATCATAGCATATCGATGGTGAATCAAGGTCGGTCCCTCAGAGAATAAAAATGTGGACCCTAGGTTTAAATAATTAACTCACCTAATTCGTTATTGGACAACAGTCTAAGACCAACATAAAAGACAAAATAAAATAAACAAACTCAAATCTAAAAAGAACAAACGTAATTAACCTTCCAATTACCAACGTTATCGTTTGGACCAAGACAACTTATATAAAATAACTTAACTCATTAACTGTCAGTCTGGCTGTATTCATACTTAATTGGCTACGGGATTCATCCCCTTAACTTGACTTAGCACCGGTTAGATTACTAGATCACTGTGGTATTGTTATGTGACTTCACCTTTTGGGTTTCCATCTCATATAACTCACACGCTCATTATTCTAAGGATGCCGATATTAACCGTGACACCTCGGCTTAGGCAACATTCCTATGGTTAGGCGCATTTCTAAACGATCCTCAAGCCCTCGTCCTATTAACAATTACTTGGTAAGTCTCTTGTCAATCTACGATTTACGTATGACTAGGTAGTGTGTCGACAATTCCTAATACAAAACTAATCTAGATCTTGCTTTGAAAGTCCCGAAAGATCGTTCATGAGCCGAACTAGGCGTCTTATATTGGTATTTCCTAATAACACGCTAATGAAAAACCGACGAGCGGCGTGGCGTAGCCATACCTACGAGAAAGTAAATTCAACTAGGTTAAACCCACCATAAAGACGTGGCAGACTTAACCGACAACATTAGGGCTCGGTCGACCGAGTAAAAGGGCTCGGTCGACCGAACGATATTGCTCGGTCACCCGGACGAATTCAACCCTAATTACATCCTAGAAATAACCTCTCAGCGTTTCCTTATACAGAACAGATTAAACAGCAATTCGTACATCTCTTATATAAACTATCATAGATACACATTAATTAAATTAAGTAGAGTCATGAATAAATCTAGATTATGACGTAGGTCATGGGATCCTCATTGACAAGGTGTCACCACCACCTAACGTCATAGCCAAGAATCACATCATCTAGCTATGTTTAATTAATTCAAACGATAAGAACGTAATTGGACGAATTAATTACTTGAAAATAAAACACGAAGATTAAGGGCTTACATTGTTGTAGCCCTAACTTGCTGAAAAACTCTCAATTTGTTGTGCTCTTTTTATGAATGATTAAATCAATGTATGAATGGATACATAATACTAATGACAATGTGTTTATATAGAGCTCAAAACCGACTTAGAAGCCGACTAAGGATCGGATTCCCTAAACCCTAACCGACTTAAGTAATATGCTGGACTCTACTGAGCTTTAAGTCCACTCGGTCGACCGAATAGCTGGGCTCGGTCGACCGAGCCTTTTTACTGCTTCTGGGCTCTGTCTTCTATCTTCTGTTGGGCTCTGTATTGTCCTGGATCTTTAATTCCTTCTCCGTAGTCCGTCCATAATGCTCACTGTTTTTATCATATAAAAACATAGTTTGTAATACCAAATACTTGATAAATTACCGAAATGCATAATAATAAATCGTAACACGGGGTATATCTAAATTAGGCACTTAACGACTTATTATCACTCTCTTAAGGTTATTTCACATCAAAATCAAGGGTAAAGATTGCAGAATAATGGGTACAAATAGACCGTCATCAACTGCCCCCCACTTAGCCTTTGATCGTCCCGATCAAAGTATTAACAAGTTATCCCCCATATGATCATTTTCCAGTGGTCACACCATACTCACACAAGAAACCCGAATCAACTCATACTATATATGCTAATAAGACATCCATTATTCACTTCTCGGTATGAATCGAAGTGATGTGTGCACATGCATTGGTTTTATAAATGTGGCATGATTAATGGTTATGCCAACTTTGAATTCTCAAGTCCCACCATCATCAGCATTCCTCTGCTTAAGCCTCGCAATGGGTAAAGCACTAGAACAATAAGCAAGAATATATCTATACGGTTTTTGGACTTGGAGACCGAGTACTACTCAGAGCCTCTTAAGAGTTGAATTTTTCAATTCTTTACATTTTTCAAATACTACAAATCTCAAGGAAGAAAACTTTTTAAAGTATCCCCCTATCTTAGATCAAATATAGCAATGAATATTACCACAAGCGCAAGGCTACTTTGGTAATTGACTACAAGCCAGTGTTTAGCTCATTGGTAAAACAGATATATCTCAAGCTTATTATTCCGCTTTTGTAGCTAGAAGATTAAGAATACATCGAGACGATAAGTATTGATTACCAGCAGCACAACCCATTATCTATGCAATGTACACATATATTTCCATTTTTTTTGATAAGCGTGTTAAACGTTGATTCATATTTTGAGTAATCGAATATAATAAATAACTACTTGCAACTTATAATATGAATATCTTTAAGCTTACTGAAATTATATCGCAAGAGTATAACATGACCACGTATTAACGAAATATGGTTCCTACCTTATTAAATACAAAATTCGGGAATTCACAAAAGATAAGTGTGATTTTAAGTGTAAAAGTTTTAAATTTACTCATTATTTGATATACAAACTTATTCAAGTATGCTAAATGAGCTAAGTGACTCATACCCCCCACTTAAACCATGCATTGTCCTCAATGTATAAAAATAAGAACAAGGAACATAGCTCTGGAATAAGTGTGGGAGTTGAACAAGTCTTGATGAACTCCGGAGAATTTTAACAGACAAATACAGTTACCAACTGCAATAAAATGCAACCCCTGCAACATACATCTTTAACAAAAACTTGGAACTCGTTACAGGGTTAGTCCAGAAAAACATAATCATATCAAATGGATCAGTAAAGGTATAATAATTGCCTTAAACATATTTAAGCCCACACTTAATAATTATAGTGAAAATAATGCACAAATATCCAACACATTAAATAAGACAAATTTTATTCATTAGGGAAATTCAAAACGAACTCCATACAACACGACTTAATTTATTGGCACACCGAAATCAAAAATAAAAACACATTGATAAAGAGAAAATTAATAGATTAACACAGATGCTTAGTCCGAAGGTATATCGTTCGGATCAACGAAAGCTAATGGAAAAACATTGGGATTCGCTTCAGGAAAATCTTGGAATTGCGCATCGTCATCACCTGGACCGTGATCATCAGCTTGTGCAAGAGGTGGTGGAACAGAATCTAAAGATAGGATAGGCATGGGCCTGACATAGGAGTCACTGCCTAGCACTGGGCACTCAGCTGCCTCACATAATGAAGTGATCAATGAACCATAAGGCAGCATGTGTCTAGGCTTGCGGGCATCGGCAGTCATCTCAGAACGCATCAGTGCCCCAATATTAACAGGCCATCCTCTGCTCAACCAATACATCAGCGTAGCATGTGCATAATAAACTGTAGACACATGCTTGGCCGGAATAATGTTAGAACGGATAAGCCTATGTAAGCACTTATCTTCCCACCGCCTAAAGTATGGATCCTCAAAAGTGCGAGCAACTTCCCCTATTGTCCATGCTATCCCGAGATGGGCACCAACCTCCTCCAACCATGCATCAGACTCATCAAACGTCACTGTGTACTCTGGCTCCTCCTCCGGGGTATCGAGACCATAATAATTATTAATAGTCCCGGAGTAATTACAATGGATTTGCCACGAACCTGGACTAAATTGGTGTGTGGGTGCACGCGTAAATAAGAATAAAACTCTCTTACCCGATCGACATTAACTTGGCGGTGGCGCAACAACCTCGTGCCACCGATAATACTCACTAGATCGAACAGCTCTTGACCACAGTTGGTCAGATCTAATCCCCGAGCCCGGTGTACCGGCGAATTGTTGAAGAAATTCCGATAAACCGAAAATACCTCTTGGCTAGCGAATTGTGGTACCCCGTTGATCAAGGGTATGGCATCGTCGACTGCTACAAACTGTGCGGAGGATCGTCGTCTTGGTGGCATAATGGCGAATCGAAGCGAGCAACGCCGATAGATAGATGCAAAGAAGATGAAGCTCTCGGTCGACCGAGAGAATGGCCTCGTTGACCGAAAGCGTAAAGGTTCGGCCGACCGAACCGATAGAAACTCTCTGCTTTGAGGTTCAGGTCTTCCCTGTGACAGCCTGAATCGGATAATCCTTCAGAGATCAGAGATATGAACAGTCATAACTTGTGATATTGGAGGGGATCATTTAGATTACTATCCCCAATCTTGGGTGGATGGAAGTTATGAGAAAGATTGGAAATGGGAATTAATGGAGAGAGGAAGAAGAAGAAAATTGGAGATTTGGAGAAGATGAAGATTTTGTGGTGTGGAAATAATGAAGAGAAAAAGGAGGTTTAAATAGAAAGATGTGGAAAGTGAAAGGATTGGAATGGTGGAAGGTGATTGGTGGAGATATAAAGGCAAGGATTGAGGAGTGGAATGGTTTTGTTGGAGGAATAAATTAATGGGGGAAATGAAAAGGTGGATTGGGAAGTGAAAAATGGGGATGTGTAAAAATAAATGATAGTTGACCTCCTCAATTTGATACACACGAAATTTTCAAGCTAGAACACATAAGTCTATCAAAATTATCATGTCACAAGTTAAAAAAAAATCCTAACCTCAAAAATCGAATAATCCAGCCACAATCCATTAACATATAAATCTTCACTTTGTCCAAATAATACAAATTTGAAACTAAGCATCTTTTCACCAAGTTCTCATCATCAATACATTTTATAATGATTTCTCTTCCTACTCTACTTCACGTTAAAATGATTCGAGTAAAAAAACTTTTTGCACATCCGTAACCTAATGGTCATTGGAACACGGCAAAAATAAAAAAGGCTCTCGTCATTCTACGTTACTTTTATTCATACTAAAAAAATAAAGATGAAATAAAAATAAAATAATTGAAACGAAAAATTCTAAATTTTTGAGTCTATAGCTCGACTTCCAAAATCATCACTCCTAAACACTGCCCTTGACCTGCCAGGCTTTCACCCGGCCAGCTTTCACCGAAAAAGTTTTACCGTCCTTTTCTACGAGTGCCCTTCCTTTGGATTTTAGTCCAATGAAAAGACAGCCGAATTGACCATCCAGACAAGCGCCGACTTTTGGATTCATCTCTCGATTTCGATGAGCTTTTGTTACTTAACTCTCTAGTTCGTTTCTTCGCCTCTGGTCCTCCTATCCTTAGGTAGGTCTACGACTTCAATATTGGTCAGGCCTGGTGCAGGCTGAACTAACCTATTCCGACTTAGAATAGTAAGGACTTCCCTCTCATCTTTATCATCGACATTCTCATCAGCATCCTTTCCTAGACCTTGAGTGGCATCAAGCTTCTCCGAACCAACTACTTCTAACACATTCACACTTGCCGGTGTAGGGAAATTCGGATTTGTTATCCCATAACACTCAGAACCCTTGGCATCAAACAATACTATCTCATGTCTGGTCATCCGTATGAAGGCTCTAGCGGTGTTGATAAACGATCTACCCAAAATGATTGGGCATTCAGGATGTTCCTTGATTTCCATTACCACTATGTCTATCTTAAACCGTAATTGCCCTATACCAATAATCATGTTGTTCGGTCTCCCAGTCATGATTGTCCTAGTTCCATCCGCTAATCTAACTTGGAGCGGGGTGTTAGTGGGTGTTAAAATGAAATTCCTATCACAGAGGCTTTTAGGAAAGATATTAAGGCTCGAACCGGAATCAATCAAGGCTAAACCTAAGTGGGTTTGTTCTAGGTTACTTCAACCATAAAAGCTCCTGGTCTCGCTAACTTTTGCATCAGTCGAGACTCGTCTTTAACCAATATTTCATCTCTAGAATAGATGACAATAGGGCTCTCCTTAGCTGCGCTACCCTCAGACTCAGATTCTATCTCGGACATGTAATCATCATAATCTAAAGCTGAATCGGAATCCGAAGAAATTTCCTCTGGATTCGAAATAGACATACCTCTTTGCCAATAGGCTTCTTTAGCCTCCCTCGATTTCCTTGCCTCTCGGATTTTTGCTTTCATCTTTTCTATCCTTTCCATGAGCTTCGGCGTTAACGGTTTTTTTGGTGTAGTTTTGGTTCGTAAAACCTTGACTTCTTCTTGGCCTTTGATAAAATCATTTGATGACATTTTGCTGATCTTGAGCAGGTTATGTGAGTGATTTACGTCGAATTATCTGCAATATTTGAAAAACAATAAACAATTAGTAAATTGACAAACAGTATGATTGCTCATACTGTTGTCAAACTTACAACCTACAAACAGGGGGAAACAGAATACTAGGGAAACGACCTGTATATAAAATTAAAGCTGGAAAAGGCTCGGTCGACCGAGTGAATACGTTCGGTCGACCGAACGAATATCTTCCCCATTCCTGCTTTAATCCTTTAACAGCGTACAAGTACAGATAATTCGTCATAAGAAAAATAAATAATTCAACTAAAAACAATAAAGAAAGAACGAAGTAGATAAAAA
Source organism: Gentiana macrophylla (assembly GCA_026214975.1). NCBI lineage: Eukaryota > Viridiplantae > Streptophyta > Magnoliopsida > Gentianales > Gentianaceae > Gentiana > Gentiana macrophylla. Next base: position 57,124,894 of record CM047806.1, on the reverse strand, counting down.
TAATTATTTAAACAATCATTGGGCCATTGATTCCCCGGCAACGGCGCCAAAAACTTGATTGCGGTCTGATCAGGTTATAAATTTATTTTACTTGACCACCAAATACTAGCAATAGCACTAGGTACATCATAGCATAGCGATGGTGAATCAAGGTCGGTCCCTCAGAGAATCAAAATGTGGACCCTAGGTTTAAATAATTAACTCACCTAATTCGTTATTGGACAACAGTCTAAGACCAACATAAAAGACAAAATAAAATAAACAAACTCAAATCTAAAAAGAACAAACGTAATTAACCTTCCAATTACCAACGTTATCGTTTGGACCAAGACAACTTATATAAAATAACTTAACTCATTAACTGTCAATCTGGCTGTATTCATACTTAATTGGCTACGGGAGTCATCCCCTTAACTTGACTTAGCACCGGTTAGATTACTAGATCACTGTGGTATTGTTACGTGACTTCACCTTTTGGGTTTCCATCTCATATAACTCACACGCTCATTATTCTAAGGATGCCGATATTAACCGTACACCTCGCTTAGGCAACATTCCTATGGTTAGGCGTACTTCCTAAACGATCGCTCAAGCCCTCGTCCTATTAACAATTACTTGGTAAGTCTCTTGTCAATCTACGATTTACGTATGACTAGGTGTCGACAATTCCCTAATACAAAACTAACCTAGATCTTGCTGAAAGTCCCGAAAGATCGTTCATGAGCCGAACTAGACGTCTTATATTGGTATTTCCTAATAACACGCTAATGAAAAACTGACGAGCGACGTAGCCGTAGCCATACCTACTGAGAAAGTAAATTCAACTAGGTTAAACCCACCATAAAGACGTGGCGCACTTAATCGACAACATTAGGGCTCGGTCGACCGAGTAAAAGGGCTCGATCGACCGAACGACATTGCTCGGTCACCCGGTCGAATTCAACCCTAATTACATCCTAGAAATAACCTCTCGGCGTTTCCTTATACATATGAGTAAAACAAAGAATTGTACATCACTTATATAAACTATCATAGATACACATTAATTAAATTAAGTAGAGTCATGAATAAATCTAGATTATGACGTAGGTCATGGGATCCTCATTGACAAGGTGTCACCACCACCTAACGTCATAGCCAAGAATCACATCATCTAGCTATGTTTAATTAATTCAAACGATAAGAACGTAATCGACGAATTAATTACTTGAAAATAAAACACGAAGATTATGGGTTTACATTGTTGCAAATACAACTTGTTTGAAAAACTCTCAATTTGTTGTGCTCTTTTTATGAATGATTAAATCAATGTATGAATGGATACATAATACTAATGACAATGTGTTTATATAGAGCTCAAAACCGACTTAGAAGCCGACTAAGGATCGGATTCCCAAACCCCTAACCGACTTAAGTAATATCTTTGGACTCTGTTGGGCTTTAAGTCCACTCGGTCGACCGAATAGTTGGGCTCGGTCGACCGAGAGCCTTTTACCGCTTCGGGCTCTGTCTTCTATCTTCTGTTGGGCTCTGCATTGTCCTGGATCTTTAATTCCTTCTCCGTAGTCCGTCCATAATGCTCACTATTTTTATCATATAAAAATATAGTTTGTAATACCAAATACTTGATAAATTACCGAAATGCATAATAATAAATCGTAACACGGGGTATATCTAAATTAGGCACTTAACGACTTATTATCACTCTCTTAAGGTTATTTCACATCAAAATCAAGGGTAAAGATTGCAGAATAATGGGTACAAATCGACCGTCATCATTTTACAGCAGACTGATGAACCTGCTGATAATATACCTCGATTAATTCAAGATTATATTGGAAGATTACATGGATAAGAATAGCCAACTACCTCTGACTTATCAAACAAATCAAAGGCTGAGATTAAAAGAACGTTGGGATGATTCAGATTTTTATCCAATGGTTATAAGTCAAAAGGGTGGATAGATTTGCCTTTGCATCAAAAGGAATTACGGCGATGTCGATCCCCATGAATAGTGACGAAAGCAAATCGGATGGGACAAAAATCAGGAACGGTTACATTTGAATTTCAAATACAAGTCACATGCATTCTTACCTATAAATAGAGGAATTTCAACTCAAAAAAAAGAAGATGATTGATGAACTTTAAGTGAAAAATATAAGAGACTATTCTCAAATAAAAACACCTGTTGAACTTACGAAACTTAAAGCTACTGATCCGAAAGATTCTTCAAGTGTATTCTGTATTCAAGCTACATCAAGTATACACACCTGAAGACTACAAGCTGCTGATTATATCATCCTAATCAAGCTGCTGCAACTGAATCATTTATTTGATTCAATCTTTATTTTATAAAGAATTTGCTGAAGACAGTGAAGCACAGCTGTGTGAAAGACTGTTGTTTGTGGTGGAGCTGGTGAAGAGGCAATCCTACCCTTTAAGGACCAGTGGAAGACTCAGGAGCAGCAATCCTACTTGTTCCCAGTTTTCAGTTTGTGTAGCCATAGTTATTGGTGAACGACAAGCAACCTTAGGAATCTTTGTAACTGCAACATCAAAGATCTCTAGTGAATTACCTCCAACATCACAGGAGAAGAGTGGACTGACAGGATTACACCACCTGGAACCACTATAAAATCTGCCTACTTACTTTCAGCATTTACATTCTGCACTTAGTTTATTTTACACATCAACCTACTGAATCTAGCAACTGAAATTACACACATACACTGCTGAGTATCTAATACTTAGTATCACATTTTAACAACAAGTATTAAGGCTTAATTTTGACATAATTCCGCTGCACAAATTCATGGCGATGATCACATGAGACAAATCATTTATCGGCCAGGCTCTGAGGTATCGGCGAGACTCACAAGTTTCAAAGAGTCTCTTGAAATTGCTGAATTTGTTAACTCCAAAGTTTTAAGTGTTAAGTTTATTCACCCCCCACCCCCCCTCTAAACTTAACCAAAGCCTTTTCAAGGGACCAACACACTCCCTGGCTTCAAAAGCTTCAGTGACTCAGTCTTCAACGCTGCTTCTTGAGAACAAATCCTTTAGCAGCTATCACAAACACAACTCCTTCTCAGATGGCTCTGATTCAGTTGGTTGACTGGTGTGAATTGGATTCACAGATTTTGTTGATCAATCTCAGTGCTTGATGTGGAATTTGAGCTCTGATTGCTGAGTTGATCTCTAGATGTGTCCTTTAAGTTCAAAATAGAAGGCTTTTCAGATTGACAGAGTTTCTGCTTGTTTTTCAATATTGTAATCGTTGTTTTTCCTGTCTGTCAATGCCTTCTATTTATAGCCTTGATAATCTTTGATTTGATTTTCCATCCGTTGGCTAGGTAATGTGGAGAATAATCCTTGATTTAATTCTTGATTCCTCCTTGATTATATTCTCCTTGATTTCAGTGATCCGGATTTTATTCAAACGTCTGTCATAAAATATGTTTCTTGATTGATTAAACATTTAATGCTTGATCCTCTAAATCTTCCTTAATTCTTCACGTTCGGAATAAACTTGAATTCCTTTGCTATTCCTTTACTTGACTTTTTCTTGAACGTTTGAGTGTTCCTGCTGACTTAGCTGATTAGTTCTTTCTTCACTGCTTTTTCTTTACTCTGCCGGCAGACAGTTCACTTTTCCGGCTCACAGCTTGTTTTCTTTCTTTGATTTTACAATAGTGCTTGTACTTCACTGATAATTGATTTGAGTGAGATTAGTGTACACAATATTTAAACGATGAATTTCATCACTTGAAATATAACTTAGACTTATCCAAGGCCATCATAGACTTCCCTGGTTATAAGTCAGACCATATGTCTTCATGCTTCTCTGCTGGTACTTGGCTGCTTTTACTCTGCCGGATTTCTGTTTTACTTAGCCATCCTACCAACTAGTACAATACTTGTCTAACTCAACTTATACAACATGTCAGACTCTATGTAAAGACTTATACCGAGATTTCTAACTTATTTCAGGCTTGCTATAACAGCTAGTATGGCCATCATCAAAACATAATAAAATGTTCTTAACAGTCTTGATTATCGAATTTAGGAGAAATTGGTCGCTTGGCGGTTGTCGGTGGCTATAACCAGTTTATCAATAAATTAGTGAGTCATTCTTGCATCAGTGATCAATCGAGTAAATCGAGGTGGAAAAAACTACTTTAGCTCGAGCCTTCTTATTATTGACTTTATCACTACTTTATATCGCATTTGTCTCATTTATTAGAACTCTTCATATTAATTATTGCAAAATTTTAGTCAATTCACAACCACTTCAATTTTCTTTATTGTTGTTCTGAAAGAAATAATCATCCGTTCCTCGAGGAATCGATCCCTACTTCCACTATACTGGTTATAGAGGTTGGAGGTGTTTATTTTTGGTAGTTTAATGACACACCATACACCGACTCCCCGTCTCCCACTCTCCATATTATCCCATTGTATAGATGGTCCTGTCCTACTAGAATATTGCGCCATAAGTAAGACGGTCTAGCCACCAACCCACCTGTGAGTATTTTTCTATCCTCAATGTACTTTTCATGTAATACATGTGCCGTCAGAGAACCCGGACTTCTCAGGATTCTCTAGAACCTCCTTTCCAATCATGCTAGATGTTGGAAATATTATTTATGTTTTGATGATGATTCATCACGAAATTAGACAAATCACTTACAACCAATGATGATGAAGTCATAACTAACTGTTATAGTGCATAATGAAAGAAGAAGCAAGAAATGGTCTAGAGATAAAGTGTATAAGTTCTATCTAGAGTCTGAACCTTGTATAGGTTGTATCAGACAAGCATTGTAATAGAATAGGAACTAGGCGAACATATGAGTCACAACAAGAATATTGTGTCATTACAAGAAAACTGAGTATACACATGAAGAACTGAGGGTTCAAACTCAGTAATGCAAGAATCCCAAAGAAGGTAAGTTCATTGAGGTCACAAACTCGGTTGGCTTATCTAGAAGACGAAAGAACGAGGACCACGGACTCGATTCTGAAGATGTAAGAACTGAGGTAGCAAACTCATTAGAAGCTGATTAAGTCGTGACTATAAGTCAGGATTCAGGCAAGTCTGTGGTGACCTGGAACTGAACTATAGATCATGTAAAACTAAATAATCTTAAGGACAAAGATTATCAGTTACCAAGGAAAGAAGAAACTGAATGGTGTACTCTGACTTAGTCAATTAAAGTCAGATGTCAAGTATACAAGGTACTCAGTTTTGAAGAAGAGTAGAAAACTGAGTCAAGGCCTTGCTGAATTTAAACTGACAATACGACAAAGATCGTACATATGAACGTTGGCTAAACGACAAGTGTAACGGCTACAAGAGCTAGTGACCGTTACATCACCCCTATAAATACACAAGAGAATCACTTGAAGAAGAGGCGAGAGAAGGATCAGAAAAAGGGCTTTACAAGCACATATCCAAAGATCCAGATCCAGAAAATCAGATCATATATATCTAGAAAAGGGGAAGCCAACAGAATTGCCTTGAAGAATTCAAGGAATGATCCGGTAACCCATTAAAAGGGAAAGAAGGCATCTTGGAGCTACAAATTCGAGATCCGTAAGAATCGAGATGACTCACCGAATTAATCTCTTGATTAATTAGATTAATTCTAAACCTAACCTTTGTGAAAAAGGGTTAGCTGTGCATAGTTTGAAGAGAGCAATTCCACCTTTCTTCATACGGTTGCAACTTGGTTGCCACAGCTGTTGGTTCAGTCTGCGGACTGTGTTTGTGTTAGTGGTGAGTTGGTGAAGGAGCAATTCCACCTCCGAAAGATCAGTGTGCAGAGTGAAGGGAGCAATCTCACCTTTCGTCATTGTTGGTCCCTTGAAAAGGCTTTGGTAAATTTTAGAGGGGGGGGGGGGGGTGAATAAACTTAACACTTAAAACTTTTTGGAGTTAACAAACTCAGCAACCAAAGACCTTTTCCGACGATACTTGATGAGTCTGCGATACCTCAATAACTTTCAGCGATACACACGAGTCTCATGATGATTGAGTTTACTGAATTTGTGCAGCAGATATATATCAAAAATAAAGCCTTGAAACTTGTTGTTAAATATGATACTAAGTATTAGATACTCAGTAGTGTATGTGTGTGAGTTCAGTTTCTAGATTCAGTAGGTTGATGTGTATAATAAACTAAATGCAGAATGTAAGTGCAGAAAGTAAGTAGGCAGATTTTATAGTGGTTCCAGGTGGTGTAATCTTGTCAGTCCACTCTTCTCCTGTGATGTTGGAGGTAATTCACTAGAGATCTTTGATGTATCTGTTACAAAGATTCGTAAGATTGCTTGTCCTTCACCAATGACAATGACTTCACAAACTGAACACTTGGAACAGGTAGGATTGCTGCTCCAAAGTCTTCCACTGGTCTTTGAAGGGTAGGATTGCCTCTTCACCAGCTCCACCACAAACAACAGTATTTCACACCCAACAGATGCTTCACTGTCTTCAGCAGGTTCTTTATAAAGTAAAGAATGAATCAAGTAAATGATTCAGTTGCAGCAGCTTGACTAGGATGATATAATCAGCAGCTTGCAGTCTTCAAGTGTGTAAACTTGATGTAGCTTGAATACAGAATACACTTGAAGATTTTCTCAAGATTAGTAAGGTTAAGTTCAGTAGGTTTAGCAGGGTGCTTTTTCAGCTCAGAAATATCTCTTATATTTTTCTCTTAAGGTTGATCAATCATCATCTTTTTCTGAGTTGAAAGTCCTCTATTTATAGGTAGGAATGCATGTGACTTGTATTTGAAATTCAAATATAACCGTTCCTGGTTTTTGTCTCATTTGACTTGCTTTCAGTCACTATTCATAGGACTCGACAATCGCTGAATTCCTTTTGACAAATGCAATCTGTCCACCCTTTGACTTATAACCATTGGATAAAGTTACAATCATCCCCAACGTTCTTTTAATCTCGCCCTTGATTTGTTTGATAAATCCAGAGGTAGTTGGTTGTCCTTATCCATGTAATCTTCCAATGTAATCTTGAATTAACCGAGGTATTATATCAGCAGGTTCATCAGTCTGCTGAACAGCAATTTTCTATGTGTCAAATACAATGCAGCTGATTTCTTTTATCTAACTTTTATTTGTGAAGTTAGATTACACCTTTTTAATTATAACCAAGTTCCAAACATCATCCAACTTATGGAACTTAGACCTTCAACACAAGGTATATGTAATCAGTTTAGGTCATCACAGACTTGCCTAAATTCTGATTCCATATCCTTGACTTTAATTACTAAGTTTGATCCCTTAGCCTTCATTAACTGAGTTTGAGCCTCGGCCTTTCTTCGGCTTCAAGAGTTCGGTAAAGGTCTCATCGACCTAACTACCCTACTGACCTAGACTAGTCTGCTAAAACAAGTCAGCTGACCTTCACTGTGCTTGTTTGATCAAACCTATTCAAAGATCAAACTCTAATAAACCTATACATTTGATCTAGACATCTTTTTGCCTTTGCACTATAACAGCTAGTCTGGCACTCATCATCAATACACAGAAATAAGTCCAACAATTTCCCCCTTTTTGGTGATGATGCCACTACCCTCACCTAACAGCAAAGCAAAAAGATTAAAACAAAAACAAAACAAATTTTCAGTCAATTCTCATTATAATCATTTGTTCACAGTTATTACAGTCTAGATGCAGCAAAGATAGAATATAATAAGTATGATGATCTACTGTCTTCTTTCACTTTCCTGTCTAGCCTTCTCCACTTGTTCTTGGTAGGCTCTGATTTCTTCTATCATATCCCTCATCCATTCATTTTCAATCAATGTGAAATCAATGTAGGGATTTACTTCTTTCCACCACTTCCATGCTTCAGGCAGGAGAAGATTGATTTGATTCACTCTGAATCCAAACTTCATGTCTGAGCCCTTGAATTCATCAAGTGAGCCCTTTGCTTTTGAGATAGGCAAACTCCTATCACCTCTGCCACTTCTTCCACCTCTGCCACCTCTGTAAGATGCCCTTAAGGCTTTAACCCTTGCTTCCCAAAACTTCAATCCCAAGAAAGAGTCTAAACCTTCATGAAATCCCTTGTCAGGATAAGGTTTCCTCCTGTTATAGTATTCCTTCTTGTATTGTCTAAGGAGATCATCAGTAAGTTGAACTCTGCCAGGTACAGGTTGCCTGTAAGCATTAGTCTCATTCTCCCATCTTTTCTGTGCAAAGAGTCTGGCAGCCTCTTTTGCTACTATTGTTTGGCCTTCTTCCCCCTTAGTGACATCATCAAAAAAACGGGACAAAAGACCATGAACACTCTCCTGTGTGATAATCAGATTACTCAGTCGTCCTTCCATAATCTCAGTTCTTGTATCAACTGCAGTAATCCTTGATTGCAAAGTCTGCTCCAGTAGATTGATCCTCTCAGTGAGTTTAGGATCCAATCCAACAGGTTGAGATGTTCCAGCAGCCTCAGCAGGCTTAGGTGCCTCAGCAAGTTTGTCAAGTTTCTGGTGGATGGTTTCAAGTTGATTTTTCAGAAACTTTTCTTTTGCTGTGTTTCCTACCTTGATTCCCCTCACATCTAGCATCATATCATTAACAGCATTTTGAGTAGATGTGAAATTTGAAGCAACTGTTTCAGTAGATTGTATGTTGTCATTCACCAGCTTCATCAGTTCTTCAAATCTTTGTTCCTGTCTATCCAGTTGAGTTCTTAGCTGTTGCATGTCATTCCTGACAGTTCTCAACTCATTCAACACTTCTACTGGCACTCCACCAGTCATTTCTCCAGCAACTCCATCAACAGGCTCCTCAACATTATATTGTGGCCTCTGATTGCTCTCCACCATTGCCCAACTCCTATCCAGTCCAGCAGGGTTAGGTCCTTGATATTCTTCTAAGATAGGATCAAGTGCTGGTTCTTCAAAAATAGGTACAAATGCCTGTGGGGGATCAATATCAACATCTTCTTCTTCAGGCATTTGGAACTCCTCATCACTAAAGTCATTGTCCAGCAGCTGCTCATTCTCATTAACAGCAGTCTGCTGACCATCTTTCCCTATGGTGGTCTTGACTCCAGTAGGATCCACTACAGCAGCCTCTTTAACAACATGGGTTTCCTCCAAACCCAAAGTTTGTTCCAACCTTTGTCCAGGTGCTGTTTGAGACTCAGCAGCCTGTACCTCCTGTTCCAACATTTGTGCAGGTGCTGTTTATAGCCCAGCAACCTGTACCTCCTCTTCAACTGTTGGATCTGGTGCAATGAATGCCACAAAAACTTGATCAGGGAATATGTCCATGTTTTCCTGTTGAAATTCTCCCATATCCCCAATCCTTCTTAGTAGATTTGTAGTGTTGGTCAGGGTGCCATCAGTGTCAACCCAGTTTTGATATTGAATGGAGTCCACAGAACTGACACTTTGCTCATCATGATCAGTGACTCTTTCATCACTCAAATCTTCAGCTTGCTGATCCTCAGGTTGATCAGTAGGTTCAACCACAAATAACTGATCAATCTCACCAACCATTCTGTTTGCACCACCATCTATTCCCTCATTGATTTGTGCCTCAATATCATCTATGGTGAGATTGTCCTCATCCTCATTCATCTATCCAGTTTTCTCTCTCTCGGTGGGTATCAAAGCACCGATGATCGCTCTACACTTGGTTCAGTAAACATGGCACTTCCACTGACTTCTCATGGACCAGAGGGGTGATTATCATCAGAATCAGATGATGAAGAATCACCATCATCACCTCTTGGATTCCTGAACTTGATACCCTCCTCTTTCTGTTGATCATCAAACAGATCCATCAGCCTTGATTGTAACAAAGAGGTATCAATCAGATCCAGCAGACTCTCCACTCCCAGTTTCTCTAAAACCCATTCTTCAAAGTCTGTCATAGGTTCTGCAGCAGGTTTTTGTTTCTTATAGAATCCAAACTTCCACTGGAAGTAATCAGCCACCAGCAGGAGTTTTGGATCAACATACCCTTCTTTTCTCTTCTTCTCATGTTTTTCATAGGGCGGGAATGATCCTCTAGGAGCTGTTGCAGTACCTTGCTGACCTCCAAAGGTCTCAACAAGTAGATTCAAAGTTTCTTCTATAGATGCTTCAAGGCTAGTAGGTTGCTCAGGTTGGATATTACTTCCTACTACCTCCTTCTGTACCACACTTGGTTCCCCCTGACTTATATGCTCATCAGCAGGGTTAGCAGCAGACTGCTCTTCCCCCTAAACTATTGCAGGAGTTGCAGGGTCTTGAACAAGTGTTTCCATCTCCACAACAGGTGTAGTCTCAGTGGTTTGCTGTGGTTCTTCTACAGATTATTCAGCAGTCTCTGTGGTAGCAGACTGCTGTGTTCCTTCAACAGATTGCTCAGCAACAACCTGTTCACTTTCAGTAGGCTCAGCAGCCTTAGTAGGTGGGGATTCAACAACATCAACAAAGACGTTCAATCTCGATGGTCTCTTTGTGACTCTTGATGGGTTGCTCAACAACAACCTCTGCTTCCTCATTAGGCTTGATAATAGTCAAGGGCTCAGCCTCAATAGCCTCTTCTTCTTCTACCTCACCTTCTTCTTCTTGTGCCCTTTAAGCCTCTAAGATTTTCAATTGTTTCCCTTTTCCATGTTTCTTTTTGTGGATAATCTCCTTCATCCCCTTGGAAAGTGGCTCATCTTCAATTTCAATCACAGTAGACTTCCTCTTTCTACTGTCTTCTTTCTGTTGTTCCTTCAAAATTTCAACAACAGTTTTTAAAGCAACTCTGGCAAGTCGGTCGGTCTCTCTTTCTTCACTGACTCTCAATGACTTAGCGATCTGTCTTTGTTTGCTTCTTTGTTCTTTTAGGCTTTAAAGTTTCTGTTATTTTTCTAGTGTCAGCAGCCTTTCTTTTCTCAGTGGTCTTCTTTGGTGCAGCAGACTTAACAGATTTCTTAATCTGCTCACCACCAGCATCACCATCATCTCCATCATCATCTCCATCAGTAGCCTCTGCAACACCTTCTTCATCATCATCCAATCCAGGGATAGCATAATCAATCTCTTTCTTGTATCTGGACTGATTGATCTTCTCAGGTGCAACATCTGGGATCTCCAAATGATTCAGCAGGGTCTGAACCACTAATCATAAGGGTAAGGCCTTGGATTTCCTTTTCCCTTCTCTTTCCTCCTTGGCTACTTTCTTCATATAGTGGATAAAGTAACCAGCCCAATCAAATTTCATACTCCTGCAGATAATCATCATCAGCTCTATCTTGGGTCCTATAGAGTATCCATACTTCCAACCAGCCCTAATATATTCTTTGCGATGAGTTTGCTCAGTAGGTTGTACTCATTCCTAATATGTCTACAATTGATGCCTGGAATTGATTTGGTGTCTTTATTCGTCTTGATTTTATCAACAAACTCCATCTTGGACAATCCCATTGCCTCAGGATTTGTTGGACCATCTACTGTTTCTTCAAAACCAAAAACTTCCCACATCAGACTTGAGGAAACTTCTATTTCTTGTGCATTCACAACTGTTTTGAATGCTTCAGTTCCTTCCCTTATCTGAATATTCTTCCAAAAACTGACAACGTTTGTATATGAGATTGTTTCTAGTCTTATGTTCAGTACATTCTCCAATCCTGCATATCTTCGTATTCTCTGACCAATGTTGATAGCTAATTCTGTTTTATTAGTATCAACAACAAAACCTCTCACACTTTGGCTTGATTGGATTTGAACATCTATCTTTTCCGCCATTGTTATAAGAAAAAGATGAAGAAGAAAGCTTTGTAAATCAGTGTTCACACAGTGTAAAACCAGAGAGTATAAGTCTGAGATTTTGTAAGTAGAGTGAATCTGCTGAGATAGGCCTGTATAAATAGACAGTGAGTGGTTGTAACTGTCAGTGCACGTACATCCATATTAACCATGATTAATCTGAGTGAATGCTAGCTTAACACGTGGCCCATTACTTTCCAAAACGTATTGTAACCGTCAGATCATGTAACCGTGGTCATAAAGGATAAAATAAATATCCCGCCAATTGCTCTTTGACTTTAATAAAGTTTGACGCGTAAACGCGTTCCATTCAAAGCAGGTTATCCTCAAGCGAGGGTTGGCTCGGCAATCTGGCGATAAATATGCTTCAATGACCTAGACAAAGTGACTGTGCTGATCCTTGAATTCTTCTTGTTTTGTTCAATTGATAATGCAAGATGAAGTTTAATACCAATGACTGATCTGTCAAGTGAGCTCACCCAACACGACAAAGACCAATCCCCTTGGCAACCTCATTTGCTCAATTGTCCCAACATAAGTACATGGAATTGTTGAGACAAATGACTAATCTGCTAAGTGAGCTCACCTAACATAGCAAAGACTAATCCCGCTTGGGTGAATTCCATTACCACTCACCGATTATCGATCAACTCTAATGATACCAAGTTCAGTCCTTAATTTGGAAAATCTTTCACTATCAAGTGGTTTAGTGAAAATGTCAGCAAGTTGATCTTCAGTAGGGATGTATAGAACCACCACATCTTTCTTCTCAACATGATCTCTTATAAAATGATGTCTTACATCAATGTGCTTGGTTCTTGAGTGCAAAACAGGATTTTCAATGATTGCAATTGCACTTGTGTTGTCACACATGATTGGAATTTCCTTTTCTTCAATTCCATAATCCCTTAACTGTTGTCTTAACCACAATACTTGTGCACAGGAACTTCCAGCAGCAATATACTCTGCTTCAGCAGTGGAAGTTGATATAGAGTTCTGTTCTTTGCCGAACCAGGAAACCAATCTATTTCCCATTAAGCGATGAGTTCTGAGGTGCTTTTTCTATCAATCTTGCATCCAGCATAATCAGAATCTGAGTAGGATATAACTTTGAAGCTTCCATCCTTGGAGTACCATATCCCTACTCCCAAAGTCTCTTTTAGATACTTGAGAACTCTCTTAACTGCACCTAAGTGACTTTCTTTAGGTTTAGATTGAAGTCTTGCACAAACACCTACAGCAAAGGATATATCAGTCTCTTTGGCGATGGAGTGCAATGCAATGGATCGCCTATCATCTTTCTGTATAAGGTCTTATCAACATCTTTTCCTTCTTTATCTTCATCCAATCTGATGTTTGTACTCATAGGACTTGATATCTTGGTGCTGTTTTCCATACCAAACTTCTTCAGCAGCTCCTTGGTGTACTTGGTTTGATGAATGAAGATTCCATCTTTCAATTGTTTGACTTACAGTCCCAAGAAGTAGTTCATTTCTCCCATCATACTCATTTGGAACTTGCTCTTCATTAGATTTGCAAACTTTTCACATAGCAATTCATTTTCAGAACCAAAGATTATGTCATCAACATAAATCTGTACCAGCAGGGTGCTGTCCCCTTCACTGATTCTGAAAAGAGTCTTATCAATGGTGCCTTTTGTAAAACCATTGTCCACCAAGAATTGAGATAGAGTCTCATAGCATGCTCTTGGTGCTTGTTTTAGTCCATAAAGTGCTTTGTTGAGTCTATAAACTTTATCTTCTTGATCTATAACTTCAAATCCAGGAGGTTGCTGAACATACACTTCCTCCACTAGAATTCCATTCAAAAATGCACTCTTGACATCCATTTGATATACCTTGAAGTTCTTATATGCAACATGTGCCAAGAATAATCTGATAGCTTCCAATCTTGCAACAGGTGCATAGGTTTCATCAAAATCTATTCCTTCTGCTTGAGAATAGCCTTTTGCAACTAGTCTGGCCTTATTTCTTACAATGGTACCAGATTCATCAAGTTTTTTTTCTGTATACCCATTTAGTACCAATGATATTTGCATGACTAGGCCTTTCAACAAGTGTCCAAACATGATTTCTTTCAAATTCATTTAGCTCTTCTTGCATAGCAATTATCCAATCTGGATCTGAAATTTCTTCTTCAACAACTTTAGGTTCAACTTGAGATAGAAAACAAGTGAACATAGCTTCTAATTGTCTTCTAGTCCTTACACCTTGCTGAATGTTGCCAATGACTTGTTCAGCAGGATGATCCCTTAACCATTGTGGATTTTGGTTAGATTGATTTTCGGGGATATCATCTTCGGTAGGGTCTGCTTGTATCTTCAATAGGGGCTCAGCAGATCCTTGAACTGCCTTCGATTTGTTGCATCGGTATCATCATCGGCGGAGTTGTTCAAAGCGGAGCAGATGTCGAAACTTTTAAGTCATTAACCCTTTCCAAGACTTCAACACAATCTGGATCAGTGACTTGTAGATTCTCAGCAGGCTCACAAACTTCATCATTCATTCCAGTGAACTTAGGTTCATCAAACACAACATGGATGGTTTCTTCATGTTTCAGTGACCTCTTGTTCAGTACCCTAAATGCCTTGCTGACTGAAGAATATCCCAAGAAAATTCCTTCATCTGATTTAGGTTGGAATGTCTTTAAATGCTCCTTGTGATTCAAGATAAAACATTTACTTCCAAATGGATGGAAATAGGATATATTTGGTTTCCTTCCATTCCGATCTCATAAGGTGTCTTCAAGCAGACTTCTTGTTCATCGAGGTTCTGCTTTTGTGTATAGCATCTTTGATTAATCTTGCTTGACCCAATACCTCTAGGGTATTAAAGCTTCACAAATCATAGTCCTTCCTGCTTCCTTTAAAGTTCTGTTTCTTCTTTCAGCAACCCCATTCTGCTGAGGTGTGCTAGCAGCAGCAAGTTGATGCAAGATACCCATTCTGTTCATGATATTCTCTTATAACTTTATTGAGAAACTCAGTACCCTTATCTGATCTTATTTTTACTACTGTCAAACTTTTCTCATTTTGTAGTCTCTTCAAAAGATCAGGCATCATCTTGAGTGTTTCACTTTTCTTGTTCATAAAGACCACCCAAGTATACCTTGAATAATCATCCACAACAACTAAAGTGTACTTCTTTCCAGTTATACTAGTTGGAGTGACAGGTCCAAATAAATCCATGTGAATAAGTTCCAGCACTCTCTTAGTTGAAAGTTTAGTTTTTGACTTGAAGCTTGATTTTATTTGTTTACCTTGCTGACAGGCATCACAAATAGCATCCTTCTTGAATGTGATCTCAGGCAAGCCAATTACCATTTTCTTCTTTACTAGCTGATTGATATCATCAAAATTTATTCAACTTCTTGTGCCATAACCAATTGAGTTCTGATTTAGTATGCACAATCAGACAGGTTTCTGGAACTGCAATAGACCAATCAACAACATACATGTTTTGTTGTCTTCTACCAGCCAATACAACTTGATCACCTTTTTCACTAATGACAATACAGTTGTTTTTGACAAAAGTGACCTTGTATCCCATGTCACATAATTGACCAGTGCTCAGCAAGTTGTAGTCTAGTCTTTCCACATAAGCAACATTTTTTATGGTTAGTCCATTCCTCACAAGTGTGCCATATCGTCTTGTATAACCAGGTGTGTTTTTGTTGCCAAAATTCACCCTTGGACCATCCTTTGCTATGTAGTTTGTCAAACAGTGCTTATTCTTTGTCATATGTCTGGAACATCCATGGTCAAAGTACTAGACACCCTACAAAACAAAATCAATGCATTTTAGGTACCCAAATCTGTTTGGGTCCATAATGGTCAGTGGTAAGCAATTGGTGTCATAATTAGGTTCATACATGTATTCCACACATCCATAAGATCTAAGAATTGGTTGTGTAGAATTCACATATGTTTTCTGGCTTTTTTGGTAAATATTGCTGTTTGAAGTGATTTTTCTTGTTAGAAGCAGCAGCATAATCATTAGTTTGCTGTCTGTTAGGAACAACCCTGTAGTATGGAGTCTGCTGAGGTCTTGTGTAAGTCCTCTGCTGATCCCATTGCTTAGGTTTTACCCTAGCAGCATGGTTATTCTTACTGTTTCTAGCATTAGATACAGGAATATTCCAATCATCATCGATGAGAAAGCAGTCTACCTTTCCCCCTGAGATAAGTTTCCCTTGAATGATTAACATTTATGGGTTTAGGATTCTTATCCTTGGAATATCTCTGTTTCTTACCCTTCTGTGGTCTAACAGACTTGGTAGCAGGTCTGCTTTGTCAAGAGCTTAGAAAACACAAAGATCCTATTTTTGGATTTGTTCCTTTTATTAGGAGTTGTTGACTTCCTTGACTTCTGATTTTGCTTCATTGAAGCATTCTCGAAGAAGTTCTACTACCTCAAAGAACCTTCTTGGGAGTTGGATCTTGTGCGGTACAAACTTAGGACCAATTCGGCACTAGGTTCGATGAGCTTTCTTGGATCCACTCTTTTGGATTGTTGAGTTCCAAATCCAAGTCTGTTCTATCACCATAAGGCTTTCCAGATTTGTATGCGGCGGAGGAACAAGATGGATCAAATGATTCGAGAGGCTCTTGAATGTTCAAAGAGCTTATCTTGATTCTCGTCCAACGTCTTTTCTTTACCTTTGAGAATCCTTAATTCAACATTCAATCTTTCAACTTCTACTTGAAGAGCTTCTTTTCAGCCTTCATAATCTCATAACAGATTGTATTTTCCTCGATTGATTGAGGATGGCATCCAAAGTTTCTTCATTGTAAGAGTTTCTAGGATTTGAACCACAAGTTGATTCACAATCACATTCAAGAGAGTGAGTAACGAATCTGATGTGTATACCTCCTCTGTTTCATCCATATTAGCCATTAATGCATAGTCTTCCATATCGAAGAACCAATGATGTGTCATCGATTCATTTCCTTTTGATTCCACTTCATAACCAGATTCATCTTCAAAGAACCATAGCCTTCATGCCATGTCTTCTTTGTTGACTCTTGTTCTTTTGGAGATCCGGACAATCAGTGCGAAATGTCCAGGCTTCTTGTAGTTAAAGCAAAGATAATCTGGTTCTTTTTCTTTTAATTCGGAGACGATCAGTCGGAAGTGTCCTGGTTTCTTGCAATTGAAACACAAGAAATCATTGTCTTTCTTTGTTTCTTCCTTTTTCTTTTCAGTGAATTTCTTTGTGAAATTCCTAGGTGAGCTTTTCCCACCTTTCATCATCCTGATCTTCTTGCTCAGCAATGCTATTTGATCTTGCATTTCATCCAGTAATTCATCTTGAGCTTCTGATCCTTCTTCTTGATGTGAAGCAGCCAGTGCTGTGGTTTTTGGCTCTTCCTTTTCAGTGGTAGGTGACAACTTCTTTTTGAATTCATATGCCTTGATATCTGAGAATAACTTGAATGTATCTTCTCATTTCTTCTATAGCTGTCACCTTCATCTTCCATTCATCTATAGCAGGTAAAGCTTCCAAGATTTTTGTGTTGATTTCTTCTTTTGAGTAATTAACACACAGCAGGGTGAGTTCATCCAGAATTGCATTGAATCTAGATTCCATTTGTTCAATGGTTTCATTGGGTTTCATTTCAAATTTTTGGAGCTTCTTCTTTGCCACACTGATTTTGTTCTTCTTTATTTCATCAGTGCCTTCACAGATCAACTGTAGTTTGTCCCAAAGTTCTTTTGTTGTTTTACAATCTTTCACTTTCATGTACATATTTCTATCCAGAGTTCTGTAGATAATATCAATAGCAATGTTGTTCAGATTTGCTCTCTTTCTATCTTCAGCAGTCCATTCCTTTTTAGGCTTTGGAATGTACTGTGTCTCTTCACCCACTGTTACTGACTTTGTAATCTCCAGTGGTCCATCTGTGAGCACATCCATCATTTCATCATGAGTTGCAGCAAGATAAGCCTGCATACGACGTTTATATTCATCAAAACGATCTGCAGAGCACATCAACATTGTTCTAGCATACTGGTTGTTATCCAAGATGCAAGTCTTTGAATATCAGTGATTTGAAAAAGGTTCTTAAGCACAACAAGAAGGATTACTTCAGAACAGAAGCACTGCTCCGATACCAATTGTTGGTCCCTTAAAACTTTTTGGAGTTAACAAACTCAGCAACCTCGTGACTGCGCGATACTTGATAGTCTGCTTGATACCTCGATAGCTCTCTTGATACACACGATGAGTCTCACGATGATTGAGTTTACTGAATTTGTGCAGCGGATATATATCAAAAATAAAGCCTTGAAATTTGTTGTTAAATATGATACTAAGTATTAGATACTCAGTAGTGTATGTGTGTGAGTTCAATTTCTAGATTCAGTAGGTTGATGTGTATAATAAACTAAATGCAGAATGTACGTGTAGAAAGTAAGTACGCAGATTTTATACTGGTTCCAGGTGGTGTAATCCTGTCACCCACTCTTCTCTCTGTGATGTTGGAGGTAATTCACTAGAGATCTTTGATGTATCTCATTACAAAGATTCCTAAGATTGCTTGTCCTTCACCAATGACTATGGCTTCACAAATCGAACACTTGGAGCAGTAGGATTGTTTGCTCCAAAGTCTTCCACTTGGTCCTTGAAGGGTAGGATTGCCTCTTTACCACTCCACCACAAACAACGATGATTTCACACCCAACAGATGCTTCACTGTCTTGACGGGTTCTTTATAAAGTAAAGAATGAATCAAGTAAATGATTCATTGCAGCGACTTGACTAGGATGATGTAATCGGCGGCTTGCGCCTTCAAGTGTGTAAACTTGTTGTAGTTTGAATACGAATACACTTGAAGATTTTCTCTGGATCGAGTGAGTTAAGCTCAAGAGGTTCAAGCAGGTGTGCTTTTTCATTTCGAAAATATCTCTTATATTTTTCTCTTAAGGTTGATCAATCATCATCTTTTTCTGAGTTGAAAGTCCTCTATTTATAGGTAGGAATGCATGTGACTTGTATTTGAAATTCAAATATAACCGTTCTGGTTTTGTCTCATTTGACATGCTTTCATCACTATTCATAGGGTCGACACTTTGTCGAATTCCTTTTGACAAAGGTCTTGATCATGTCCACCCTTTGACTTATAACCATTGGAATAAAACTAGACTAAGCATCAGTTTGAGTTTCAGAGAAGCTCAGTTCCTGGGGCTATTCCAGTTTTGGGAAAGTTTTTGGTGACAAGTTTATTTACCCCCCTCCCTCTAAACTTGTTTTAGCCTTTCCAAAGGACCAACAATTGGTATCGGAGCGGTGCTTCTGTTACGGAGACATCCAAAACTGTGCATCAGTTATCTCGGATATCTTTTAAACCAATTGTTGAAGACCCCTCACTGTATCAGTTGCAAAAGCACTTAATTTGATTTCAATGACTAAATACAGAATTAAGAGATGGCTTATTCACCCCTTGACTTATTGTTTGCAAAATATATCTGATTTTTAGGATCAATTATCTGAGAGGTTCAATGAGACAAACTTGAACAATAATCCAGAACCTCAACTCAGTGATGATGTGGATACAAACTTCAATACATATATTAACAAATCCAGAGGAGTTCCATCACAAAGAATTTTCTCATAAGAAAAGAAGCTGTTGCAAGCTGCTAGTGAAGATTCATTAGAGCAACAAAAGAATGTACACCCAAATCTTAAAACTGCATCAAATCATAAAGAAAAGGTACATTCTTCAACTCAGTTATCATTTGCTGAACTCAGTCAGAGAAACTCTGATCTTGTCAAGTTAACTGAAAAACTTACGTTGGAATTGAAATTAGAAGACAGAGATCTTGACAAAGCAAAAGATTGGAATGGGTTTCTTGAAACTGAGATGTCAAATCTTGCTGAAAGATTATTTTCTAGTAAATTTGACAAAAGTAATGATAATCCCCCACCCCTACCCAGTCTTGAGACTTCAAAGAGTATAAACTCTAAACGTCAAGATACTGGAAGACCTAGTAGATTGCACAAAGAAAACAACGATGTAAAATCTAAAAGAATCCATGTGAAATCAACTAAGGTTGAACGTAATGGTTTATCTAGAAAGGAGATGAAAAGCTTAATTCTCTCATCGAAGAAACTCAAAATAATACTTGAAGACTAATCCACCGGACCCAAAAGATATGGGTACCAAGAAAACTTAAAATCTGTTTTGCGAGTTGAGTCGGTTCTCTAACTCGAATCCCGAGAAAAGCTCGACCTCTAAACAAAAGCTGATGAAGGACAAAATGGTCAAAAACTAAAGACTTTCCAGCTATCATCTGACGCTTGGGCTGACTGTTGGGGAGATTTTGCATCATTAAAACAAAAGAAAATTTATAAAACCTATACTACCATGCAAAACTACCTCCTAACCGACCAAATATCGGGTAATTTCTAGCATAGTAGGGTAAGTACGGGTATCGATCCACAGGGAAAAGGGATGTTAAATCTAATTTTATTAATCCTTAAATTGTTACTTATTCAAAACGGAACTGAAAACGAAAAACGAAAAGTAAACTGGACAGAGGATTGTTAATCCAAAGCCAGGAAGGATAAAAGCGATAAAAACTAAATCTAAACTACTAACTATAAAAGGAAATAAACAAGAAGATGAACATGGAGATTAACAATGAACAAACAAAATCATCCAATCCTTCAAACCCTCTATCTCTATCTAAGGTTATCTTGTGATGATTAACTAAAGATGTGGTTCACCTAATCAAAAGTATGAATCCTACTTCCGTAGATAATTCGTCTATCAATCAAAACAAGGTGTAAGATTTATTCAAATCTAGCAACCTAGATAATCAACCTATCAACTTCCGTTATGTCAAGGTTAAAAATCCAATCTTTCCTATGGTGATCTAAGTCTAACATGACTTCCATCAAAATCAAACATCGATAAGCAACCATCTTCCGATATACGTTGCATAACAAATAATCGCATAGGAAAAGATACAACTTTGAGATAAAATCATAAAACAAACTTTGATAAAAGAAACAGAAAAAACTCGAATGAAAAAGGATTCAAACTGTTCGAACAATTGCAGCCCCCAAGCATGGAGTACATCGCAGCAGCAAAACATAAAAGCAAAATAAAAACCTAATCTAACTTACCACCCCAGCCTCCCAAAAGGGGCTAGGGCGGCCTAGGGTTCCTCTCTTATGTGTGGGTAACAATAGGAATCGAATTATGTATGAATTAGGGTTGAAATCGCGCTGCTATTTATAAGAAAAAACTAAGTCGGTTGCTGAGTCGGCGGTGGACGTTAGTTCATAATCTTGGGCGCTGCGTTCAAAGTGATTCTTTGCAACTCAGATCGAATATCCTTGCATGGAATATTTGTTGGAATAAAACTTCTAAAATTCATATCTTGAGTTGTAGACCTCCAAAAATTATGATCCGAATGTCATAAAAAGCTCTCGGAAAACTCTACAACTTTCATTAAGGACTCTTCTTCGTAAAACGCCTTTTGACTAGCCCATCGTATTACGAGTCGTTTTGGATTTTCCCAAGCTTTATTTCATCTTCATCCTCTTGTATCTCTTTCTTTCCTTTTTAATCTTCAATCAAACATCATTTAGACCTCTTCCATTCCACATTTGTGCACCTAAAAGATGACAAAACCGAGCAAAACGTAAAACCATACAAAATAGATAATAAAACCACGTTATTTACTCGATTTTGCATTTTAACTATTCAAAACGTCATTTGCTCAATTAATCGATTATAAGCTCGAATTCTACAAAAACATCCATATATGGGAATATTGATATAAAATATATTCTTATAAAACGTATAAAAT
The DNA here is from genome assembly GCA_026214975.1 of Gentiana macrophylla. Taxonomy (NCBI): domain Eukaryota; kingdom Viridiplantae; phylum Streptophyta; class Magnoliopsida; order Gentianales; family Gentianaceae; genus Gentiana; species Gentiana macrophylla. The sequence continues at coordinate 57,103,281 of CM047806.1, read as the reverse complement.
CACCCTTAACAACTCCCCACACTTAAACCTTGCTCGTCCGAGCAAGACAAAACATAATCATCACTCGAGACAAATAAACACTTATGCAAATATAAAACATATTCAAGTAGTTTAGAGGTTCACCCAAGTGCGTGTGTGCATAGCCATAGTAAATTTCCACTAAATCCACACTTGAATTGATTCAAACAAAACTAGCCAACATCCCATTTAAATTAGAAATATAAAAATGATTATAACATGCACCTCACAAAAACATACACATTCCGAAAAGATAATAGGGAGCATTTAAAATATTTCCGACATACTTTGAGGATAATCCCTACAACATATCATTCAGTTTATACTGGGGATAGTTAGAAGATAACTAAGGTTTTCAACCATCTTTTCACAATACCATTCACTAATTTTTCTTAAAGTTCAATCAATTCCACACATATATAGCACATATGCCCTCATTCCCAGCAATAGGATGTTTCAGGATAACACCCTAGCTGGATTACTATCATCAGGCAGTCGGGAGCTATTAACCTCATAGTGGTATAGGACATTTCGAGATAATGCCCTACCGCACTCAAATCATTAGCGACTACTTCCGACACTTATATATATATATAATTCATATTATTCATCTTAGATTGGTATACAAACCTTAAATTATATCCCTCCTATCACATTCAAACCTTCAGATATTCACAGTACGTCATACTTTAATTCTAAATACAAACTATTAAAATTTCCAAAATTCGTATGCAAGCAAAGAATCATGCGATAATCATCAAAAAATCTCTAATCAAATGGGCATAGCTTTAAAATATAGCTCATCACCTACTATGGCACGTGAAAAATAGATCAGGTGAGACATCTAAAATTACTAAATATGCAGAATATAGCATCAATGATATAAGAACTCAAATGAAGACATGCAATGCTTACTTGGGACAAAACAAAAATTTTAAAATCTAGCACTTTTCATAGAAATATAAAAGTATGGCAAATGAATGTAGATAACACATAAGCCATTCCCCTCCCCCACACTTAAATTACAACATGTCCTCATGTTGTGCAGAAATAAAGAAAAGATAAAAGAACTTAGCTGATTTCGTGATGATCCGAAAATTGGCTGAAGAGGACAACAATGGTGATGTCATATGGAGTCCTTCCCAGCTTGAAATCCAAAGCTAGCTTAACAAAGACAGCTAGAAATGTACATGCACCACTCGACGAAACATGGCAAAGATCTCGGGACACGGGGAATAACAAATTGCGAACTCAGGGCGTAAGCACATGATATAACGGCTCGAGATGGAAAAATCACCACACAGGAAAGTACAGACACCTAAGCATCAAATAAGCCACGAAGCTTATAATACAAATACTGATCCACATGTGCACACAAAAATAATGATACATGGAACATTACAAAATAAGCGGGGCTAGGTGCACTATATGAAATTATACTACAATGCAATCTACGTGATCTGCAATTCTAAAAATTAAATAAATAAAAATAAATTACAAAGGCTTAGGGCCGAAAGCGTGTTTTCGAGGACAACCTACAAAGGACTACGGCCTATGCAAAAACTAAAAAAAAAAAGCGAGGTAGTATTACGAAACCGGCGATTAACTACGCTCGGGAAAAATAAAAGAAAAATTGAAAAACAATGCAACTAGATGACATGCAACTAAATGATATGCACCTATATGATATGCAAAAATAAAAGAAAATAAAAGAAAGAAAACTAGCCCACTCATTTGCAACACGACATGTATAAAATAAACGCCTACCAAATAATGACAGGTTACGATAAACGACAAGATCTTTTTCATTACATGCATGCAGTAAACGCGCCTTAAGACTCGTCAAAAGTGATAGCATTATGGAAAACCAACGATTAGCTATACTAAATGTATATAACTCATAAGAAGACATGGTAGCATACGGAAAACCGGCGGTAGCTACCCATATGAGTTACCAAAAATAACAAGAAAGCACATAAGTCTCAAAGCTCACAGATTCATCACAACGATATGTAGCATACGAGCCGACATTAGCTACTAAATAACAATAAGAACGATTATAGCATACGAGAACCGACGAGAACTATAACTTGCATGGATGAATCCTAACACCCTAGATAGACGACAACAGGAACATCATAAGTCATATTAGAATCACGTCTAGCTAGGTGAATTACTCAACATGGATTGCAATAGATGGAAAGAAAACCATAACGGTGAAAGAACAGGACATCTACGCATATACACAACGGCCACAAAGGCTCACAATAAAACATCCATGTCAATTAATGTAGCATGAATATAAAAATTAATCAATTATTTAACATGGATTCGTAGATGGAAAGATATAAACATGCAAGTTCAGAACATCTACGTAAAAATAATTAGCCACAGAAGCTCATATGAAAATATCCACGTCAAATAAAGCATTAAAAAAAATCAATTTAAAAATTTTGGAACTTGAACGTGCGTTCAACATACCAAACGGGCGTTCAAAACATATTCGAATGGACGGACGTTCACTTACTATGGACGCCCGTCTCGACTCAAAGCAGTAAGCACAAAGAGACTTCGATTGATACCAAAAACAAAGAAAGAACCCTAACATCATATCCTAATACCATATCATTAAAACAGAAAGCCTAGTGGTTATTGAAAACAAAACTATGAAACCTAAATTCACGTTTCATAAATTGAGTAAAAAACTTTTTGCACATTCTTAACCCAACGGTCATCGAAACACGGCAAAAATAAAAACTCTCAATTTGTTAAATGCTAGTTTTATTGAACTAAAATAAAAACAAATAAAACGTAACAAAATAGAAAATTTAACGAAAGAAGATTCAACCAAACACCGATTCCCCGGCAACGGCGCCACTTTTGTTGGGGAGATTTTGCATCATTAAAACAAAAGAAAATTTACAAAAACCTATACTACCATGCAAAACTACCTCCTAACCGACCGAATATCGGGTAATTGCTAGCATAGTAGGGTAAGTACGGGTATCGATCCACAGGGAAAAGGGATGTTAAATCTAATCTTATTAATCCTTAAATTGTTACTTATTCAAAACGGAATCCGAAAACGAAAAACGAAAAGTAAATCGGATGAGGGATTGTTAATCCAAAGCCGGAAGGATAAAAGCGATAAAAACTAAATCTAAACTACTAACTATAAAAGGAAAGAAACAAGAAGATGAACATGGAGATTAACAATGAACAAACAAAATCATCCAATCCTTCAAACCCTCTATCTCTATCTAAGGTTATCTTGTGATGATTAACTAAAGATGTGGTTCACCTAATCAAAAGTATGAATCCTACTTCCGTAGATAATTAGTCTATCAATCAAAACAAGGTGTAAGATTTATTCAAATCTAGCAACCTAGATAATCAACCTATCAACTTCCGTTATGTCAAGGTTAAAAATCCAATCTTTCCTATGGTGATCTAAGTCTAACACGACTTCCATCAAAATCAAACATCGATAAGCAACCATCTTCCGATATACGTTGCATAACAAATAATCGCATAGGAAAAGATACAACTTTGAGATAAAATCATAAAACAAACTTTGATAAAAGAACGAAAAAACCTGAATGAAAAAGATTCAAACTGTTCGAACAATTGCAACCCCAAGCATGGAGTACATCGCAAAGAAAAAACAGAAAAAGCAAAATAAAAACCTAATCTAACTTACCCCACCTCCCAAAAAGAGGTCAATGCGCTAAGGTTCCTCTCTTATGTGTGGGTAACAATAGGAATCGAATTATGTATGAATTAGGGTTGAAATCGCACCGCTATTTATTTAGAAAAAAAACTAAGTCGGTTCTTTGAGTCGGCGGTGGACGTTCGCTTCATAATCTTGGGCGCTTCGTTCAAAGTGATTCTTTGCAACTCATCATCGAATATCCTTGCATGGAATATTTGTTGGAATAAAACTTCTAAAATTCATATCTTGAGTTGTAGACCTCCAAAAATTATGATCCGAATGTCATAAAAATCTCTCGGAAAACTCTACAACTTTCATTAAGGACTCTTCTTCGAAAACGCCTTTTTGACTAGCCCGTCAGACATTAGTCGCTGGATTTTCCCAAGCTTTATTTCATCTTCATCCTCTTGTATCTCTTTCTTTCCTTTTTAATCTTCAATCAAACATCATTTAGACCTCTTCCATTCCACATTTGTGCACCTAAAAGATGACAAAACCGAGCAAAATGTAAAACCATACAAAATTGATAATAAAACCACGATATTTACTCGATTTTGCATTTTAACTATTCAAAACGTCATTTGCTCAATTAATCGATTATAAGCTCGAATTCTACGAAAAACATCCATATATGGGGAATATTGATAAAAAATATATTCTTATAAAACGTATAAAATCACCCTTAACAGCTGACATGACAAATCAGTCGAAGCCACGTGTCAATCTGGGAGAAAAAATAGATGTACATCCCTACAAAATCCCATTGATCGTGACACGACTCTTATTTGAAAACGATTGCAAAACGAAATCTTGACGAAATCCTGCTCATCCAAATTGAAAGCATTCAAGATTTTCAAAAAGAATCCCTAATTCAAAAATCATGGAACGATACAACATCGACGAAGGAATCACCACGAGCCTGGATAATTTCTGTCAACGATTTTCACACTCCACTCTCTCAATTCGGATTGTAAACAAGATCAAAAAGATTCGGGGACTCGAAAACCTGATTGATACAAAGGTCGATGCTTTATGCCCAGAAACCATCAGAGATTTCTACAAGAATGCAGTAATCACCGATGAGGGAAAAAGCTTCAGGACAACTGTTCAAGATAAAAGCTTCACAATTGATGAACAATTGCTTTCCCTGGTATTTGATCTAGACATAACTGGAGGCTCTTCATCCCTCACCTTTGGAAGTAAAGAAAAGAACAAACTTTGGGACATCACTGCAATCAACAAGAATGAGAAGAACCTTAGTGGATCAATCTATCAGCAGAAACGAGAATTTGCATTTTTGATGATTCTTCTGACCAAGAATGTCATTGGTCATGCTCGGAATTTCTACACTCTTTTGACTGATAAACTAAAACTGATCTACGCCATTTGGTTTCAAGAAAGATTGGATTGGAACAAGTTTGTTCTCAATCAATTGATAAAGCGAATCTCAGACGAGAAGGAGAGAGCCAAAGAAAGAAACGCTACTGGAGAAAAGCTTTTATTGAAAAAGGGACTTATCTAGTTCAAAGGATACTAGATCATTTCTCCATTTCAAAATCCACACAAACAAAAGTGGAACACAAGCAAGTGTCCACAGGAGTGAAGAAAAGGAAGATTGTTGTAGAAGAATCAAGTGAAGTTTCAGACTCTAGTTCAAATGAGACTGTAAGATTGGATGATGTAAACTCTAAGAAGACAGAAAAAGGATGTGGAACAAGCTTCAAGCAAAGAAAATCAAATCGAGAATGTAATTCAAATTGAGGATGAAATCAAGAGAGTGAATGAATGAAAATGAGGAAAGTGGCCCGAAGAAAGCAAAGGAAGCGAGGCGATAAATCAAGAAAGTGAACATGAAGAAATCAAGAGAGTGAATTTCAAATCGAGATGTTTGTAGAGTACATCAAGAGAAAAGAGAAGGCTGTGGAGGACGCCGAATTTTGCGGTTGAGTATGAAAAGGAACGACAAGTCATGATGTTCATTTTTATTATCCTATGGCCAGTTCCTCATCTCAAGTTCATGAGGCATCTATAAGCAGATCGGCAACTGAAGGATGGCAGCATCAAGAAACTGAAGATAAACTGAAAGGTTGGGAAGAGATCATTGAAAGTGTGATGCAAACTCTACAACAGCTGACTTTTAACTTACATGATTTCATTGGAAGAACACATTACTCAGGCCTATACCAATATTCCAACATCATCACCTTACTTAAATTATTTGAAGAAAGCTTTCGCATATCTTCAATTAAGAGGGAAAATAAAATTGAAGGTGATGCTGGCAATGAAAAGAAAATCGAAGGTGATGCTGGTAAAGCTGACAAAGAGAAAGCTGATGAAGAGAAAGCTGAAGAGGCCTATGCCAAACGTCTGATTGAAGAACAAGATGAACAAATAGATAATGATCTACAGACTATTGATCTACTATCTATTAAACGGAATGAAGAAGCAATTGACATTCTGATCGAGGAGTTGATCAAAGAAGAGACCTTCATAGAAACGAGAACTGAAAAAGATGAAGAAACCTCAGTTAAAGTTGTGCTGAGTATCAGGAAGAAACTTGCAATCTGTGTCAGATTGAAAGCTTCTCTAAAAGCAGCAAAAGATGGATGGACAAGAACTGAGGGGGAAAAGACTAAAGGGAAGGAATCTAGTCTTATTTCAGAGGAAGAAGAGAAGGTGATGAGTGAAGAAATCAAAGAGATCTTGGTAAAGTTTAAAGCTGGTAACAATGAAGAGGCAAATCAATTACTAAATGAATATTTAAAGATCAAGCCTAGAGATGGTGAAACATAAGAAGAAGGAAAGGCAAGAAGACTCCTGGAGACAAAAATGAGTATCTGTGTTGGAGAAAAATTGTTGAATTTGGAAAAAGAAAATCTGTAATCTTTTTGTGTAACTCAGTTTATTTTAATGAATTCAGCTGTTCTAGTTTGTTATCCTAATTTGATTTGTTATGAATTCTTGCATTATTCTTCTATTACTGCTTTTAGGGAGGGTTATGATACATCATCAAAAAGGGGGAAATTGTTGGAAATATTATTTATGTTTTGATGATGATTCATCACGAAATTAGACAAATCACTTACAACCCATGATGATGAAGTCATAACTAACTGTTATAGTGCATAATGAAATAAGAAGCAAGAAATGGTCTAGAGATAAAGTGTATGAGTTCTATCTAGAGTCTGAACCTTGTATAGGTTGTTTCAGACAAGCATTGTAATAGAATAGGAACTAGGCTAACAGCTGAGTCACAACAAGAATACTGTGTCATTACAAGAAAACTGAGTATACACATGAAGAACTGAGGGTTCAAACTCAGTAATGCAAGAACTGAAGAAGGTAAGTTCACTGAGGTCACAAAACTCGCTTGGCTTATCTAGAAGACTCAAGAAGCGAGGGACACGGACTCGATTCTGAGAAGATCAAGAACCGAGGTAGCAAACTCGGTTAGAAGTCGATTAAGTCGTGACTATAAGTCGGGATTCAGGCAAGTCTGTGGTGACCTGGAACTGAACTATAGATCATGTAAAACTAAATAATCTTAAGGACAAAGATTATCAGTTACCAAGAAATGAAACTGAATGGTGTACTCTGACTTAGTCAATTAAAGTCAGATGTCAAGTATACAAGGTACTCAGTTTTGAAGAAGAGTAGAAAACTGAGTCAAGGCCTTGCTGAATTTAAACTGACAATACGACAAGTGTAACGGCTACAAGAGCTAGTGACCGTTACATCACCCCTATAAATACACAAGAGAATCACTTGAAGAAGAGGCGAGAGAAGGATCCGAGAAAGAGCTTTACAAGCACATATCCAAAGATCCAGATCCAGAAAATCAGATCATATATATCTAGAAAAGGGGAAGCCAACATAATTGCCTTGAAGATTTCAAAGAACGATCCAGTAACCCATTAAAAGGGAAAGAAGGCATCTTGGAGCTACAAAGTCAGATCCAGAAGAATCAGACAGCTCACTGAATTAATCTCTTGATTAATTAGATTAATTCTAAACCTAACCTTTGTGAAAAAGGGTTAGCTGTGCATAGTTTGAAGAGAGCAATTCCACCTTTCTTCATACGGTTGCAACTTGGTTGCCACAGCTGTTGGTTCAGTCTGCGGACTGTGTTTGTGTTAGTGGTGAGCTGGTGAAGGAGCAATTCCACCTCCGAAAGATCAATGTGCAGAGTGAAGGGAGCAATCTCACCTTTCTTCATTTTGTGTAGACAGTGAAACTAGGGTGTCGTGAAGGACTGTCATAGTGCTAGGATTTTGTAACGGTTATCTCAAATTCTAGTGATACCTCCTACACCATAGGAGAAGGGGAGATGTACGGGATTACACCACCCGGAACTTCCATAAACAAATCTTGTGTTAATTTACTTTATGCTCTTATGTTTGTTTTATCTGTTGCATTATCACTCAGCAAACATCAAACATTGAGTCAGCACAAAACTGATACATAGAAGGTCTAGATTCTTATTGACACATCTATTGCACTAAAGGCTAGTTTTATCCACTGCCAGTTAACAAGACTAAATATAAGTCAGTATTGACTTATACTCAGTTAAGTTAGCTGAACTCCGCACAAGTTAAAGGACATGAACAAAACTAGACTAAGCATCAGTTTGAGTTTCAGAGAAACTCAGTTCCTGGGGCTATTCCAGTTTTGGGAAAGTTTTTGGTGACAAGTTTATTCACCCCCCCCCCCCCCTCTAAACTTGTGTTAGCCTTTCCAAGGGACCAACACTTGATTAAATCATTCCAAGTCTCGAAAGACCCTTAAATTCTTCGGCAGACAACAAGCCTCCCAGTTCTTCCAATGTATCTTGCGTTTATTATCCATGTCACTTTAACATAAATCTCGAATCATTTGCTCAAGTTCTCTGATTAGAGTGGTGGGTAACTTTAAGCACTGCATAATGTACGTGGGTATGGTTTGGAAAGCTGACTTAATAAATCCCTTCCCGGCCGGTGAAGTAGTTTGTCTTTCCATCCAGCTATCTTTTTACGAATTTATCTCTCAAGAAAGAAAACACTTGACGCTTATTCCTCCCTATCATGAATGACAACCCCAGATATTTACCCGGGACATCCTTTTGAGGGATTTGTAGAATATCCGACACTAGCTCACGCTCCTCCTCCTAAACTCCATCCGATAAATAAAGGCTAGATTTATGAAAATTAATCGCTTGGATTGAAAGTGACAGGTACCTGTCAAGCAGCTCAACCAATGCCTCTGCCGCCCCATCTAGTAGCTCAAAGAAAACCATGCAATCATCAGCAAAAAGCAACTGGGAAATGGATACCCCCACCTCTCTGCCAAAGCGAATAACCCCCCAATGCCCCCTGATGCATATAGTCATTAAGCAGAGCCGAAGCTCTCAGCATGGATGATGAAAATGAAGGGTGACAATGGATCCCCCTGCCGCATCCCCCTAGTCGGCACTATTCTTCTAATGAGCTTCCCGTTAATCAGAACGTGATAAGAAATTGTCATACTTTGGAACTATTGAGGTTTTCCTTAGACACGGGGTGATCATACGGTAGTGCTTGGTTGTGATATTGAAGCATGAGTGGGATTCATGTTGTTCGTCCGGAAATCGCGTATCCTAATGGTAGAAGCGAATATCCGAAAGGGCCTTCTTATAAGAAACGTCTAATTCTCGAAAGTCTTTGCAAAGAAGAGGTAATGTGTTACTTCAAGAGAATAGGATGTCAAGATTATAAGATGCAGGCGTTAATGATTACACTCAAGATACGATTGTATTGATCTTATAATAGCGATAGGATTCTATTTACATGGTAACGGTTTCACATGAAATGTAGTAGTCATTGCATTTGACTCTTCCAATGATTGGGGGTCATGACATGTTGCTAAACGCTATTCATGATCGTTAGGTATGATGGGTATTTCAGTAAATTAACTTTATGTCTACGGCCAACATATTTGGAAGCCTATTGGGTCACACACATAAGAACATCTGAGCAGATTAAAATGCGGTTATAGTGATAACCAAATAAGGAAACTTTTTATCTCGACTATAAAGTGTTATAGTGATAAATTAATACCGTGGTATTTATTTATTATGAATAAATATAATACAAAATATGAATTATGTTGATTAATTAAATATATACTTATATATATGGGGCGCATGGGTGTATATTGAGACACATGGATTTTGTAAATTAATTAATCATGGTATTATATTATGTATTAATATTGGATATTGATGTCTATATATATATATATATAATTTTTTTAATGCATATAGTATATATATATATATATATATATATATATATATATATATATATATATATATATGCACATCTGTAAAGGATATATGGTAATATTATATAATAAAAAAATATTCAATATTATATATTGACAATATATAACTTGAAAATATTTAATATAAGCTATTAGAGATTAATGAGATAAATGAAGAATAAATATTTTCCTTATTTCATTAGAAAAATGTTTCCTTTCTACTCAATCCATTAGGAATTTTGTCCCAATCAGGTTAGGATGTGCATATGGCGTCCCATCTCCCTATAAAAGGGGAAGTTGTGTCAATTCTTGTACAACACAACATTCTTACAATATTATAGTGAGAAAAGAAAGTTTCTTGTGAGAGAGTTTTGGGAGGAGGATAAAGGCGGCCTAGCAGCCGACGTTTTCCAATAGCCATCCTATGGGAGGATTCCGGTGGTTGTTCGTGATGATAAATGGTAGAGGACGAACACTTGGGTGGCTTCGTGCACAAACTACAACCGTAGACAAAACGACGATTTATTTTTGATCATCCAAGGTATTTTCTTCGTCTACTAACTCTATGTTTATAAACGAAATAGATCTTGGTTAAAAGAAAATTAAAATTTTGAATTACGTTGCGTTCCTGCATTGATTTCCTAACAGTGATATCAGGGCGGTATTCGATCTTAAGTAATAAGCATTAATAAATTTTCTTAGTAATTTTCATCAATTAAATCACACAATATGAGATGAATGATTTCGATTCGCAAAACGATACACGAAAAAAAAGTGTTCGGCGAAGGTGGTGCTCGGCCGATCGGCGGTGGCACCACCCCCGTCTGGTCGCCGGCTGCGTCGGTAGCCTCCTGGCTGTCGCCGGCGGCTTGTGCTATGCGGTGGACCCCCTGTTTTTGTTTTGTGTATTTTTGTGATTTTATATGGTTCATAAAAATGATGTAAAATCATTTTTGTTTATTTCATGCCATGTGGATAACAAATGGTTCAAAATGTTTGAACCATTGGATGCCTAATGGCATCCCAAAAGGTTCAAAAAGTTTGAACATATTTCCTATGGATTAGTTGAACCATTGATAGAAAGCCTATGATCCACAAATTGTAAACCTAAGGTTAACCCGGACCTTTTTCAAAATATTAAAAAAGACCCAGGATCAAATTATTATAGGTCTCTTATTTTTAGAATGGTTCAAAATAATATTAAAATTAAAATTGATTTAAAATTAATCATTAATTTTAATTTTGATTAAAATTATTTAATTGATTAAATATTAATTAATTTGGCAAAAAAGACGCATGTTGGTAATTTTAGATTCAATCTTTTTCATAAGATTTTTATTGTATGAATTAGATGTTGTAGATATAATATGCTTGTATAGACCCCGAATGATTATGGACTCAACCAATAGGATAGATGTTGAATGATTTACTTTACAGTGATTAAATATTTGCCATGGGCGGTTACGAAAAATGAGCCTAATTTATTTTCTGTATTATCACATTCTCATTATCTCCCCCATGTGCGGATGGTGTATTTATTTTATTAGATAAAATTATGTAACAAGATGGAGCAGAAGACGAAGGCCAAAGAAAGACGACATAGATCCCTTTGGTGGTTGCAGCTACCCTTATATTTGTGACCCGCGGTTTTATCAGTTTGTATTCGAAACCGCATTTAGGAAAAATCCATAATCATACCGGTTACTTTACGTATTTATTTATTTTGTGCATGTATTTATTTTATACGACACGATAGATGCATGACTAGACATGATTTAGATGAATGTGTAGGGCGTGTGTCTATAGAGATAAATATGTTTGATGAGACCGTAATTAATTAAAATTAATTGATTGACTCAATCTAAAAATACTCCCACAACAAATATTAATTTAAAATTTTGTCGCCCAATATTATAACGATGGTGAAGAGCCCTTGTTCGGATCCAACTGATCGACCAACACCGGGAGTTGACCTACCTCGGGTATATCGTCATTATCGAGATATGATCGTATGAGATCTCATTAATATTGGGTTAACGCTTAACTAAAATTTTGCGGTGATGGGCAAACGTCAGGGCCGCCTAATTTTAGAGACGAGGGATTGACTAACACATAGGGATGTGAAGTGTCAAAGAGTTGACTAGTCAACCACTGAGAATCGCATGGTGATGCGATTGGCAAAGTGTTGCCTACCTATCGAAAGTGTCTCGGTCGATCGACCAACGCCGGGGATCGGGGCAATTAGATTGGATATCAGCCACTAAAGAATCTTGGAAAATTCTTGAAAGTCAATTGGGAGTAGTTAACTAGTCGGAGCAAAATAAAAAACCAAAAGACCATTTTTTTGATTTTGCATGTATAAACAACAACACTCTTTTTATCTTTGATTGTGTTGTAGTTTTTAGCAAACTTTTATTTATGTTTTAATTCTCGATAGTTAAGACCAAAATTAAATGACTGTTACCTTTTGAGAAATGTTCTCAAGTATGATTAAGTAATTTTAATCCTTTTAAAATATGCAATGACATGAGCAACTACGCCATAGTAGTTGATGGCAAAGAGACTACATTTTTTATGTTGTGCTCTAAGACTTTAGTTATTAATCAAAACGTAAGCTCATGATATGATTGAGACACTTGAAAAGAGTTTTTCAAAAAATCATTCATATATTGGATACGACAATATCCAATGGGTCGTTCTGTCATACGATGACAGTTAATTCAAACATTAGATGCGTTGAATGTGACCACAACAAATTTTGGAAACATTGTTTTCAAAATTGTGAGATTTAAGTATCGACTTAATTTCTTAATCATTGTTTGAAGGTTAATTAAATAGTTCATGTTTTGAATATGCTTCAAAAGGTTAAATAAACTATCTAATAAACTTTGGATTTTCTTTGTAAAAGAAAATTAAAGACATAGCTTTTGTGATGTTTCTTAAGTCTTATGAAGAGTAAACTAAGAAATATTCCCTTCAAAAAAAAACTAAGAAATATTTACAGGCCTGTCCGGTTTGCAACACAAGCCGTTATAAGATTACAAAGGGGAAAAAAGTGCCAAATAAAGTACTACGCTACTTTCCATTAAAGCCACGATTGAGACGTCTGTACGCTTCCCGCCACACAGCTAAGGCAATGACATGGCATAAGAGGGGGCGTTCTTTAGATGAAGACATAATGCGTCATCCAGTTGATGGTAAAGAATGGAAGGAATTCGATATGAAATACCCTGACTTTGCTCAAGAAGCTAGGAATGTGCGGTTGGCTTTGGCAACAGACGGTTTCAACCCGTTCGGTAATATGAGCAATTCTTATAGCATGTGGCCTGTTGTGTCGTTAATTTTAAATGTATCTCCATGGGATTGCTATAAAGACCCTTACAGGCATTTGACTCTGTTAATTCCAGGCCCGACTTCTCCGGGCAAAGATATTGATGTTTACTTACGGCCATTGATTGAAGAACTGCAAGAATTGTGGTCAGAAGGAATTATTGTCCGTGACGCTTCTACGGACACCACATTTAAGATGCGGGCGGCATTGATGATGACGATAAATGACTTTCCCGCTCGTAGTTATCTATCAGGGTGTTAAGGGATTAATAGGAAAGTTAGGGAATGTGCTTAAATAGAGAACTTATCGAAGTCTCCATTCTAAGCAAGTAAGTTGAGATAAATCTGTCTAAACTCAATTCAACTCTTAGATATATGATATGTTACGAGTACGATTAAATTAGAAAGATTAAATACAGAATATCCTATGATAAGGAAAGTGAAGCAAACGTTGCAACATTTGCCATATTGTATTCTGAATCTTGTAAACTGATAAAAGAACTAAATAAATGTTTTTGTGTTCCGGTTCTTATGAAAAACACAATTTTAGTTATCTATTAGGATTTGACAAACAATTCAATTGGTAGGAATAAATATTGTTATTCCAATAAAGTTAAATTGTCTTTATATCTAACATGCTAGATTAATGTCACTATATAGTCGATATAGAGGATAAAACCTCAACTATATAATTGTATGCTGTTATCCTTAATATTTATGGTTGTTCTTGACATAGTCTCTATTGAAAACTAGTGACAGCTCACCGTGCGCTGCATGGTTGTTGCCCACCAATGTATTCGTTGTGTAGTCGTTGTATAGTTGTTAAGCCGAAGATTCTAAAATGGTGTGCTTTATCCTGTTACTTAGATTGATGTTTGAGTGAACATTTCCAAGTAGACACATTATTAGTTATCTAACATTAGTAGATATATATATTACATTGTTCATATTACATAGAGAGATTTGAAAGCCGCAGTACAAACATGCATACCTGCTGCTGTGCTTAATTTTTTTACAGGGGTGTGGGAGGATGCATTTGAGCTTACACTATAAGGATACTTTACTATGTACGTAGACAGCTTATTACCTATACAATCCGGATAAAAGAGAAGCCGAAACAACAGACGGTACGGATAAGAGAGATAACTTATTACACATGTCATATTTTCAAGTGCGCAAAAGTTTTAGCTCGTCTTCAGTTTGCTAACCTCAAACTCATGATTAAACCGCTTCTCATCGATCACAATAGCCACCAAATTATTTAGCTGCATTTGAGCAACCCTAGCTTTCGAAATGAAACCATATTTCTCATCAAAAATTGCATCACAAACATCAATTTCATCTTGCAAACCTCGTTGGTTTGGATGAAATATCACGAGTACTTCTCCAGACTCGAACCATGTCTCAACTCCAGCATTTTCGTATTCGTCTTCTTTACCATAAAAAACAGGGGATAAACTGTTAAGTTTGTGAGGTAATGTTAACTAAACTATTTCCGGTAGCTTCATCTTCCCCTTCAACATTGCCTTATCCAATAATGGTTTCAATCATCGTGGACTTGTTCTCCTCTTAATAAGGACATCCAACACCATGTTTTTAAACGAAGAGACAAAACACAAACCTACAAAAAGCAGCTACAACCAAATGGGCAGAAAACGAGGCAAAATCAATTAAGATTGCAAAAAAATAAAAAACAAGCAATAACATAACAAAAATATGCATATTAGTGGCCGTCTTTAGGGGCGTTCAACAATAACATAAGAAAAATATGCATGTAAAAGTAGTCTTTTTTTTAAGCTACACAAAATTACCTTCTAGACCAATGAAGCAATGTCCCCAAGTGATTATGAACCATTTCAATAGGAAAGAGATAACCAAACACATAATCAAGTTTTGGTGATTTTGGAGTACCTTGAGAGGTTGCTAAGACAACTGTTGACCTAGTGCATAGAGTACCTTGAGAGGTTGCTAAGACAACTGTTGACCTAGTGCGTAGAGTAACAACTGCCAATTATGCACCTGTCATTTAATGAAAAAGAAGGAAACAATATCATAAATAATACAACTCATCAAATTAAAACAACTAAACAAATAGTATATGTGTTAAAAAGAACAAACATAACTGAGTCAAATTAAACATACCTTATGCACCTTTTATAGCAATTTTACTTGAATAGCTTATGAGAAGCAATGTAAAATACAGTCGCACACCGGCATATATGTATAATGTCACTGCATTAAAAAAAAGGCAGTAAACAAATTATGAAAGCACAAATACATAATGGCCGGATTAGACGTAAAGAAGACGTTTACTAACTTACTTGTACCAGAGCCGATTCCAACCTCACAATTATGTAGCTGTGCAGAAAATGGAATGTGCATAACCGCCTCGACACCCTACTGCCATATATAGGGAGCAGCAACACCACCTCCCGTTGGCCAGAAGAAGCAGCAGGGTTTCTCTCCACCTCAATTGTCAAAAACATTGGATTTTTTTTTTGCATGTGCATTCGGTTGTTGTTCAGGACTTGACGGTGTTTCACGAATTGTTGAACTGTCATTGCACCACCTGCGTTAAAATCCATAACATTAGACCATTTAATACTAAAGTAGAAATAAGAAGGGATTCTCCGATAAATATTTATGCTTTCCTAGTTTGAACGACATACAAATATTTTCCTAAGCATATTGTTAGTCTGTTACCTATTTAGTGAGAGTCCATAGTCATATTTAATTTGAAACAAAGGTACAAATACATTTCTTTTAAAGAGGTAAATCAACGAGATATCATCCAATCCAAATATTTAAAAACTAAGTACATAAAGGGATTAACCGAACCCGGATTTTTAGAGCACTTGCAGTAGAATCTGTATGAGATGGTAATTCTGTATTTTACAGATTCCAACCCTCCAGATTCAGCTAAAATAAAACTGCATCAGAATCTGTTAACAGTATTTGTATTCAACAGATTCTGGATACCATTTTCAATATCTACCGCAATTTGAAAGAACTTACAGATTCATATTTTTGCTATTTTCAAACATTTTTCACATATATATATATATATATATATATATATATATATATATATATATGTATTTTTGTTTAAAGTGACATAAAAATGATTTGGACAAATATTTCATTTTACGGATCTTCTATAAATATTTAGAAGATCCATACAAAGTAATATTTAGAATAGACAGCAAATTATATATATATATGTGCGTGTGTGTGTGTGTGTGTGTGTGTGTGTGTGTGTGTGTGTGTGTGTTAAAATATGTATTATTTTTTATGGTTTGTAGTTATATTAATGTTGTACAGTAGAGATTCTGATGCAGTTGACCATGTGTAGAGATTCTGTAAAGCAGATAAAAGTGGTGTTGGATTCTATAAAGTAGAGAATCTGTTAATAGACACTGATGTGAGTACTCCTACAAACAACCAAACAACACTCCTCACTTCTGCTAAAGATATGCAGTATCCTTTCCAAGTTTTAGGCCATGGCAGCTGATGAAATGTGCCTTTTTTAACCGCTAGTTCAAACTATAACCTTACAGAACAAAATCATAACCACAGAAACAAAAGAACAAGATTAAGTTACATATCAAAGCCTTACCAGAAAATTTTAATTGACTTTATTTGAGAACCAGATCACTGTAAGAATAATCTATCATTTACAGAAAGAAATTAATTGATTAATTATTCTCACAAAGACTAGTACCTAGAAAAAATCAAACCAGGAAGACGACGAAGAAGAGAGAATTTAAATGATTTTTGCAGTAAGAACCAAACCTGCTTCTTGGATGGATTGGGATACAGCCCGAGAAACCACCATTTTTCAATAATATCAAAGCCTTACCAGTGTTCATCTGTCACCTTCATGACATTCGTCGTCACAGATGAGACAATGTTTGGACCGTAGAGAAGACGGAGAAACCACGGTGAAGCACGTATCCAGAGCAATGGAAAGTTGAAAGCCTACTACAATTCAGGTCAGTCACGTACGAAAGCTAGGTTAAGATCTAGTCTGGTATGCGAAGAGAAGGCCAGACGGTGTCCTTTAACAAGAATAAGAATAGGGAAGGACTAAACGAGAGGAAGAGAAAATCAGGGAGGGAAAAAATGAAAAGTGAAATAAAAGGCGAGGGGGGAGGGAAAGAAAAGGGGAAACGACAAAGACAGAGGGATGACGAAAGATGCACAAATAATTCTTAACTACTACTATACGAAGAAACGTATAATTAAATATCATATTGATGGTGTTTGAACCATGTGATTATGAATAATGTGGGTAATACGTATGAAGTGTGTTGAGGCGGATCTTGAACCTTGTAAATTCTACAAGTAAATGTCCTTAGTAAGATATCACTGTAAATTCTACAACTGGGCCAATGCACAGTATTGCCTTAGAGGCACAACGGGAGCAGTACACGGATCTAAGAGGTTCATTCTTGAACCTTGCTGGTTCTTCTACATTTAGTATATAGCTGATATAGTAGTGTATTCATTGCTTGAGCAAGGTCCTGGGTCTCATCAAAGATTCATGTGTGTGTTGAGGCGGTTTCTTTTGACTTGATTATTTGGAGCATGATATAAAGATAGTCCGAGTCACCACAGATGGTGATCCGTTCACACTTAGGGTTGGTTGCGAGTATTGCATAAGATTCTAGTCTCAACTTGGTCTTGTGTGTATGAGTGATTGGCTTTAGACCATGTGGCAGATTATTGAAACAGTGTCCTAAACCCAATCGGGTTGGACCGGATCGGAGCGGATCGGATCATTTCTACTATTTCTCTATGTTTATACATATGTTAAATGACTTTCTGTTATTATATATTTATTCGTTAAATGGACCAATTGCGGTATTGTATATATGATAATGTCCCTAGTGTCAAACTGTGAAAGAGAAATTATAATGGTGATTATGGTTGATGAGATCTCGACTCACCTTAAAAGGTTTGATACTTGAATGTCTCTAATCGCGTGTTCAATTAAATGGGACATTAATAGTACGGTTAGACTAGCACGTATTAGATGTATTATGTCTTATGAGGTAGGGATAGATCTCGTCTATCGAAGTGTATGGACACTTGGACTGTACATGGACGTGTATTAAAGAATGCGTAAGTTAGACTGACCCACTTACTTTATCAAGTATCACAGTATGTGGCGGTTGTGTAATTATCCTAAGACCAAAGTCTTCATGGAATCGTGGTGTGGATTGTCATACTTTAACACTATTGAGGTTTCCCTTAGCTATGGGACGATCATGTGGTGGTGCTTGGGTGTGATATTGAAGCATGCGTAGGATTCATGTTGCTCGTCTGGAAATCGCGTATCCTAATGGAAGGAGTGAATATCCGAAAGGGCCTTATGATAAGGAATGTCTTATTCTTGAAACTCTTTGCAAAGAGGGAGTAATGTGTTACTTCGAGAGAATAGGATGTCCAAATTACAAGATGCAGTCGTTAATTAATGACACTCAAGATACGACTGTATGGATATTATAAAAGCGATAGGATTATGTTTATGCCGTAACCGTTTTACAAGGAAGGTAGTAGTCATTGCATTTGACTCTTCCGATGATTGCGGGTCATGATGTGTTGCTAGAGGCTATTCATGATCGTTAGGTATGAAGGGCATTTTAGTGAATGCACTTTATGTGTACGGCCAACATATTCGGAAGCCTATCGGGTCACACACATAACAACATCAAGCCGGATTAAAATGCGGTTATAGTGATAACCAAATAAGGAAAGTTTTCATCTCGACTATAAAGTGTTATAGTGATAAATTAATATTATGGTATTTATTTATTATGAATAAATATAATACAAGATATTAATTATGTTGATTAATTAATCTTGGTATTATATTATGTATTGATTTTGGATATTAATATATATATATATATATATATATATATATATATATATATAGTATTCATATGTGATATATGCACATGTGTAAAAGACATATGGTAATATAATTTAATAAATATATGTTCAATATTAGATATTGACAATATATATCTTGGAAATATTTAATATAAGATATTAGATATTAATGAGATAAATCAAGAAAATATATTTTCCTTATTTATTAGAAAAATGTTTACTTTTTCATCAATCCATTTGGAAGATTGTCCCAATCCAATTGGGATCCCATCTCCCTATAAAAGAGGAGTTGAGCCAACTCTTTTACAACACAATATTCTTGCAATGTTTTAGTGAGAAAATAGAGCTTCTTGTGAGAGAGTTTTATGAGGAAGGAAAAAGGCGGCCTAGGAGCCGACTTTTTCTGGTAGCAATCCTATGGGAGGATTCCGGCGGTTGTTCATGTGGATCAACAGTAGAGGCCGAACACTTGCGCGGCTTCGTGCACAAACTACAACCGTAGACAAAATGACAATCTATTTTAGATCATCCAAGGTATTTTCTTCGTCTGCTAATTGTATGTTTATTGTCTAAATGAAGTCAATCTAGGTTAAAAGGAAATCAAAATTTTAAATTCCATTGCGTTCCCGCGTTGATTTCGTAACAATAGGTTTCGTTTAACTTCCCAAGAGGGGCGCCATTGTTCATAACATCCTACACTACCTTCAGGTCATCTTCCTTCATGATGCTCCAAACTTTCTATAGAAAACGACATGCATACCATCGGGTCCTGACGACTTCCTC
The DNA here is from genome assembly GCA_026214975.1 of Gentiana macrophylla. Taxonomy (NCBI): domain Eukaryota; kingdom Viridiplantae; phylum Streptophyta; class Magnoliopsida; order Gentianales; family Gentianaceae; genus Gentiana; species Gentiana macrophylla. The sequence goes on along the minus strand of CM047806.1, from coordinate 57,083,264 downwards.
CTGGCGCTTGTTGTTTGAGAAACACAAACTTCCTCTCTCGTAAAGGCTGCGGCTAAATGCTGCTGCTGCTCGGCATCTATCTCAATATATTTTAAGCCATCTAAATCAACGGTAGTCCCATTAGACGGGTAAATGGCCCGAAAATAATCTATCGCAACACGCTCCATGTCTGCAGGCTCATCGCATAAAACCCATTGAGAGTCATGAAACATATGAATTCTATTTCGCTTCCTCTGGGTTGCCGCCTTATGATGAAAGTAGCTCGTATTTCTGTCTATCTGCACTAGCCACTCCACTCTGCCTCTCTGCCGCCAATACTCCTCTTCCATAGTCTACCATTGATCAATCTGTTGCATAATGTCATTTTCCTGCTGAACTGAGTAGGTAGGTGACTCTCTCAATGTCCGTAATTCCACCTCTTTTTTTCCAGTACACCTCCCCATATTTCCATGCCTATGAGTGCTCCAACTCCTCAACTCTCGACGAAACTTGCGTCACTTTCTATACTAATGATGAAGGATTATGTACATTACCACATTGCTACTTTGCTTGAAACATTCCTGAAACTCCTGAAAATTATTTATTTAATTTTGGGAGAGGTAGCGAGAGGGTTTAAAGAGAGAAGAAAAATATTCAAGTTCTCAATAAAATTAAAATAAAATAATATAAACAAAATGGGAGGAAAAAATGAAAGGATTTCGCATTTAAAATAACAATCGACTACACACCGGTGAATTGAGCAAGGTCCTCTTATTTTAATGCATCAAGCGATCTCTCAAATACAAGTGTTTTTAGACTTTATCAGCAAAACAACGTAGTTTTTAATAAAAATCTACGGTTAGATTATTTTCACATTGTGAGTGAGATAACCTGCATTTGAGAGATCACATAACTCTATCCCTTGAGAGGATATAGGCTCCTGGAGAAATAATCATAATTTTTTAAGATTATCTAAGCTTGTTCTAGGTACAAGTTGTTTGACTATGCCTTTGAAACACTTGATGTTCGTGCCTTGGAAAGGCTAGAAACAAATTTAGAGGGAGTGAACAAACTTGTTAAACTTGAGTTTTCAAACAAATTTTTGCTTAGCTGAAAGAAGGTCAGTTGAATTGCCTTTGCTCAGATGAGTTTTATGTAGCAGATAATAAGGACTTTAAAAACTGTTGTTCTAAACTAAATGAGTGTGATAAGGTGTTTAGGTGTGTTGCATGGAGTTAAGCTACTTGACTGAAAATAATGAACTGAAAGGTAAAGTGAAGAAAGTAAAAACACAAAGATTTATAAAGGTTCAAGGTGGTGTAATCCCATAATCCACTATTCTCCTATAATGTTGGAGTAATTCATTATTGTTCTTCGTACGCAAATACAATAGTTACATAAATTTTCAGCTTCACAATCTGAACAATTAGTCGTTCACAGTTGACGCTACTGCTTCACCGGAATTGTTTTGTTGTTCCTTCAAGGATAGGATTGTCTCTTCGACAGGTCCACCACAAAAATACTTAGCTCCTTCTCATGTGCCATGGATTCAACTGACTTAAGTCCTTCACACTTGTAGTGCTTCATTGATCCAAAAACCATTGAATAAACAAAGTTGTGTTTGTGAATCAATAGATAATTCTGGTTTGAGCGTGATCTTGATATATCTTGTAAGTTAAGTAGCTCAGCTTCAAGTGTTGCAGTGGGATTGGTACTCAGAAAATGCAGCAGTAGAATATACTAGATTCAACTTAGAATGCCTTAGGAATTTCACGGAAATTAAGAACTCAACAGAGTAAGCAAGTAGACCGATTTCTCAGAACTGCAAATTTGATTCCATTCTTGACTATAAGAATCCCAAATACATTCTAGATGATGTAGGCAAATTCTGGAAAAATGCAGTCCACAATGCTCAAAAGTAGGAAATAGTTACAAAAGTGCTTAGGAAAGTCCACAAAATCAACAATGACACTTTCCGTGAAGTCATGGAGTTGGAAACTGACCCTTCAGCAACTCCTCAAAGTGTGCTTATAAAAAATGACCATCATTCTTTCAGGGAATTAAATGGGGATCTGGATCTGAGATTGTAGTTGGCTGCTACTAAAAGAAAATGAAGAAGAATTTTCGTCTCATTCTTGATATGATTTTTAAGAATCTGTCAGGAGGTAAAGGTAACAAGAACAAACTTACTGAAGATAGGTTAAGACTGTTTTATATCATTTATACACAGGAGGAATTCAATTAGAGCGAGTACATTTTCAACAGAATGGTCAAGCAACCAGAAAAGAAGGAAACCTTGGAGAACAAGCATGGTGGAAAGAAGACTAATGGCTCATTTCATGAGAATAAGACTTATGGATTCTGTTGGGTATACAGCACTCTACCCACCTTGTGCATTCAACGCATGGCGCTGTGAAGGTGTGGTATAAGGAAATAAAGTAGCATCGATCTTTACTAACACCAATTGGTTTTTGTACAACGGTAAGCGCTTGATCCTAAAAACTGGTAGCAGAGCAGGTCATGGGTTGGAATCCCGGCAACAGCATTCTGTGGTAAACCACGGTATAGTGAGTAGCAGGTGCTGGGGGGAGATTGTTGGGTATACCACACTCTGCCCGCCTTGTGCATTCAACCCATGGCGCTGTGAAGGTGTGGTATAAGGAAATAAAGTAGCACATTTTCTAACACCAATTGGTTTTAGTACAACGGTAAGCGCTTGATCCTAAAAACTGGATCGGAGCAGGTCATGGGTTCGAATCCCGGCAACAGCATTCTGTGGTAAACCACGGTATAGTGGGTAGCGAGTCTTTGGGGAGATTGTTGGGTATACTGACACTCGCCGCCTTGTGCATTCAACCCATGGTGCTTTGTGAAGGTGTGGTATAAGGAAATAAAGTAGCACCTTTACTAACACCAATTTATTTCCTTATACCACACCTTCACGGCGCCATGGGTTGAATGCACAAGGCGGGCGAGTGTTGTATACCCAACAATCTCCTCCCGGCATTTTGCTACTACTATATACGTGGTTTACCACGAATGCTATTGCCGGATTACGTACCATGACACCTTTCTGCTACCGCTTTTAGGATCAAGCGCTACCGTTGTACTAAAACCTACCAGTTTTTAGGATCAAGCGCTTACCGTTGTACTAAAACCAATTGGTTTTAGTACAACGGTAAGCGCTTGATCCTAAAAACTGGTAGCAGAGCAGGTCATGGGTTTGAATCCAGGCGACAGCATTCTGTGGTAAACCACGGTATAGTGGGTAGCAGGTGCTGGGGGGAGATTGTTGGGTATACAGCACTCTGCCCGCCTTGTGCATTCAACCCATGGCGCTGTGAAGGTGTGGTATAAGGAAATAAAGTAGCACCTTTACTAACACCAATTGGTTTTAGTACAACGGTAAGTGCTTGATCCTAAAAACAAAAGGTTTTAGTACAACGGTAAGCGCTTGATCCTAAAAACGGTAGCAGAGCAGGTCATGGGTTCGAATCCCGGCAACAGCATTCTGTGGTAAACCACGGTTGAGTGGTTAGCGGTCTTTGGGGAGATTGTTGGGTATCTGACACTCTGCCGGCTTGTGTGCATTCGACCCGGCAGCACGTGAATGTGTGGTATAAGAAATAAAGTAGCACTTTACTAACACCAATTGGTTTTAGTACAGCGGTAGCGCTTGATCCTAAAAATCGATACCGCTTTTAAGGATCAAGCGCTTACCGTTGTACTAAAACCAATTGGTGTTAGTAAAGGTGCTACTTTATTTTCTTATACCACACCTTCACAGCGCCATGGGTTGAATGCACAAGGTAGGCAGAGTGCTGTATACCCAACAGATTCATAATTCAATCTCTTTTAACAAGAATAGGGTTTGTTATGACAATTCCTATTGATGTTTTGAATTCAAAGATCACATTTTTGCGAGCAAGAAAAGAAGGATCATCACCGTGGTAGCACCAAAGAACATGCTTCATCTTCTATGGATAATGTTTCAGACGCGGGCTTGCATCCGGAACACAAGCCTCTACAAGAAACAAACCAACAAAGAAGACGAAGACAATGGTTGAAAAGAAGACCATTACTACTCCGGAAATTCAATCGAGTGCGGCCGAGCAATCTATCATTCTGCACTATTGCCACAACCATTGTGCCATAGGTACCTACTACTCGCTCAAACGTGCGGAAATGTCAACTGAAATACCCTCTTGAGATGAGGATATGACACTATTAGTGAGTTGAGAAGAAAAGCAAATGTTTAACCAGATTTTCTTGAGTCCGAGCCAACAGACACGGATGATGACATGCCATTATCGGAGAGAAGAAAATCTTGTTTGAGAGAGCCAAGAAATAAGAAGACCACTGATTTAACCCTGCATATTACGGCACCACCGAGAGAGAACCAAGGGACCATATCTTGAGCATCACGATGCTCAATCAAGAATGTGGGTGCATCGGAGAGATGCAAAAGAGGTGGCTGATAAAATGCATGTTCAAGAAGAAGAAAGGCATATCTAACCCGAAGTGATCAATGAGTCTACTCTACATGGAGAACATCCTATTATGCAACCACAAACATACCCTTTGGGAACAGATCAGATCCCATATCTAACCCGACATTTTCTCTCTCTCAAACTCTCTCTAGGAAGCTCTCAATTTTGCTAGTAAATTATTATTCTTCTAATTGTGATGATACAAAAGAACTTTGAACAAAGTACATATATATATAGTGTGTCATGTGCCCCTGATGTCCCAATCTGATTGGAGAAGCTTCCTGCGTGGAGTAGAGAGAAAGAAAACTTCTTCTTAATAAAATAAGGAAAGTATCTTTGATTGATTTATCTCATTTAATATTCAATATCATATATTAAATATTTCCAAGATATACATATTGTCAATATCTAATACTGAACATATATTTATTATATTACCATAATCAATTTATACATGTGAATATATCATATATATATAATACACACATAAATATATATATATATATATATATATATATATATCTAATATTAATACATAATATAATACCATGCTTAATTAATTTGCAAAAATACATGTGTATCACAAATACACAAATTTCGCCCCATACATATGTGTATTTAATTAATTAACATAATTAATATCTTGCATTATATTTATTCATAATAAATAAATACCACAATATTGATTTATCACTATAACACTTTATAGTCGAGATAAAAAATTTCCTTATTTGGTTATCACTATAACCGCGTTTTAATCCGACTAGATGTTTTCTGTGTATGACCTGATAGGCTTGCGAATATGTTGGCCGTTGGCAGAAAGTGCATTTACTAAAATTCCCTTCATACCTAACGATTATGGATAGCGTCTAGAAATACGCCATGACCCCAAATCATCGGAAAAGTCAAATGAAATGACTACTACCTTACATACGAAACGGTTAACTTGTAAATAGAATCCTATCGCTGTTACAATATCCATACGGTCATATCTCAATTGCCAATACATTAACGACCGTATCTTATAATCCAGTTATCATGCTCTCTCAAAGTAACTCATTTACTCTCACTTTGCAATGATTCACGAGAGTAATAAAATCCTTATAAGAAGGCCCTTTCGGATATTTACTCATACTCATAGGATACATGATTTCCGGACGAACAACATGAATCCTACGCATGCTTCAGTATCATACTCAATCACTACCGCATGATCTCCCCATGGATAGGGGAAACCTCAATAGTGTCAAAGTATGACATTCCACACCGTGATGCCATAAAGACTCCGATCTTAGGATAATTACACAACCGCCACATAGTGCGACATTTAATAAAGTAAGTGGGTCAGTCTAACATACGCATTCCCTAATACACGTCCACGTACAGTCCAAGTGTCTCTACACTTCAATAGATGAGATCTATCCCTATATTCATTAGATAGAAGACATCTAATACGTGCCAGTCTAATCGTACTATTAATGCCCATTTAATAGCACATACGACTAGAGATATTCAAGTATCAAACCTTTGGACATGAATCGAGATCTCATCAACCATAATCAATTATTATGATTTCTCGATCATAGTTTGACACTAGGGACATTACCATATATACAATATCATAATTGTTTTGTTAAACAAACAAATATAGAATAACAGAAAAGCCATTTATTATATGTATACACATAAAGAAATAGTAGAAATGATCCGACCTGGTCGGATCCGGTCCAACCCAATTCAGTTTAGGACACTATTTTAACGTGCTGGACCTTCAAACACAAAGGAGGTAAGCCTTGATTTATCTGAATTTGAATCCTAAATGCAAGAATCCTTTTATGAACTAGAGATTCCAAGGGATGATCCATGTCAGTTGGATACGCAAGATCCATTATATGATGACAAGATAAGGATCATTGAATGGATGAAGTGGAAGTTAAGTCCTATGTGTGTGCAAGACGAAGCTGACAAAGCCTACATGAGACAAGATGAGGAATAGGTCATGAACATACTCATATTAGATGAGCATGGAGTTCATTCTGAAACAAGCTTTCTATATCTCTTTAATCCATGGAAACTCATGACCACTACAAGTGCAATTCTGATGGAAATGAGGGAAAATATCCAATACACAAACTTGATATCTCATATTCCTCTTTTGATGATGATAATGATGATGAAGGCGGAAATGGAGGAAACATTAGAGGACTAGGAGAACATGACCCAAAGCCGATAACTGATGAGGAAAAAGAAACATAGCAAATTGAAGTGATAGAGATACTTGGTGAAATGATCAGGGTGAAGAAGTAAATCAGAAGGGGAAGCAACATACTCAGGAGGAAGACCAATATGCTCCACGAAAGTTTCCCTCTAGATCTTAAGTTGCACCACAATCAGAGGATGATTATCAGGGACCAAGTTTGATGAACATGATGCAAGATATTAACTACGATCTTAGTTGCATCCAGAACCATCTTGAATAGAGAAGAGATTGATAGGAGAGCGTTTGGCTCTATTACAAATTAGATGACAGATATTCAAGAGGATGGAACAAGTCTAAGAAACGAGGTTTAAACTCTTGCAAGCAATACCAAAAACTCCTTAGAATTCACGGTGGATGAGTGTATGGTCAAAAAGCACCAACGCATCCTAGAAGAGTTTCAGTCCGGAAAATTTGTCTCAGAAAGCAGGCACGACTTCACATATCATAAAATTGATCGACTGGAAGGCCAGATTAGGGCACATGTTGATCATAATGCATCAGGGACCGATGTAAAGATTCGTAATCTTCATGAAGTTGTTGCCTCGCTATGTATCATGTTTAATCAGTCCATTGCAAGCCAGCCTGAAATCATTAGTATCATCTAAGATGCCCTCCTTGATAATGCCAAAAAGTGGGAAGAGGATAAAGATGCTGCAGGTGCAGGTGGATCTGGGATGGGAATTTCATGAGAGAAGTCTGCTAAAGAATTTTTTGTGTAATGTTTGCCATCAAAGGATAAGAAGTTAAGTCTTTTTGTTGGGAAACATGTTTTGTGAAGTCTTTTTAAAGGAAACAGGTGGACAAGAGTCTAGAAAAGAAAACCAGACAAGTTCTTTGCATTTTGTTTATTTTCATCTGTATCTATTTTATTATATTTTTCTTTTGTAACAATGACTTGTTATTATATATAAAACTATCATTTTCTCTCCAAGTCAAAACATCTTTGACTTTTTATTTTTTTACTTTATTTTAGTATGGGTTTTGACATCATAAAAAAAGGGGAATTTGTTAGGTCCTTATATGTTAGAAGTTTTAATGTTACCAAAATAATTGGTTTAGTAACCAGGTATAAGTTTGCTTAGTAGTCTGACAAGTGAATTGTATAGACTTGTTTGTATTTCATAATAGAATAGGTTAGTCTAGGTCAGAAGACTTGAAGACAAGAAGACCAGACTTTTATCCAGACTACTTATCAGTAAAGATGACTTAAAGGCAAACAAACAAGTAAAGCAAACAGACGAGAAAATAGAAGAGGCAGACAAGCTTCCAGATTAATTGCATAAAGTGACTAAGTGACAAAAGATATGATAAATTAAAGGCGTGTAGCCGTCCATATGATCAACACTTGATCTATGGATACAAAACAATACAAGTGGAAGACACAACATTTAATGCAAGCCGCAAAGCTACATTCCATATTCTGACAAGCTACAGCCGTTCAGTACCAAGTAAACCATCCAACCGTTATGCACAGATAAGATTTTTGAATTGTACAACCTGGCATTAAATGAGAACCACTCATTTTCCCACCGGTTGGTTTTTCAATTAATGTGAAGAATTGAAAAGGGCACTATAAATACAAGGATCAAAAAGGATACAAAGATAGTGAAAACAACAGAGATATACAAAGATATACAAGATATATTCAGAATATCAAGTGATCTTAATCCTCAAGCTTACCAATTTACATCTTGAAAATCAAGAAGATATTCAAAGGCCCTCTCCAATAAATATTCAGAGATCTACTTGATCAAGAGCTGCAAATAAATTAATACAAAGATATATGTTGGAAATAAAATTTATGTTTTGATGATGATTCATCACTTAGTTTATTAATTGTTCTTAACCCCATTGATGAAGTGTCATAACTAGCTGTTATAGTGCAAAGCAAAAAGATGTCAAGATATCAATGTATAGGATTTATTAAAGTCTGATAGTTGTATAAGTTTAATCAGACAAGCACTGTAATTGCTCTTGACCAAAACTGAGAAATGGAGAAACTGACATTTTGACTAGCTGAGATCCTACGACAAACTGACTCAGATACACCTACTGAAGAAGGTAAGTTCGCTGAGAGTTACAGACTCAGTTGGCTTATCTAGAAGATGGAAGAACTGAGGGACACAGACTCAGTTATTGAAGAATGAAGAACTGAGGGATCAAACTCAGTTATGAAGATTAAAAGTCGAGACTGTAAAGTTGGACTTCAGGCAAGATTGTGGTAACCTGAACTGACTTTATAGATCTTGTATGAAGACCTAAGAATCATAAGGTCAATGAATTCTTAGATGATAAATGTATCATGGTGTACTCTGATTAAGTCAATTGTAATCAGATGAAAACTGAGTAATCTTGATATTTGAAGAAGAATAAAATCTCAATTAATGCTCCAAGTCGGTTAGAAATCGATAAGTGAAAAAAGCGACAAGAAACTCGATTTTATAAGTCAGCCATCCAACAAACTGAAAGTACAATCGAACGTTGTAAAGTAAGAAATCTCATTGGATGAGTCACTGACACAGCAGGAACGGTCAGAAAACATAGGCGTTACAAAGCAGGATAAACCCCTATAAATACATTGCCTCTACAACTTCAAAAAGAGAGAGGGCAGGCATACGATAAAAAGCGAGATAATCTATCTAGTCAAGGAAGATTAAAAATTGAGGGGGAAAGCCAAAATTCAAAAGAATACCTGCTAAATACCTAATTGCAAGATCAAGAAATTTCTTCAAAGTGTTCAAACATATTCAGACAGATTCAAGATCTTACATTTGAAGAAATACAGAGCCGTGCTTAAATCAATCATCTAGAAGAAAAGCTCAAATCACAGTTGAATCATAGTCATTGATTCAAGGTCTCAACTTTGATTATATCAAAGGTCTAGACTGTGAAACACCAAGAAGGTGTGAAGGACAGTTGAGTGCAGTCAGGAAGACTGTGTTTGTGATGAGCTGGTGAAGAGGCAATTCTACCCTCCAAGGACCAGTGGTTCAAACAATTGAAGAGCAGCAATCCTACCTGTTCTACAAGTGTTTAGATAGTGAAGCTAGGGATTAGCCAAGGACTATCAGTTTAGGACTTTTTGTAACTGGGCCATCTCAAAGAAGTTCTAGTGGAATTTTCCTCCATCATCACAAGGAAGAGAGGACTGACAGGATTACACCACCTGGAACCTCTATAATACTTGTCTATTTACTTTATGCATTCTTTAACTCCCTTATAATGGTTTTCACATTGAAATTATAATTACTATTTGTTAAAGGCTAGTTTTATCCGCTACCAGTTAACGAGACTAAATATAAGTCAGTAATAACTTATATTCAGTTAAGCTAACTGAACTCCGCACAAGTTAAAGGGACATGAACTGAAAATCAGTTTAAGTTTCAGAGAAACTTAGTTCCTGGGACTATTCCAGTTCGGGATCAATTTTTGGTGACAAGTTTATTCACCCCCCCCCCCCCCTCTAAACTTGTGTTAGCCTTTCCAAGGGACCAACAATTGGTATCGGAGCAGTTCTTTCACTTGAAAGCAGCTCAATTTCGAGTATACCTCTTAAAACCAATCGTTGAAAACCCTTCATCAGACTTCATTACAATGGATACATCTAGAATTACAAATTGGCTAAATAACCCCCTGACTGACTACTTGCTGAATGTTGTCTATGATTTCCAAGATCAAATATTTGAAAGATTCAGTACTACAAACTCGCACACAAATCTGGAACCTCATTTCAGTTATAATGAAGACATTGAGCTTAATGCAAATATTGATGATGAATCCAGAAGATTTCCATCCTTAAGTGATCTTTCAGAAGAAGCGGAAAGAGAATTAATACGGGTAGCTGACTCTATAGAAGAAAAGCTAGCCAGAGATCCATCAAGTATGAAAGTCATAGATATGGATGAGACCCTACCTACAAGCCATGGAGGAGAAAGTGATGAAGAAATCATATTTCTAGGAGCTGCACAGACGATTGCTATCGATAAAGGGAAACAAGTTCGACGATCGTGATGATTTCTCAACATCAGGCTTATCTATCAAACATCGAGAGGTAAATGCATCTACATCTAAATCTCACACTGTCCTGAACAATCAAAGAAATGAAGATTTCAATGAAACCTTGGACATACTCATAAAGCAATTAGAAATAATTCAGAAGAATTATGAGAATGTCAAAAAGGAGAAAAAGTTATTGAAAATCAAATTTCAAGATTGAACATTTGAAATTAACATAATCAAGACTAATAACGGAACCAAAGTGATTGGACCAATCGATAAACCAACAAACGTTGTAAACATCGGTGAATCATCGCTTGATCCAATTCCCAAAGTTCAATTCAAACCAGAAAACCATTTGGAGATAGATCCGGTTTAGGGTTTGATAATCGTGATAATTCTAAGTTAAGACCAAGATCGGTTGCAATAAAATTTGTGATTTGCTCAACCGTCGAAAACTCGTAAAACTCGATAAAGTTATTAGAATCGATAGACACTCATCACGACCAAATGCACAAGTCCGCTAAAATCGAAAAATCATTAGCAAAATTCACCAAGCCAAAGAGATTTTACTGAAAAAACTCGAAAGGTCGAAAGCGATAAAAAAAACCAATATCGGAAGAAAAATCTTCAAGTCATATCCATCTAAGGATAAAGATCATTCAAGGATCAAAGGAAAGGAAGATTATTTCCCACAGATGAAGATTGAATAGACCATCACATCGGTTTCACAATCAAAACAAATTTAAAATCTGTTATGACAAAACAAGAAAAGTTTGTGAAAACCGACTTCACACAATCAAAATATCAAGAAAGGTACAAAGTGGTATCATCACGAACTAATCGATTAGGACCCAAAAGGATATGGTACCAAAATTTCCCACTGCTTTTGGCAGAAAAACACAACCAAATGAGAATCGAAAAATGTAATTCACAAAACGAGTTGCTTTCACAACCAAGTGTTTGAATTCAACATGAGGACAAAAACTGAAAATATACAACTTGTCAACACATCGTACCTTCTTTATCGACTTTTATCTAGCTACTGTTATCAAGAAAAGATGTGGTCCTTCTCAATCAAAACCGTTCATAATTTCCATCCGTCCACTTTTTTCGCGATCTCAACACATTTATGACAAGACGTTTTAAGTCCCACTCAATTCTTAACTACCCCCACTCCAAATTATAAATATCCAGAATTTTCTTTTATAAAAATTCTTTACACTTGAATTCTGAATCTACTCTCTGAATTTCAAATTTACAAATCTTCAATCAAATCCAGAAAAATGACCTTTACTCGTGTTGAACCCGGAATGATCGTTTCTCTTGATCAATATATTGCGAAATATGTTGATCAAACTCTAGTTAACTCTATTGCGACAAAAATTCGAAAAATTAAAGGATTGGAAGCAGTCTTCAACATCGATCTAAAAAGTGTTTGTTTAGAAAGCATCGGAGATTTCTATCAATTTGGAAGAATAGTCGTGGAAGGAGAAGACACACAAACTTTCATCACCACTGTCAGTAATAAAGAGATCAAAGTCACTGAAGAATTAATTGCAGAAATCTTTGGGTTTGACAAATCCGGAGGATCAGCAGCAATTAAGTTGACTAAAGAACAGAAAGAGAAGTTATGGAAAGATATAGCTATTAACATTGAATCTACTGTCCTACTGACTGGAAGCACAAGCCTACTCAAACCAGAGTTTAATTTTCTTTCGAAGTTGCTGGCAAATTGCATAATTGGGAATGCTGGAAACTTCAGCAACTTATCTGGAGCAAAACTTTATTTGCTCTACATAATCTGGTTTGAAAAGGATTTCAATTGGGCAAGGTATCTATATGATCAATTGGTAGCACAGTCAATTGATGTACCCAAAAAGAAGACCGACGTAAAGAAAGGAAGATTTTATCACAAAAAGACTCTAGCACTAGTAGTCCAAAGGATACTTGATCACTTTGGAATTGCTAAAAGGAAAGAAACACCTGTTGCTGATGGAAAGATTGATATTAAAGAAGAAAAATCAAGGAAAAGGAAAGCTGAGAAAACTGAGACTATACTCAAAAAGAAGAGAAGCAGGAAATCAAAAGAACCTGCTACTGGAGATGAAGTGTTAGCACAAATTGAAGATCTGAAGAAAAGAAGAAAGCAGATAGAAGAAGCTGGAAAAGGTGTAACTGAGAAACTAATGGAAATTTCATCAACTCAAGGAGCTAGAACTGAGATTGTTGACGAATCAGCACCTTTAGTACAAACTGAGATTAATCCCACCCAATTCATTCCAACCTTGGTAATGGAGGAAGCTGTACAAGAAACGGAAACAAGGAAAGAAACTGAAGTTATCAACAGAGAACAGACTGTTGAAACTGACTTGCGGAAAGAAGTCAGAACTCGTGGGAACAAACCCCGAGAACTCGATCCTCGATAATGAAGAATCGAGGCAATGATGAAAGATCGATTGATGAAACAACATTGAACATGCTCATGTTGCTTTCAAAGTCTAGAGCTACTCCTCAAAAATCTGTACCCAGCTTGGAACTGGAGGAAACTGTTAAAGAATTTACAGCTCCTCAAACTGAAGAAAAGGAGGATGAAGCAATAACTGAATCAACCAAGTTTATTCAATTGGATGAACGAGTTCATGAAGCTGAACCGACTGGACACACAATGGAAGAAGTTCCAATTGATGAATTGGAACCTGAGCAGAGCGAAAAACAAGCCGTTGAAGAAGAAGCAAATGAAAAAGTCTTACAAACTGAGCCGTTAATCTCAGGTTCTGAGATTGAAAAAGGAACATCGCTTGTTTCACCACTCATCAAGGAGAAAACAATGAGAACAAATCTCATGCAAAGCGATGATCCTATGCAAATTGAAGTTCCTACTCAAGGAGACGTTCATGAAATTACAAGGATTCGAAGACACCTCACACCATTCAAACCTCCATCCGCTCATACAGAGTCATTGAAAGTCGATTATGAACGATTGCAAAGATACGAACCTAGAAGTTCGGGTTCCATAAATGATCGAGAGAAGTCGAAGATGCGAAAATGGAGATCATTGAGAAATGGGTATTCGATCTATACAACATCACAAGCTTAATGGAGATAATCGATACCGAGGAATTCCTAAATCAAGGATATGCATTGATTAGAAACAAGATTATTGGAAGGAAGACATAGCCAGTGGAAGCTCTAAGAAAATGATGATGATTTTGAGGAAGATCCTGATCTACAAAAAGGGATTCTTGCCTCTATACAAGAAAAGGAAACTGCAACAGAACAAAATACTGATAAAGACTCAAGTAGTTCTGGTGGAAGCAGTGGAAGCTCAAGTTCTGAGAACATATCTGAAGCTCAATCGGAGGAGGAAGCACAAGAAGAATATCGAGTCCCACCGATAAATCCACACTTGAAATAGCAAGATCATTGGCGGACATACATGGAGAAGAATCAGATGATGAACTGGAAGTACTTTTGTCACCAACAAAGGTTATTGATTCATCAAGACTGGAGGAAACTGAGAAACAGTCGGAAGAAGAAAGACAAACAGCTGAATGTAGAGAAAAATTGAAGGAAATCGTTCTCTCACCTCTAAAGCAAACAAATTTACCGAGATCTTTGAAGCAAGCAAGTCAAAGGAACAACAAGAAAGAAGTTCACAAGATGTTCCTACTCAAGTTGATCTCATTAGATATTATCACAATGAGATACTTAGAATTCAAAAGGATGACATGAGCTTATTCGGAAAAGTTTTAAAATCTTTAGAAGCCAGTCAAGATGGAAGATCCAAACTTGAAAAGAAGATGGATACTGTGAATGATAGTTGTCAAAATACTCTGCTTGAGATTCGGAAAACAACCGCTGAACATGTCACGAAGAAGAATGAAACTCAAGACAGATGGGAAGGCATTCTTAGTAATCTAGTGGATAGAATGTTTTTAATGGAAAAAGGATTAAAGGACTCAGTTGTGGCTCAAACCATATTGGCATCAACTCAACAAACATTAAATACTTACATCAAAAGCCTGATCAATAAAGATGATGTCAATAAGGGGGAAAGTTTGGACATCTTAAAAGCCCATACAGCTGAAATACCACAAGTTCTCACAAATGTTGATGATAAGTTAAATGAATTGAAGAAAGCAAGAGGAGACTTTACTGATGATGAGATGAAACTGATTGTTAAGTACTCAGAACCAACCGCCAAGAGAGTTGGTCTCGGATTCTCGCCTCTACAATTTGTTCAAAGACTTACCAGAGAGAAAGAAGGAGTATCAAAAGAAGAATCTCTTGAAACTTTTCTACACATGCAAAAGATACTTGTGTATTATTGGAATAAACTGAAGAAATGGGAAGCAGACGGTACCTTAGATAAAGTTTCAGAGAAAGTTGAAAAGTCTGAACCTGAATTCATTCAAACTCTACTCAGAACAGCCACCAATGAAAGGCTAAGGACATCAGTTTTCACATTTGCAACTCTATTCAAAAGTAAATTCTTCAAGAAAAACAACTTATCTCAGTCATGGAACATTTGGGCAAGTATTCATGGAATTGAACATTCAGCCACAAATGAAGAAATGAGAATTGTTGCAGAGAACTATGATAATCAACCAGGACATTAAATTCAGTTGTTTTACTTATGTTGTACTTTAATCTTGTAACTCGGCTATCAAATAAAGTTTCAGTTTCTCAGTTCATGGTGTTATTTATTATGTTTTTTTTTCTTTTTGCATTGCATTTAAGGAGGGTATTGACATCATCAAAAAGGGGGAAATTGTTGGAAATAAAATTTATGTTTTGATGATGATTCATCACTTAGTTTATTAATTGTTCTTAACCTCATTGATGAAGTGTCATAACTAGCTGTTATAGTGCAAAGCAAAAAGATGTCTAGATATCAATGTATAGGATTTATTAAAGTCTGATAGTTGTATAAGTTTAATCAGACAAGCACTGTAATTGCTCTTGACCAAAACTGAGAAATGGAGAAACTGACATTTTGACTAGCTGAGATCCTACGACAAACTGACTCAGATACACCTACTGAAGAAGGTAAGTTCGCTGAGAGTTACAGACTCAGTTGGCTTATCTAGAAGATGGAAGAATTGAGGACCACAGACTCGATTATTGAAGAATGAAGAACGAGGATCAAACTCGATTATGAAGATTAAAAGTCGAGATCAGAAAGTTGGACTTGAGCAAGATTGTGGTAACTCGAATCGACTTTATAGATCTTGTATGAAAACCTAAGAATCATAAGGTCAATGAATTCTTAGATGATAAATGTATCATGGTGTACTCTGATTAAGTCAATTGTAATCAGATGAAAACTAGAGTACTGATATTTGAATAAGAATAAAATCTCAGTTAATGCTCCAAGTCGATTAGAAATCGATAAGTGAAAAACTGACAAGGAAACTCAGTTTTATAAGTCAGCCATCCAACAAACTGAAAGTACAATCGAACGTTGTAAAGTAAGAAATCTCATTGGATGAGTCACTGACACAGCAGGAACGGTCAAAAAACATAGCCGTTACAAAGCAGGATAAACCCCTATAAATACATTGCCTCTACAACATCAAAAAGAGAGAGGGCAGGCATACGATAAAAAGCGAGATAATCTATCTAGTCAAGGAAGATTAAAAATTAAGGGGGAAAGCCAAAATTCAAAAGAATACCTGCTAAATACCTAATTGCAAGATCAAGAAATTTATTCAAAGTGTTCAAACATATTGATGCATTCAAGATCTTACATTTGAAGAAATACAGAGCCGTGCTTAAATCAATCATCTAGAAGAAAAGCTCAAATCACGCTTGAATCATAGTCATTGATTCAAGGTCTCAACTTTGATTATATCAAAGGTCTAGATCGTGAAACACCAAGAAGGTGTGAAGGATAGGTTGAGTGCGATCGGGAAGACTGTGTTTGTGATGAGTGGTGAAGAGGCAATTCTACCTCCAAGGACCGATGGTTCAAACAATTGAAGAGCAAAGCAATCCTACCTGTTCTACAAGTGTTTAGATAGTGAAGCTAGGGATTAGCCAAGGACTATCAGTTTAGGACTTTTTGTAACTGGGCCATCTCAAAGAAGTTCTAGTGGAATTTTCCTCCGCATCACAGGGGAAGAGAGGACTGACAGGATTACACCACCTGGAACCTCTATAATACTTGTCTATTTACTTTATGCATTCTTTAACTCCCTTATAATGGTTTTCACATTGAAATTATAATTACTATTTGTTAAAGGCTAGTTTTATCATTGCCGATTAACGAGACTAAATATAAGTCGGTAATAACTTATATTCGATTAAGCTAACTCGAACTCCGCACAAGTTAAAGGGACAGAACGAAAATCGATTTAAGTTTCGAGAGAAACTTAGTTCCTGGACTATTCGATTCGGGATCGATTTTTGGTGACAAGTTTATTCACCCCCCCTCTAAACTTGTGTTAGCCTTTCCAAGGGACCAACAATATATCCATCAAAGCTCAAATCTTGTATCATTCTTGATACAAAACCAATCTTTATCAACATCTTATTACCAAAAGGTTGAGCAAGTTAAGGCATGAGGAAGGTGTGAAGGAACAGAGAAAGAGACGAGTCATTGAAGAAGAGTTCTTTAGATGAACTACGTAAAAGTAGACCGTTGAAGAAGTTGGAGGCTATCAAGGATTCGCTATTAGAGTGTGAAGCATATACGGGGTGTCAAGGACACTTGTCTATGGTATTAGCGTAGAGTACAATAGTGATACCTCCTAAGTCACATGAGAAGCAGTCACGTAGGAGATTACACCACTTCGAATATCGATAAACTCTCTGACTTATTTAATTTCCGCAATTTCCTTTACGTATTTATTCATTCCACTACATAACTGATAACACTATATTTAGT
Source organism: Gentiana macrophylla (assembly GCA_026214975.1). Classification (NCBI taxonomy): domain Eukaryota; kingdom Viridiplantae; phylum Streptophyta; class Magnoliopsida; order Gentianales; family Gentianaceae; genus Gentiana; species Gentiana macrophylla. The sequence goes on along the minus strand of CM047806.1, from coordinate 57,065,647 downwards.
ACTATAAACTATACTATAATTATTTACCCTGAATCATGCTCAATTGATGAGAGATAGTCCGGTCATTGTGTGAATATGTGTCAATTTCTTTGTGTATGTTCCTCGGTCGTTACATCTGCATTTACATATTTATCCCTTGAATTTGTTACTGTTTTGCCTCATTTTCCATATTTTGATGGTGTACCATATTCAAGAGCAATGATGACGTCAATCCAGGCTGAAAGAGTTGATGGGCCGAAGAAAGGAACTCCACGAAGAAATATGCTAAAGAAAGAATAGCATAAGTCAGACCCGCGATTGCGGAAGCCCAGCCGGAATCGCGAGACAATGGGCAACCAGAAATCGAGCTTGCCGTGTTATGTTTAAGTTGGCTAGGGTTTATATGTTTAAGTCGGTTTTACAGTGCCTATATATAGCCTGTAACAGCCCTATTGTAAGATGTACTTTTGAATATTATTGAGTTTTATGAAATAAAGTGTTTCTTGGTTTTTGCTTTTGAGTTTTCCATTGGTTTCCTTCCCCAAGCCATCAACTAGCTTGAGTTGGTCAAGCTAGATCCGCCATAATCGAAGGTATAAAGCTTTGAATGTTCCTTTATATTTTCGTTATGGTAGCATAGCTTTATTTGACATGATTTAATTAATCTGCATGTTTAATGAACCCGTAATTTACCAGTATTAATCAGAAAAGTAAGTTGAAATTCCATAATTAGGAACCACCGTGCTCGCAATTGCAATGTCCTATATCGTAATTGTGAGGCAACCTTCACTATAAATCTGGAGATTCAGTGTCAACTATGTTGATCAACATGTTTCATTCAGGATAGGTTTTAGATCTGGCTAATCTTCTTGTCGTACTTCGTAAATTACATTAAGGACTTTCAAGGTGAATTGTTAGTTAGGACATAGTCTGGCTCAATCTTTAGGAACATGCTAGTCAGTGTCGATAGCTGCCTAGGGAGGTTCTCGGTCTTGAGCTGGCACTTTCTAAAACTTATTGCGTGTGGGTTCAAACAATCAAGTAAGGAGATTAATTGCACATAGACATTTATTGTCCATCCCATAGAAGTAAACAAGGTTAGGAGATTGCACTCGTAGTTAAAACTGAATTAAAACATAAGTTCTGATTGAATCAGGGAATTACGGGGAAAGTAAACATAATGAATAATTACACCAAGCTAGGAGATCAGTTAGGACACCAATTTCTTTTGTCTTTGCGTTGGTCGTAGACCACTATATGTGTTTTTAGGTAGATTAGTACGTTTATTATCAACGTAGTATTATCTCTATGTTACAGTATATGTGTTGAAGGGAATGCTAAGTGTCAGCTGAGTTGATTAGTACAGAAAACGGTTATTCAATTATAGTTTGTTGTAACCATTTATAACTTACCTTTAACTAATTCATGAGGTGTATGAAGCTATAAATACCCCATGATCAACAGCATTGTAACTTAACTCTTTGATTTTAGTTCTATAATAATCATTTCCGTGTTTTATTTACTTTTTATTTGTAATCCTACAAACTTCAACATGGTATCAGAGCAAAAAAATTAGAATTTCTGAGTGTTTTCCTGTGTTTTCGATGGATATTGAAAAATATTGAGAGAATTCTTCATCTTTTCTGTTTTTTTTTCAGTTTCTTGAGAGTAAACTGTGATCATTTTCTGAGTTTTTTTTTAATCATTTCTTGGTTGTTTTCTCACTCTATTGTTGATCTTCGATAAATTCTGGAGCTCTTGATAGCCATGGCAGCTAAGAAACAATAACTAAGCCCTTCAGTCCATTCTATGTACATCCTAATGAGAATCCATCTTTGGTACTTGTTCAACCATTAATGAATGGCAGCAATTACAACCAATCGAAGATATCCGTGGAAATGGTGTTAATCACCAAGGACTAGATTGGCTTCATAGATGGCACATTCAAAAATCCAGAAGCATATTCAGCAATTTCCATGCATGGAGACAGTGTGATACAATGGTGAGGTCATGGATCTTGAATTCTGTTGAGAACACCATTGCCCAAAGTTTGACATATTTCAAGAGTGCACATGCAGATTGGAAAAATCTTGCAGCTATATTTTGAAATATGGATGCCTTGAGGCTTTCAGATCTTCTTGAAGAGATGCATCTGCTGAAACAATTTACAGATTTTGTAAATCTGTATTTCACAAAGTTAATGGTTCTGTGGGAAGAAATCAAGACCATCAGGCCTATGCCAGTTTGTTCCTGTGATCCTCAATGTAAATACAATGCAATTAACACTCTGATGAATGATATGGAGGCTGAACATGTCATAAAATTCCTTAAAGGTTTGAGGGACGATTTTGACCCAGGTTTCACAAGCAATGTTGATGGTACCATTTCCAGATATCCATAATGCCTTTGCAATGGCCATTAAGTTTGAAAGACATAAGTTATATGTGGCTAACAAGGCCAAGAATCAAGATTCTATGGTTCTCATGTCTCAGAAGAATGGATAGGGGCAAAATCAATTAGTCAACTGACCAGGGTCTGTGATTGCTGCAAATGCCAGGCCTAAGAACCCCAAGAAGGTACATTGTAGTTTTTGTGGGTTTAATGGTCATACTGAAGAGACTTGTTACAAGAAACATGCCTATCCTCCTGGTTTCAAGTCAAAGAGGGCTAATATGATAGTAGAGGAACAGTCAACAAAACAAGATCAGACCCAAAATAGGTCTGTTGGACCAGGGTTCCCAATCTTACTACAATACAACTTGATAAGTTGATGGCTCTGCTGAGTTCTGATCCTCCTAGACATGCAGGATTTGTTGTTGAGTAGCTTGCTGAGATTGTTACACATTACTCACCTGCTACAGGGACATGTGATCTAAATTTAGTCAGATCTATACAATGGATCTTGGACTCTGGTGCCAAAGATCACATAGTAGGATCATTAGATCTATTAAGTAATCCCAAACCTTCATCTGGTATAAAAATTAGATTACCTAATGGAAATAATGTTTGTGTCACACATGTAGGACAGGTAAGGGTAAACCCTCAGCTGGTCCTACATGATGTGTATTGCATTCCTAGTTTTAAATACAATCTTTTGTCCTTATCTTCCTTTATTAATCATAAAAAAGGTGCAGTTTTTTTTTTGCTAACAAGTGTGTTTTACAGGAAAAGGACAAGAAAATGATTGGTTCAGCTGAGTTACATAGAGGACTATATGTCATGGATCAGCCAGTCAGAAGTGTTGTTGTTAATGTTGTAGAAAATAAAACTTTGTCTGATACACTAGATGCTGCCCTTTTATGGCACTACAAACTAGGACATTTTCCAGATAAGAGACTGCAAGTCATTAGTTCACGGTCTGCTGATGTCAATTTTTGTGATCGTGATCTTTGTTATGTTTGCCCTATGACAAAATTAAAGGAAAAATCCATTTCCATTAAGTACAACTGATGTAAATGTTTTTTTTATCTTGTTCATATGGATATTTTTGGGATCCTTTGAAACAACATACTGTGAATGGACAATAATAATTTCTTATTGTTGTAGATGACTTTTTTAGATTTACTTGGGTTTCTCTAAAGAGGCATAAATCTGAAGCTGCTGATCTTGTTAAATCTTTTGTTAAATTTGTCTCTACTCAGTTTCATAAAATTATTAAAGTAATTAGATCTGACAATAGAGCTGAATTTCTTACTAACTTTTATGCTCATCAGGGCATCATACATCAAGCATCATATGTCAGCACACTTGAGCAGAATGGTATGGTTGAAAGGAAACATCACTATTTGCTGAATGTTGCTAGGGGTCTGAGGTTCCAGAGTAATTTACCCATTAAGTATTGGGGGTTTTGTCTTTTACATGCTGTAAAATTGATCAATGTCACACCTACACCACTACTGAATGAAAGCACTCCATATAAAGTGCTCTGTGGCACCAAACCAAACTATTCTGTGTTTTGAGGTTTTTGGTTGCTTAGTTTTTTCTTTCACACTTCAGCAGTCCAGGAAAAAATTTGATTATAGATGTAGGACTTGTGTCTATCTTGGAAATTCAAACACCTCCAAGGGTGCTATTCTTTTGGACATCACCAACAAAGATATCTTTGTTGCTAGATACTCAATTCCATGAGACTTATTTTCCTCTATTTCAACAGGTACTAGGCGAAACTAGATATCTTACTGATATGCCAGTGCCATTACCAGTGATGGACAGTTTTGATGATTTGTTGAATGAGTCAGCAGACCAGCCAGACACACGGTTAGCTGCAGTAGAGGCATCTAATAAAAAGCATGATCTTGTCAGCCAGACACATGTACCTACACAATTGAGAAGATCCATAAGGGCAAGGAAATCAACGACCTTTTATCAAGTTGGTGCTCATACAGTTCAGCAGACCCCACATCTGTTGAGTGAGGTAATGAATCTGGAAAAACTTTCAGCAGAATATGCTAGATTAATTAATGCTATTGATGTTGTTAAAGAACCTAAGACTTACAATCAAGCTATCAAGCAATATGAGTGGAAAGAAGCAAAGCAAAAAGAGATTGAAGCTCTACAAAATAAAACTCACACCTCGGAAGTGGTTTATTTGCCTCAAGGAAAGAAGACTATTAGATGCAAATTGTTGTATAAAATCAAGTACAATCTTGATGGTTCAGTGGAGAGATACAAGGCCAGATTAGTGGCCAAAGGATATATTCAAACATGTGGGATTGATTACCAAGAAAATTTTTCCCCATTGTCAAGATCACTACAGCTAGGGCCTTACTTGTAGCAACAGTAGCCAATAATTGCCATCTCCATTAGACGGATGTCAACACATCTTTCATACATGGATATTTACATGAAGAAGTGTATATGCAATTGTTAGGTGTAGTGCCCGAAAGACAATTTGTGTAATTGTTTTTAATAATGGATGACAGGATTTATCTCACCTTATTACTTGCTTTGTGCTTGTAAGTAATACACTGCTGCAAACCCTAAGTATATCTGTATGTAACCACTTAACTCAATGTATGGATTACACGTGAGGATTGAGTTAATGGAGATATGCTTAAACTGTTAGTACACGGTGAACTTAATCAGAGTTTAGGGCCTCTTGATTAAAACACCAACAATGCGCCCAGAACACCTTAGGGTGTGATAGTCTTATCCGGACTGTCGGTAGAGGGTACCTACGTGGGGCATTTATATATGATGGCATTCATATAGAATCGGACCGATTTAATCAATTTCTCGATATAATTCCGTAATCGAGGAATCTTATTAAATCATTAGATGATCATATATGGATCAACCTTAATCTGAGGTGATCACGAGTGCGGCTTGTCTCGGGGTAGTGTTTGATGTGTTAGTTACGGTTCACTTAGATATGTGTTCCAAGCCACTTCTCATTGGAACTATCTCTTGATGAGTGAGTAGTTACGATTTTCCACAGACATGGAATCCATTCCTTCCTCAAGGGGAAGTAGAGAGCAGTTCCTTTATTTGTTAGCCCTAAGAAAGTGATCGCCGGGAGTTTCGCATTTGACTAATTAGCTACTAGTCGAGATATGCATACTAATTGATCATCGTGGGTTAATGCTAAATAAGGATAAGATATTCTGAGTCGGGTTCACGGAGACTTCCCACTCGAGAATGGGCGATCTATGGAGGGTTAATCCGTATGTAGTGATTATATCAATGGACGCTTATTCACTCTATGGGTTGAGTACAAGTATACATCTATAATCGGTAGAGTTCGATTTGGGTTTATGGTGGCGTAATCCCGGAATTAATAATTAATGTACTTATTATGTTCGATGAATAATTAATTATTGGAGCTACTTGGTTATAGGTCCATGGTCCCAGTGGCTTCTATAATGCGAGAATGATATTCTTGTTATTTGGGCCTCATTGATAATTAATTGGTGGGCTAATTAATTGATATGCATGGATATTATTTAGTTGGGCTAAATAATATAATCTGTAGAAAGACATTTTACGTGGGCACAGTGAGCTTAGTGTGGCGCCAATATCTCTTGGATTTTCCAAGAAATTAGTTTTCTTGGATAATGACATATTGTGTAATTAGTTATTTATTTGTTAAATAATTAATTGAATAAATAAAAGAAAATAATTTATTTATTATTTATCTCTTAACTATAAGGATAATTATATTTTCTTATTATAAGATAATAATTATCTCTTATTTTTATTGGATAATAATAATTAGAATTATCTCTTTTATTTTGTTAAACCGATTGGGTATAGGTTTTCTCTCTTGGATTTTGCCTATAAAAAGAGAGTTCTCCCCGAGCCCTAGGTGATGAGAAGGCCACAAAATTCATAGATAAAAAGGGCTAAGGAGTTCGATCCTTAGCTCCACCCGGTTGGAGAAAAACTTAGGGTTTTTCTCGGTTACATATGAAGGAGGTTCCAATTCCAAGAATCGGTGTCCACCAACCACCGTTTGGAGAACACATTGGAAGATCAAGCCTTCTCATCCTAAGATTAAAGCTTTTCTTCCTACTATTGGTAAGATAAACTTAACCCCCTTGTAGTAGTTTAAGTCCTTTAACTATGTATTGTGATGTATAAGTCGTGATCCATCCGCTGCGCGTAGATCTAACCCGTTTAGATCTAAGATCCTACATCCTTCATGTGGTATCAGAGCCAGGTTCCACGGTTTATATAGTCAGAATCATAATTAAACGATTTAAAGGAGTTGAATTGCATGTAGCTAAATTTTATTTATTGTTTTATGCTTTGATAATGATTAATTGCTATGGTTGAAGAGATGGATTGGGGGTTGGCACTGTTTACCCGTTAGATCTATTGTAAACTCATATAAACGATGAAAATTCATTCATATAAGTACATGAAATTTTGTAATTTATTTTTATTGCAATTTTAATTTCCATAAAATAGATCTGTTTAGTAGCTTTTTAGTTATTTCATTTTTCCCGTTGATTGAGCCGTTGAAACGACGATCTCTCCGGTCGGAATCAAGATTGGAAGATGGTGAACAATTCCAAAAAATTTGGCATCGATCGGAGTCTTGTTTGATATCCGTTCGTTGCTACAAAGAAGTTGTTGTAACAGAAAAACGCGGGATTCACAGAAACCCTACCTGTGACTTCCTCGAATTTCTGGGAGAGTTTGGACCTTTGAAACGCAAATCCAACCGGTCAGATCGATAATTATGGAGTTTTTGACGTGGAATAAAAATTTTAGGTCGATCGAGATTCATCTCGATTCCCGATCGGCCTGGGGAAGTCTTTGAGGCACTGCTGTAAAAGTCAGATCCAGCAGCAAGTTGGGCGGCTCACTAGAGAAAATTGACAAGTCAAAACTCCGATCCAACCGTCCATATTGAAGCCCAAGGAGTGAAGAACAGATCTGGAAAGTTTCGTCACGATCCAAGTTCTTTTGGTTTCACGATCATCGAAGAATTTGAACAGCTGCAGATTATGTTAGAAAGTAGTAAACCCTAGTTAGGGTTTTGGTTATTTATTTTCTAATAGATTAGATACGGGGGTGCCAACTGTCCGTCTCGGTGTTTATTTTTCTGCACTAGTATACATGTTTAGATTGTATGTGTACAACCGGAAAATTGCCATGACATACATCATATCATGAATTCCACTCCATATGCATACATGTAGAAATTAATTCGAGGAATTAGTTAGGCATGTATAAAACACGCAATTTGTTTTAATTAATTGTTTGATATTAATTAGAAACTGTTGGACTTATTTCTTAGTTTTGATGATGAGTGCCATACTAGCTGTTATAGTGCAAAGGCAAAAAGATGTCTAGATAAAATGTATAGGTTTATTAGAGTTTGATTCATAAATAGGTTTGATCAAACAAGCCTTTGTAAAAGGTCACCGATTGCTTATCGTGATGGGTCTAGGTCGATGGGGTAGATAGGTCGATGACTAGTCTGCAACTCTCTTCAAGACCAAGACCCGAAGGTGAGGTTCAAACTCGATAAATGAAGGCTAAGGGATCAAACTTAGTATTTAATGTCAAGGATATGGAATCGAAATTTAGGCAAGTCTGTGATGACCTAAATCGATTACATATACCTTAATGTAGAAGGTCTAAGTTCCACAAGTTGGATGATGTTTGGAACTTAGTTATATTTAAAATGATGTAATCTAACTTCACAAATAAAAGTTGGATAAAAGAATCACCGCATTATATTTTACTGACACAAAAATATGATGTTCACAGATCGATTAGTTTCTGAAAGCAGATGATGAACTCTGGCGATATATACCTCGATTAATTCAAGATTATTGGAAAGTTACATGGATAAGAACAGACCAACTACCTCGACTTATCAAGCAAATCAAAGGTGAGATTAAAAGACGTTGGGATGATCCATATTTTTATCCATTGGATACAAGTCAAAGGGTGGGCAGATCGCCTTTGTCAAAAAGTAATCTGGACAGTGTCGATCCCCATGAATAGTGACGAATGCGTTGAGGATGGGACAAATACAAGGAACGGTCACATTTGAATTTCAAATTCAAGTCACATGCATTCCTACCTATAAATAGAGGACTTTCAACTCAAGAAGATGATGATGAATTTTGGAATAAACTTCAAGTGATAACACTGAAATAAAAACACCTGCTTGAACTTCTTCGAGCTTAAGGTCAGCCGATCTAGTTATTTTCTTCAAGTGCATTCATTGTTCAAGCTACATCAAGCATACACACTTGAAGGCGCAAAATTGCGATTATTTCATCCTAATCAAGTGCTTTGCAAGCCCAGATCATTTATTTGATTCATTCTTTATTTTATAAAGAACCCGCTGTGAGAGACAATGAAGCATCTGTTAGGTGTGAAAGACTGTTGGTTTGTGGTGGAGTGGTGAAGAGGCAATTCTACCATTCAAGGACCAAAGGAAGACTCGGGAGCGGCAATCCTACTGCTCCCGATTTTGATTTGTGAAGCCATAGTTATTGGTGAAGGACAAGCAACCTAGGATTCTTTGTAACGAGATAACTCAAAGATCACTAGTGAATTTCCTCCAACATCACGGGAGAAGAGTGGGCGTGCTGAGATTACATCACCTGAACCACTATAAAAATCTCTCTATTTACTTCTTGCACTTAAATTCGCATTTAGTTTTATCCATATCAACTCTTGAATCTAGCAATCGAAATCACACACATACACTCTGAGTATCTAATACTTAGTAACATATTTAACAACAAGTAACAAGGCTTAATTTTGATATTATTCCATTTGCACAAATTCAGCAAATCGAATCACGATGAGACTCACATTTATCAAAGAGGCTCGAGGTCTCAAAGCAGACTCTTGAAGTACCAAAGAGTCAGCTTGAAGTTGCAATTTGTTAACTCCAAAGTTTTAAGGGGTTAAGTTTATTCACCCCCTCTAAACTTAATCAAAGCCTTTTCAAGGGACCAACAATTGGTATCGGAGCGATTATTCGCTACGAAGAAATCCTACTTGTTGTACTTGTGAAAATTCTTTAAAACTTTCTTTCAAGTTCTTGATTTTCAAGACTTGCATCATGGACAACACACGATTATGCTAGAACTATGTTGATGTGTTCTCTTGATAGATTTGATGAGTATAAACGTCGAATGCAGGCATATCTTGCGCTACTCATGATGAGATGATGGATGTACTAATGAAAGACCACTTTGGAGATTACAAAGCGTAAAGTGGGTGACAGAATCCCAGTACATTCCTAAACCAAAGAGAGAATGGAATGCGAGAGAAGGCGAGAAAAGAGCAAACCTCAACAACATTGCTATTGATATCATCTACGTAACCTTGGATAGCAATATGTACATGAAGGTCAAAGATTGCAAGACTGCAAAGGAACTTTGGGATAAGATTCACTTAATCTGTGAAGGCACCGATGCAATAAAGAAGAACAAAATCGGTGTGGCTTAAAAAAGGTTTCAAAAGTTCAAGATGCTACCTAATGAAACCATTGAGCAAATGGAATCAAGATTCAATGCTATCTTTGGATGAACTTACCTGCTGAGTGTAAGTTATTCAAAGAGGAAGTAAACACCAAAATCTTGGAAGCTTTACCTGCAAGAGATGTTTGGAAAATGAAGGTGACTGCAATTGAAGAAATGAGAAAGTTGCATGAAGAAGATACCTTCAAATTGTTTTCGATCTCAAGGCCTATGAATTTAGCAAGAAGGTGGTGCTCTGAATCGAAAGGAAGAGCCAAAGACCATTTGCCTTGGTCGCTTCACATCATGAAGAAACATCGAGGAGGACGAGGATGATATGCTAGATGAAATGCAAGAGCAAATTGCCCTCTTGAGCAAGAAAATCGAATGATGAAGACCGGAAAGGCCCTTACAAGAAATTTCACAAAGAGGCCTCTTGAAAGAAGGAAAGAAGAACCAAAGAAAGATAATGAATATCTATGCTTTCATTGCAAGAAACCAGGACACTTCAGACTGATTGTCACGAGTTGAAACAAGGCAAGGAACTCGATTATCTTTGCTTCAACCGTAAGAAGCCTGGACATTTTAGACTGATTGTCGGACTCTCACGAAGACCAAGAGTCAACAAAGGAGACATGGCAAGAAGGATATGGTTCTTTGAAGATGAATCGAGGATATGAAGTGGAATCAAAAAGGAAATGAATCGATGACACAAAGACCAAGTTCTTGATATGGAGGATTATGCTTTGATGGCCAACATGGATGAAACGAGGAGGTATACAACACTTGTATCTATAAACACTCCTGCTGGAAGTGATTGTGAATCAACTTTGTGGTTCAAATCCTAGAAATTCGACAACAATGAGACTTTGGATGCCATCCTTAATCAACTAAGGATAATACAATGCAGTTTATGAGGTTGTGAAGGCTGAAAAATAGGCTCTTGAGTTAGAAGTTGGAAGATTGAAAGTTGAATTAAGGGTTTTCAAAGGTAAGGAAAAGATGTTGGATGAGAATCAAAGATAAGTCTGCTTGAACATCCAGCAGACCTCTGAATCTGTTTGAACCATCTTGTTCCAATCTCGCATACAAATCGGGAAAGCCTTATGGAGATAGAATCGGCTTGGATTTGGAACTCACAATCTAACAATAGTGGATCCAGTGAGTTTCTTGAACCTAGTACGAGAATTGGTCCTAAGTTTGTGCCTCGCACACTAGATCCATCTCCCCCGTAAGGTTTCTTTGAAGCAATAAAACCAAATGAGAATGCCTCAAGGAAGCAAAATCGAAGTCTCGAAGTCAACGACTCTAGTAAAATGAATAAATCCAAAAATAGGGTGATGTGCCTTCTAAGCCTGTGATAAGCAGACACTGCTACTAAGTCTCTTTGGACCACGAGAAGGAAAGAAATAGAAATATTCCAAGGATAAGAATCCCAAATCCAAAAAGGTTGATCATTCAAGGGATACTTATCTCAGGGGGAAAGGTAGAATGTTCCTGCACGATAATGATTGGAATATTCCTGCATCTAATGCTAGAAACAATCAGATAACCATACTACTAGGGTAAAAAACCTAGGCAATGGAATAAGTAGAGGACTTACACAAGACCTCAAAGAGACTCCATATTACAGAGGTCTGCTCTAACAGACAAAGACACCTATGGTTATGCAAATGTTTCTAATAACAAGAATCATTTCAAAACGACATTATGTACCAAAAGGCCGAGAAAAACATATGTGGTTCCTACACAACCTCTTTTAGAACTTATGGATGTGTGGAATACATGTATGAACCAAAGTATGAACCAAAGTATGACACATTTAGGAGAAGACCTTATGGAAACATACCAAGGGTCATGCTTGCCATCGACCACTATGGACCCAAACAGTTTGGGTACCTAAAATGCATTAACTTTGTTTTGTAGGGTGTCTGCAGTACTTTGACGGTGGATGTTCCGGACACATGACAAAGAATAAGCACTGCCTAACAAACTTTGTGGCAAAAGATGGTCCAAGGGTGAATTTTGGCAACAAAATACACCTGGTTATACAAGAGGATATGGCACACTTATCGAAAATGGACTTACAATCAAGAATGTGGCATATGTGGAGGGACTGGACTACAACTTGGCTGAGCCTTTGGACAATTACGTGATATGGGATACAAGGTCACTTTTGACAAAAACAATTGTATTGTCATTAGTGAAAGAGGTGATCAAGTTGTACTTGCTTTGGTAGAAGGCAAAGAACATGTATGTTGTGGATTGGTCTCACTAGCCTCGAGAACTCACTGATTGATTGTGCATACCAAATCGAACTTAATTGGTTATGGCACAAGAAGCTAAATCATCTAAATTTTGATGATATTAATCAGTTAGTGAAGAAGAAGTTAGTGGTTGGTTTACGAGATCACATTCAAGAAGGATGCTATCTCGTGATGCATGTCGCCAAGGTAAATGATAAAGTCAAGTTTCAAGTCAAAGACTAAACAATCAACTAACTAGAGTGTTGGAGCTTATGCACATGGATCTTTTGGACCAATAACTCCAACAAGTGTGACAGAAAGAAATACACCTTAGTGGTTGTGGATGATTTTTCAAGATACACTTGGGTGATATTCATGAACAAGAAAAGTGAGACACTCCAAAGCTTGCCTAATCTTTTGCAGAGATTACAAAATGAGAAAAGTTTAACAAATCATAAAGATAAGATCGGATCGAGTCTTGAATTTCTCAACAAAGTTATAAGAGAATATTGTGAGCAGAATGGAGTACTACATCAACTTGTCATTGCTGGTACACCTCAAAGAAAATGGGGTTCTTTGAAAAGAAGAAACAGGACATTAAAGGAAGCGGGAAGAACAATGATTTGTGAAGCATTGCTACTGAAAGATATTGGGTTTGAAGCGATAAATACAAACATGCTATACACAAAAGCAGAACATCATGAAACAAGAAGTCTGCTGAAGACACCTTATGAGATCTGGAATGGAAGGATACCTAATATATCCTATTTTCACCCATTTGGAAGCAAATGTTTTATTCTAAATCATAAAGTTCATTTGAAAACATTCCAACCAAAATCGGATGAAGGAATTTTCTTAGGATATTCTTCGATCAAGTGAGCATTCAGTCTTGAACAAAAGAACATCTGAAACATGAAGAAACAATCAATGTTGTGTTTGATGAACCTAAGTTTACTTGGTATGGAAGATAAAGAGTGTGAACTCACGAGAATCAACAAATCACCGATCCAGATTGTGTTGAAGTTTTGGAAAGATTCAATGACTTGAAAATTTCGATCATCGCCCTCGCCGAGCACCACCCTGTTAATAATGTTCTCGATGCAACAATCAAGCAGCTTCAAGGATCTGTGACCCCCTGTAGAAGAAACTACACAAGAGACCTACAAGATGATGTTCACGAAAATCAAAATAACCAAAATCCACAATGGTTAAGGAATCACCTGTTGAACAAGTTATTGGCAATGTACGACAAGGTGTGAGGACTAGAAGACAAGCTGGAAGCTATGTTTACTTGTTTCCTATCTCAAATGGAACCTAAAGTTGTTGAAGAAGCAATTTGAGATCCAGTTGGATAATTGCTATGCAAGAAGAATTAAATGAATTTGAAAGAAATCAAGTTTGGACACTAGTTGAAAGGCCAAGTCATGCAAATATCATTGGTACTAAATGGGTATCTGAGGAATAAACTTGATGAATCTGGTACCATTGTTAGAAATAAGGCCGGACTAGTTGCAAAAGGCTATTCTCAAGCGAAGGAATAGATTTTGATGAGACTTATGCACTGTTGCAAGATTAGAAGCTATCAGTTATTTTTGGCACATCTTTGCATACAAGAACTTCAAAGTATATCAAATGGATGTCAAGAGTGCATTTTTGAATGGTATCCTAGAGGAGGAAGTGTATGTTCAGCAACCTCCTGGATTTGAAGTTAAAGATCAAGAAGATAAAGTGTATAGACTCAACAAAGCACTTTATGGATTGAAACAAGCACCAAGAGCATGGTATGAGACTCTATCTCAATTCTTGGTGGACAATGGTTTTACAAAAGGGACCATTGACAAGACACTTTTCAGAATCAGTGAAGGGGACAACACCCTGCTGGTACAAATTTATGTGGATGACATAATTTTTGGTTCTGAGAATGATTTACTTTGTGAAAAGTTTGCAAATCTAATGAAGAGCAAATTCCAAATGAGTATGATGGGAGAGATGAATTACTTTTGGGACTTGCAAGTTAAACAGATGAAGGATGGAATCTTCATTCATCAAACCAAGTATACCAAAGAGTTCTTTGAAGAAATTTGGTATGGAAAACAGCACTAAGAATTCAACTCCTATGAGTACAAACATCGATTGGATGAAGATAAAGAAGGCAAAGATGTTGATCAGACTTTGTACCAGAAGGATGATAGGCAGTCTGTTGTATCTCACTCGCCAAGACTGATATATCCTTTCTCTGTAGGTGTTTGTGCAAGATTTCAATCCAAACCTAAAGAAAGTCATTTAGGTGCAGTTAAGAGAATTCTCAAGTATCTTAAAGAGACTTTGGGAGTAGGAATATGGTATTCCAAGGAAGGAAGCTTCAAAGTAATATCCTACTCAGATTCTGATTATGCTGGATGCAAGATTGATAGAAAAAGCACCTCAGGAACACATCCGGTTAATGGGAAATAGACTGGTCTCTGGTTTAGCAAGAAATGCAATTCTATTTCAACTTCCACTCTTGAAGTGAATACATTCTTTCTTTGGAAGTCTATTGTGCACAAGTACTTTGGCTAAGACAACAATTAAGGGATTATGGAATTGAAGAAAGGGAAATTCCAATCATGTGTGACAACACAAGTGCAATTGCAATCACAGAAAATCCTGTTTTGCATTCAAGAACCAAGCACATTGATGTGAGACATCATTTTATAAGAGATCATGTTGAAAAGAAAGATGTGGTGGTTCTATACATTCCTACTGAAGATCAACTTGCTGATATTTTCACTAAACCACTTGACAGTGAAAGATTTGCTAAATTAAGGACTGAACTTGGAATTATAAAGATTGACTGATATTCAGCAGTGTACTGGAATTCACCAAGGGGATTAGTCTTTGCTATGTTGGGTGAGCTCACTTAGCAGATTAGTCATTGGTATCAACAATTCCATGTACTTATGTTTGGACAATTGAGCAAATGAGGTTGCCAAGAGGATTGGTCTTTGTCATGTTGGGTGAGCTCACTTGACAGATCAGTCATTGGTATTAAACCTCATCTTGTATTATCAATTGAACAAAACAAGAAGAAAACAAGGGTCAGCAGAGTACTTTTGTCAGCAGGCTGCTGAAGTCTACTTATCAGCAGACTACTGCGCCCACCCTGCTGAAGATTACCCTGCTGGAGGGAACGTTACTCAGTCAAAGTAATTAAAGTCAAAAAGCATATTGGCGGGATATTTATTTTATCCATTATTACCACAGTTAAACCATCCAACGGTTACAAACGTTATGGAGGAGTAATGGACCACGTGTCAAGATGAATTTATTCATTAATCGTGGTTACATCAATGTACGTGCAATGACGGTTTCAACTACCCCTTTATCTATATAATCGATCGTTACATAGCAGGACTCTCTACTTGCAATTTCTACTTTATCTCTGCAAATCCTACTTGTGTGAACACAGATTTGAGAGCAATTTTTTCTTCATCTTTTTCTTATTTCAATGGCGGAAAAGATTGAGGTTCAAATCGAATCAAGCCAAAGTGTAAGAGGCTATGTTGTTGATGCAAATCAAACAGACCTGGCCATTAATATAGGTCGAAGAATAAGAAGGTTTGCAGGCCTGGAGAACAAACTCTACATCAGATTAGAAACGATATCATACACCAATGTTATTGATTTCTGGAAGAATATGGTTATAGAAGAAGGAACTGAAGCATTCAAAACCACTGTGAATGGTGAGGAGCTTGTAATCTCCTCCAATCTGCTGAGACAAGTGTTTGGTTTTGAAGAAACTGTTGATGGTTCAGTCAATCCTGAAGCAATGGGATTGAACAAGATGGCATTCGTGGATCAGATTAAAATACATCAAGACACAAAATCGTTCCTCGGCATCAAGCTGCAGGGGATATTTGGCCCGAGTACAACTTTCTTGAGCAAATTAATTGCAAAGAACATACTGGGGTTGGTTGGCAGTATGGATACTCTATCCGGACCCAAGATAGAGTTGATGATGATCATTTGCAGGAGTTTGAAGTTTGATTGGGCTGGTTACTTTATTCATTATATGAAGAAAGTTGCCAAGGAGGAGAAACTAGGGAAAAGGAAATCCAAGGCCTTACCCTTAGGGTTGATGGTCCAGACTCTCCTGAATCATCTGCAGGTTCCTGATCTTGAATCTACAAACATAAATCAGTCCAGATACAAGAAGGAGATTGATTATGCAATTCCTGGACTTGATGATGATGAAGAGATTGCTGAAGAAGCTGCTGATGATAATGATGATGGAGATGATGGTGATGCTGGTGGTGAGCAGGTTCAGCAAACTAAGAAGATATCTATCAAACCTGCTGCACCAAAGAAAGCTGCTGGGAAAAGAAAGGCTGGAACTACAAGGAAGATAACTGAAGTGTTAAAGCCTTCAAAGAAAACAAGAAAGGAAACAGCACAGACTGCTGAGTCTGCTGAGGGTCAAGTGGAAGTTACTGACCCTGCTGTGGCTTCAAGAAAAATTGTTGGTGAAATTTTTAGAGAACAACAGAAGGAAGCTAGTAGAAAAAGAAAATTAACTAGAAAATATGATGATGAACCCCTATCCAAGAGGATGAAGGAGGTTGCCAAAAAGAAGAAATATGGCAAGGGGAAAGAGTTGAAAAACTTGGAAGCTCAAAGAGTCCAAGAGGAAGCACCAGTGAAAGAGGAAGAAGAGGTTGTTGAGGCCGAGCCTCTAACTATCATTCCACCGATTGTTATCGGTGAATCCTCAAATGAAGAAGTTATCAAGTCTACGATCTTGTCGAACAGGTTGTTATTGAGCAATCAGAGGAGAGGATGTCTGTGATCTCGACCACGAGCTCTTTGTAGTATCCATCTGAAGAACCACAAAGAAACCACCGAACTGAACTCTTTGTGGTGGTTGAAGAGGTGATTGGAGACTTGGTTGAAGACCACGCAAATTTGGCAATAGTTCGGGGAAGAAGCGATCTGCTTGCTAACCTGGCGATGAGCATGTAAGTCAGAGGGAACCAAGTGTGATACAGATGGAAGTAGTAGGTACAAATGTACAATCACAGCAACCTGCTGACTTTCAAACATCTGTAGAAGAAACCATGAATCTGCTTGTTGGAACCTTTGGAGGTCAACAAGCTACTGGAGCTGCTCCCAGGAGATCTTTCATGCCATTTGAAAGGCATGTGAAAAAGAGCAAGAAAACTGAAGAGTTTGTGGATCCCAAACTTCAGCAAATTGCTGATTATTTTCAATGGAAGTTTGGTTTCTATAAGAGACAAAAGCCAACTTCTTGAACCAATGACTGATTTTGAAGAATGGGCTTTTAATAAGTTGGGAGTAGAAAACTTGCTGGATCTGGTTGACACCACCCTGCTGCAATCCAGACTGATGGATCTGTTTGATGAGCAACAGAAGGAGGAGGGTATCAAATTTAGAGATCCAAGAGATGGTCCTGATGATTCTTCTTCATCATCAGATAGTAGAGGAGATTTTCCCTCTGGACCAGGAGAATCAAGTGGGGCTGCACTAACACATGTACCATATGTACAACAGTCCACTGATGCTGGTAGATCTGCTGAGGGTCAGCAAACTGGAGAAATGGATGAGGATCTACAAGATCTCACCATGGATGATCTAGAAGCACTAATCACTGAGGGAATTACATTGAGTGCTGGTAGGTTAGTTGTTGAAGAGCCTGCTGCACAACCTGAAGATGTACAGAATGTTGATTTGGATGTGGAAAAGACCATGGACTTAATGAACCAAGTGCTAGTTCTGAGGAATCCATTGAATATCAAAGTGGATTTGACTTTGAAGGATTCTCACCAAAATCGCCATGATTACGACCAAGATTGGTCATGCGAAGGTTTCAAGTGGATAATGAAGCCATATTTAATCCACAGAAATTGAAGAGGAGGTACAAAGTTCTTTGAGGTAAAACAAAGACTGGACAAAGGTTGAACAGGAGTGCAGTGCTTGAGTCTCAAACAACACTGGACAAAGGTTGGAACCAGAGTTGGGTATGGAGGAAACCCCTGTTGTTGATGAGGCTCTTTGTAGTGGAGCTGCTTTGGAGCCAAGGTCATCAGTAGGGAAGGATAGTCGCAGATTCGCATTAATGAGGATGAGCAAATTCTTTGGACTATGACTACAATGATGAAGAATTTCAAATTTTTGGAGAAGAAGAAGTTCTTTGAAGAACCTGCACAAGATCCTATCCTTGAAGATGTTCTTGGTGCAATGGTTGAGGAAGGACCTCCCCTGCTTTGGGAGAGACATGAGTAGAGCAATGGTCATCGCAGGACAACAGCACGATATAGAGTTGAGAGCTGTTGATGGATCTACTTGATAGTAGAATGGCACATGGAGTGCCAATTGAAGTTGTCAATGAGTTAAGAACTGTAAGAAATGACATGCAACAGTTAAGAACTCAATTGGACAGGCAAGAACAGAGATTTGAAGAACTGATGAAGATGGTAAATGATAATAGACAATCTACTGATACAGTTGCTTCAAACTTTGCATCTACTCAAAATGCAATGAATGATTTGATACTAGATGTCAAGGGTATCAAAGTTGGAAATAAAGCCAAAGACAAGTCTCTAAAAGATCAACTTGTCTCTATACATGAGAAACTTGACAAGCTTGCTGAAGCTCCCAAACTTGCTGAGCCTGTTGCTGCACAACAACCTGCTATGCCTGATCCCAAACTCACTGAAAGGATCAACAGACTGGAAGAGACCCTGCAATCAAGGATTACTTCACTTGATACTAGAACTGGAACTATGGCAGGTCAATTACACAGAGTGATAGTATCACAGGAAGCTATTCATGGCCTCATCTCACGTTTTGTTGATGATGTCACTAAGGGGGAAGAGGGCCAATCAGCTGCAGCAAAGGAGGCTGCTAGACTCTTTGCACAGAAGAGATGGACTGATGATACAAATGCTTTTAGGCAACTCCGCACTGGCGATTGCAACTCACCGATGATCTCCTATCACAAGACACAGAAAGAGTTTCATAATGAAGGAGAGACCTTATCGTGACATGGGATTTCATGAAGGTCTTAACTCCTTCTTGAGTTTGAAGTTTTGGGAGGCAAGGATTAAAGCTTTAAGAGCAAATACCAGAGGTAGAAGAAGTAGCAAAGGTGAAAAGGTGCTTTGCCAATTACAAAAGCAAAAGATTCATTGAATGAATTTAAGGAGTCAGTATATGAAGTTTGGCTTGGGGTGAATCGATCAATCTCATCTTGCACGAAGCATGGAACTGGTGGAAACAAGTCAATCACTATATTGATTTTACACTAATTGAGAATGAATGGATGATTGAAATGATAGAAGAGATCGAGCCTATCAAGAGCAAGTGAGAAGGCTAGACAAGAAAGAGAGAAGAGACAATAGATCGGCTACTTATCACTCTGTTTATCTTTGCTGTATCTAGTTGTAATAACTGTGAACAAATATTTATAATGAGAAATGACTGAATTTGTTCTGTTTTGTGCTTTTATCTTTTGCTTTCTTTGATTAGGTGAGGTAGTGGCATCATCACCAAAAGGGGAAATTGTTGGACTTATTTCTTAGTTTTGATGATGAGTGCCATACTAGCTGTTATAGTGCAAAGGCAAAAAGATGTCTAGATAAAATGTATAGGTTTATTAGAGTTTGATTCATAAATAGGTTTGATCAAACAAGCAATCGTAAAAAGGTCGATGATATTTTTATCGCCAGATCGGTCTAGGTCGAGGTGGGGTAGATAGGTCGAGAGACTAGTCTCGCAACTTTCTTGAAGGCCCGAAGATCAAGGCCGAGGGAGGTTCAAACTCGATAAATGAAGGCTAAGGGATCAAACTTAGTATTTAATGTCAAGGATATGGAATCGAAATTTAGGCAAGTCTGTGATGACCTAAATCGATTACATATACCTTGTGTAGAAAGTCTAAGTTCCACAAGTTGGATGATGTTTGGAACTTAGTTATATTTAAAATGATGTAATCTAACTTCACAAATAAAAGTTGGATAAAAGGAATCAATTGCATTATATTTTACTGATAAAAATATGATGTTCAAAGAGATCGATTGGTTTCACACATGATGAACCTGCTGATATATACCTCGATTAATTCAAATTATTGGAAAGTTACATGGATAAGAACAGACCAACTACCTCGACTTATCAAGCAAATCAAAGGTGAGATTAAAAAGACGTTGGGATGATCCATATTTTTATCCATTGGATACAAGTCAAAGGGTGGGACAGATCGCCTTTGTCAAAAGTAATCTGACGAGTGTCGATCCTATGAATAGTGACGAATCGCGGTGAGGATGGGACAAATACAAGGAACGGTCACATTTGAATTTCAAATTCAAGTCACATGCATTCCTACCTATAAATAGAGGACTTTCAACTCAAGAAGATGATGATGAATTTTGGAATAAACTTCAAGTGATAACACTGAAAAAAAACACCTGCTTGAACTTCATGAGCTTAAGGTCAGCCGATCTAGTTATTTTCTTCAAGTGCATTCGTGTTCAAGCTACATCAAGCATACACACTTGAAGACGCAAGTCTTTGATTATTTCATCCTAATCAAGCTGCTGCATCTGAATCATTTATTTGATTCATTCTTTATTTTATAAAGAACCTGCTGAAGACAGTGAAGCATCTGTTAGGTGTGAAAGACTGTTGGTTTGTGGTGGAGCTGGTGAAGAGGCAATTCTACCCTTCAAGGACCAGTGGAAGACTCAGGAGCAGCAATCCTACCTGTTCCCAGTTTTCAGTTTGTGAAGCCATAGTTATTGGTGAAGGACAAGCAACCTAGGATTCTTTGTAACAGATAACTCAAAGATCACTAGTGAATTTCCTCCAACATCACAGGAGAAGAGTGGACGTACAGGATTACATCACCTGGAACCACTATAAAAATCTCTCTATTTACTTACTGCACTTAAATTCTGCATTTAGTTTTTATCCATATCAACCTGCTGAATCTAGCAACTGAAATCACACACATACACTACTGAGTATCTAATACTTAGTAACATATTTAACAACAAGTAACAAGGCTTAATTTTGATATTATTCCGCTGCACAAATTCAGCAAATCGAATGTCGATGAGACTCACTGTTTATCGGCAAAGCTCACGAGGTCTCGAAGACTCTTCAAGTACCAAAGATCTTTCTGAAGTTGCGAAAATTTGTTAACTCCAAAGTTTTAAGGGTTAAGTTTATTCACCCCCCCTCTAAACTTAATCAAAGCCTTTTCAAGGGACCAACAGAAACTAATTAGGGTAAAAACCAAGGAACACGGGTTTTTTCAATCGTCAAGGTTGGGTGATGGATTCTCGGTGAATCCCACTCTGTGAAAGCATAAGGAGTAAAATCCCGAAACCTCGTGGTTAAGGTGTTGGATTCTCGGTGAATTCCACCTTACCTAGACGAGATTACGTTTTTGTTCCGTAGTATCTACGTGAAAGTTTGATGTTTAAGGATTGGATAATCACGGGCAAACATGGTTCGAAAGTGGTTTAACCACGGTTGGGTGGTCAACAGTAGCTACGGCTCGATCGACTTCACCCTCCACGTGTGGCATTTGCGAAGTGCGGGCAACGGCAAGGTGAGCCATCCGAAGAGCCACTACGGCTCAACGGAGCTCCACTGGTCTTGACCCGTCTGACGGTCACATATGTTCCAACGAATAGGTTGGGTGGGCTAGCCCACATAACCGACTGTTAAGATCAAGATCAAGCGCTTACCGTTGTACTAAAACCAATTGGTGTCAGTAAAGGCGCTACTTTATTTCTTATACATTAAGAGTGTGGGCAATCTGTCCCAACACCCCCCTCAAGTGTTGGCAATCTGTCCAACACTTGCACAATTTTCATTCAAGAGTGTGGGCAATCTGTCCCAACACCCCCCTCAAGTGTGGGCAATCTCTCCCAACACTTGCACAATTTTTTTTTAAATAATGTTCCAACCAGGGTTCGATCCCATGACCTCTGGCTCTGATACCATGTTAAGATCAAGCGCTTACCGTTGTACTAAAACCAATTGGTGTTAGTAAAGGCGCTACTTTATTTCTTATACATTAAGAGTGTGGGCAATCTGTCGCAACACCGACAATATTTGGGCCTATGATTTATTGTTCCTTAATGTAACATCAAGTCCAAAAACGTGATCAGTAAACCCACCACTTTTTCTAAATATTGAGTGGGAGCGGGAGAGGCGACAGCCGACCCCACGGCCTCTATTGTTGACATAAGCAACGTGAGAGAATGGTGATGCCTCGTGCCGGCCTGGGACTGGCCTCCCTAAGGAAGGCCCTCACCGCTATCAAAATTCAAGGCTTGGTCTCCGAAAGGATAGGATTTTGGGTACTCGTCGGGTCACTGACCGACCCTAAGGCGGAACACTCGGGGTCTACCTAAAAATCTGAGACGGTAGGTCACACTCATAAAGGGTATTTTTGGTAGTACCTTGCCTGAAAAAGGAAAGGTGATTGACTATCACAAATGAGATGTTTGATTCTTGTCTCGGATTTTATGCAAAGCAAAATATAACAAGTAATAAAATAAATCCGGTTTACCCCAAGTGCAGGGATCGTAGTATAGCGATTAAAAACCGGAGTCGACCCACAGGGAATCGAGGTTTATCTAGTTCTTAATAATTTTTCTAACCTTGTCACAACTATTATTATTACTAAAATTTACACAAAACAAAACTAAAAACGAAAACAACAAAAATAAATCGAATGAAAGATCAAAGATCTAAAGCCGGGAAAGATAATTACGAACCGAACTAACTAAGTTGTTCCTATTTTATAACTAAAACTATAATTATAAACTTGCTACAATTACTACGATGAAAACGAAACAAAACAGCACAAACGATTTTTCTCAATTAATTTAACAACGAACAAGCAATGATCCACCGATTCCCGCAACCCTCAATTTCGACTCTAGATTATCTTGTGATGATTTAATAAAGATTATGGTTCACCTATCAAAAGTGTGAATTTCTAATCTCTTAGATAATTCGCCTATTAATCTCTCATCTCTCGATCTTAAAGATTAACGCTTTCATAACAAAGGTGTAAGATTTCTCAATCTAGCAACCTAGATATTAACCTAACAACTCTCGTTATTTTTAGGTTAAAAATCTAATCTTTACTACGGTGATCTAAGGTTTAACGACGATTCTCATCAAACGTTAAACATCAAACATCAACCATCTCTCGATTTAAATTGCATAATCAATAAGAACATAATAAAGATACAAACTTTGATAAAAACTCACAAAACAATCCAAAAGTCGAAATCGAGATGTTGCTAAGAATCGGTTTCACAAGGCTTGTTCCAACGTGCTTTAGCCTCTCATCATCATATGATTGCTTGAAATCATTTCAGATTACAACTGTTGATTCGGAGACCGTATTCTCCGGAAATAGTTACGACTTCAACAACAACGATCTTTCGATAACTGTCCAAGCATTACAACGATACTAATATTACTAAATTTATTTCGGCATAAGGCCTTATTTACAACCTAAAAACTAAAGAAAATAAGAAGGATATATATATATATATATATATATATATATATATATATATATAAAATGGGTTCATATACATATCTATTGATCCATACTTACAGTACTTACTACTAAAATAGTGCATCGATCACTATTTTAGTGCACTGGTTATTGTTTGAGTGCACCTAGTTTCTAACGCTTTATATAATAAACAATAACAGTTTTATACAATAACTAGGTGCACTCAAACAATAACCAGGTGCACTAAAATAGTGATCAGATGCAGGTATGTAGGTATGTATGGATAGTATGGTATGTAGGGGAACCCAACCCTATATATATATATATATATATATATATATATATATATATATATATATATATATATACGCTATGTATATATATAATGGTGCACCAGTTCGCTTCGCATCTCAAGCTCATTATATAGGTGAAATTCTCCCAGGCCGGATGGGCCGGGTAAGGGCCGGACCAGGCCGGAGTCATCATAACATTCATCCCCCCAAATTCCGGATAAAAATTTATATTTTGGAATAAAACTTTAAAAATTCATATCTTGAGTTCTGAATCTCCAAATGACATGATTAAAGAGGCATTGGAAAGCTCGTTGAAAAATCTACAACTTTCATGAAGAACTCTTCTTCAGAAAATATCTTTTTGATGGGCCATTCGCTCATCGAAGATATTTCTCGATTTCCACTAAATCGAATCGATTAGCCACTTGACCACTTGACTTAATGATACTTGAGTTGTAGAAGTCCGATTGACGTGATTCAAAATGCGTTGAAAAGCTCTTTCAAAGATCTACAACTTTCATTAAGGACACTTCTTCAGAAAATGCCGTTTTAATGAGCCATTTGTTCGTCGAAGATATAATTCGTTAGTGGTACCACTAACCACTGAGCCACTTGACCACTTAAGTTAGTGGCACACTCTTATATCCCTAAAAATACCTCTTTTAGGCCTCAAAACGTGTCATTACTCGGGATTTTGGTCAACCTATAATTCTGTAATAAACCACCAAAATACCAAACGTAAATCCGACACGACACTCCGGTTACTAAACCGGTACAAAAACTAATAAAAACACGATAAAAAAAATACGATATTTTATATAATACTTACTAATTACGTATTTAGATAAATCTAAGGAATTAATGACTTGATTAGATACATAAATGCTCAAAATGGTATCAAAAGTGGGGTGAAATGTTATAATAATAACAGTGAATTTTCCCTTCATCACAAACCCCCCACTTAGCTTTTGGTCGTCCTCGAGCAAAACAAGTGATAAAACAAAATGAATGAGGGACAAAATTCATGAAAAGATAAGATATAAGGGACAACCAGATAATACAACCGATCGAATCATAACCACACGTTAACCTTAATATAAATGTATAACAGAGTGTGTGTGTGACAAGCCTTTCAATTTCCACTTTCCTCTCTTGAATAATTCAAGCAAACGCACAAGTATCCACTCAGACAGTCCTAATGACTTTCCTAGGTATAGGCAGCAAAAGTTCCACACAACGTCCTCCCGTGTACTTATTAGGATAATCCCTAATGCATATCATTCAGTTTATACTGGGGATAGTCAGAAGATAACTAAGTTTTCAACCATGCTTAATTCATTCCCAGCAATAGGATGTTTCGTGATAACACCCTAGCTGGACTTAATTTCACATGTGTAGCATATGCCTTCATTCCCAGCAATAGGATGTTTCGTGATAACACCCTAGCTGGACTATCATCAGGCAATCGGGAGCTTTTAACCCTCATAGTGTTATACCTATTGCACTCAAATCATTGGTAGCTACATCCGACATATAATTGGCTCATCTTAATTTGGTATTTTTCTTTTCATTCCAATTTCCCAAAGAACTTAACTATTATCCTTCCTATCACATTCAAACCTTCGGATATTCACAATTACACGTTCAAAAGTTAGGTACTAAGTTCTTGCTATTATAGGATAAACCACTAGGATCCTGAATGGATACAGTTTAAAATTTTCACTTCAATGTCAAAGGCTTACGTGAAGGAATTCATGTTACACAAATAAATTTGGGGTTAAAATGCACTTACGGATCACATTGGTTATATATATCCAAATTGATCATTACATCTTCAAATACATGAAAAATATACCTTATAAAGTTCATTTTAATAAACTTATTAATGCACGAAAAAGATTCAAAAACTAAGGTGTCATCATAATAAACCCTTAATGCCATTTCTAGACCAATCCCGACTCTACCCCACTTACGATTTTGCATTACCTCAACATGTGAATGAGATAGAGAAAGACTTAGCTTATAAACTGGCGTAAAGATGCTATCGAATCCCGTGAATGACCATGAAAAACACGATCTGAATCCTGTACTAAAAAACAAACAAAGCAAACACGGGACATGGTCCTCGTGCCAAAGTATGCAATAGGGATATGGGAACAATAAGAAAATGGCCTGTCACGTCGAGAAAATTCGATAGGCAATATATATATGGTCACTCTCATAAAAGCTTTAGATGAAAAAATAACTCACACGGGTAAAAACCACGAACATCTAAGCATATACGTATCATAGAGAATATCACATGAGCAAATATCATAGTCAAGTCATAAATTCATGTTGGAAACAGAGTAGATCATAAAATGAAATGTGTGAAAGAGTATTGAGTCTTTTATACCCAGATCCTCAAGGGTTAAATCATTCTAACAACCTAAGTCCAAGAAATGATGTATTTGAATGTTTTATGTGTACTCCCTCGGGATTTTCGGATAACCACCTAATCGTTCCCTTTAAAAGACATTCAAACATTCATCCTAATACTTGGTTGTGCTATGAGTTCAACTTCCATTATGATTATTCATTCCACATATTCTACATTTCATTAAGACTAGTTGTATCCAAATTATTATTATTACTATTATTATTATCGGGCTGCCTCCCGGTAGCGCTTTTGTTTAACGTCGTTTGCTCGACAATCCTGCAACTCAGCCTGGATCAGGCCACTTTAACTTTCTACCACTTAAGACCTCGTTTAAATTCTTATTAGCTTGGTTGCCACAAAAACAGCATCTAACACAGGAGGTTAGGTTCCTTGCTTCTTTCCAAACGCTCTTAATTTTCCCCATTGTCGACTTTTTCTTCTTCAGTTTCCTCTTTAAGTTGGCCTCCCTTTCATGCTCTTCCATGTCCCAACTATCGACCATAACTTGCTCAACCAAGCCACTGCCATCATCCTCGGAAAACAAGTCGGGTGAAAATTCATCAAACTCAGTGACTTCAGTCATACCACACCCGAGGATGTCGAGGAAATGAACAATCAAAGGTTTCTCTTTGGTTTGTCCTATATAATGCTTGCACCTTTGACCATTCACTCTGAACGGCTGGTCACCATGACCTCTTAGTTCTAAAACACCTCCAGGAATGATTTGCAGAATTTCAAAGGGGCCGGACCAACGCGTCCTCAACTTTCCGGGAAACAGATGCAACCTGGAATTATAAAGTAAGACTTGCTCCCCAACTTGAAATTCTCGCTTCTTGATTTTAGCATCATGAAGGAGTTTCATTCTGTCCTTGCTAATCCTGGCACTCTCGGAGGCCCGGAGTCTAAACTCATCCAATTCATGCAACTGCATCAGTCGATGTTCACCACATGACTGGGCATGAAAGTTCAAGAACTTAATGGCCCAATATGCTTTATGCTCTAATTCGACTGGCAAGTGGCAGGGTTTGCCATACACCATCTGATAGGGTGATGTACCCATGGGAGTTTTATAGGCAGTACGGTATGCCCATAGTACATCATCCAGTTTGAGACTCCAATCCTTTCTATGACTGTTTACAACTTTTTCCAGGATCCTTTTCAAACTCTGATTACTTCTCTCGACCTGGCCACTAGTCATAGGGTGATATGGTGTGCCAATTTTGTGCCGGACACCATATTTCTCAAGGACTTTTTCTAGTGGCCTGTTGCAGAAGTGCGTTCCCTCATCACTGATTAAGGCACGGGGACATCCAAATCTCACGAATATATTTTTCTTGAGAAAGTTCATGACCGTTTTGTGGTCATTGCGAGAAGTGGCTTGAGCCTCCACCCACTTTGATACGTAGTCAACGCAGACTAAGATGTATTTGTTTCCACAGGAAGATGGAAACGGGCCCATAAAATCAATACCCCATACATCAAAGACCTCACATTCTAAAATGGGCTTTAATGGCATGTCAAAACGCCTAGTTAGAGCACCGGTTCGTTGGCACCTATCACAAGCCTTGCAGAAGGCTTCTGAATCCTTGAAGATCGTGGGCCAATAGAAACCGGACTGAAAGATTTTAGCAACGGTTTCCAGGGACCAAAGTGACCACCAGTAGGTCCACTGTGGCATTGTTCAATGATATCTCGTTGCTCTGATTCGGGGACACATCTTCTCAACAATCCATCTTTACAGATTTTAAAGAGGTAAGGTTCATCCCACACGAAGGTTTTCAAATCAGAGAAAAATTTCTTCTTCTCCTGATATGAAAATTCGGATTTAAATCTCGGGAATGCGTGTAGTTGACGATTGAGGAAAACCATGGAACATCCGAGTGCACTCGTCTATATGCATAACATGCTCGA
This sequence comes from Gentiana macrophylla, assembly GCA_026214975.1. Lineage (NCBI taxonomy): Eukaryota > Viridiplantae > Streptophyta > Magnoliopsida > Gentianales > Gentianaceae > Gentiana > Gentiana macrophylla. The sequence continues at coordinate 57,037,319 of CM047806.1, read as the reverse complement.
GAGGAAAGTAAAGGTCTATCTCTTCAGGTTCTTTCTTTTCATCATTCTGCATTCTAGAAACATGATCTGCTACTACGTTTTCACTGCCCTTTTTATCCTTAATTTGAACATCGAATTCTTGCAGGATTAGTATCCAACGTAGTAAGCGCGGTTTAGCATCTTTCTTTGTCATAAGATAGCACAGAGCAGCGTGGTCAGTCCAAACAGTGACTGAGGTGCCCAACAAGTAACTACGAAATTTGTCCATAGCAAAGACTACAGCCAATAATTCATTTTCAGTGGTTGTGTAGTTTACTTGTGTGGGGCTTAGTGTGTGACCGGGCGTAAGAGATGGGCTGGAATTTTCCCTTAATTCGCGGACCTAAGACGCACCAACGGCGTAGTTGGATGCATCGCACATGAGTTCAAAGGGTAGGTTACAGTCAGGAGAGATAAGGATCGGGGCGGAAATCAGTTGACTTTTAAGCTCATCAAACGCATGCTTGCAACTATCATCAAAATTGAAAACAACATCTTCTCTGAGTAAAGTGGAAAGGGGCTTAGCTATCTTGGAAAAATCCTTAATGAACCTCCTATAAAAACCAACGTGTCCAAGGAAACCTCTTACTTCACGTACATTTTTAGGGAATTTCATCTTCTCTATAGCCTCAACTTTTGCCCTATCTACTTCCATTCCTCTTTCTGATATCTTGTGGCCAAGAACTATTCCTTCGTCTACCATAAAATGGCATTTTTCCCAGTTTAGGACTAAGTTCTTTTCCACACAGCGGGATAAAACTTGATCAAGATTGTCAAGACAGTGATCAAAGGATTGACCAAAGACTGAGAAATTGTCCATGAATATCTCCATACACTTTTCAACAAGCCCATCAAAGATTGCCAGCATACATCTTTGGAATGTAGCTGGGGCATTGCAGAGACCGAATGGCATTCGCCTATAAGCGAATGTACCATAAGGGCAGGTGAAAGTGGTCTTTTCTTGGTCGATTGGGTCTATGGCTATTTGGAAGTATCCTGAATAACCATCAAGAAAACAGTAGAATGCATGTCCTGCCAGACGCTCAAGCATTTGGTCAATGAACTGAAGGGGGAACTGATCTTTTTTCGTGACTTCATTAAGTTTTCTGTAGTCAATACAGACTCTATAACCAGTTACTAGTCTCAATGCTATTTCTTCACCCTTTTCATTCTTTTCTATAGTAATTCCTCCTTTCTTAGGAACTACTTGAGTAGGGGACACCCATTCACTGTCAGCAATTGCAAAAATAATACCCATGTCCAAAAGCTTGATAATCTCTTTCTTAACCACCTCCTGCATGTGAGGGTTGAGCCTCCTCTGGGGCAGTCTAACACACTTAGCACCCTCTTCAGTTTTGATCGTGTGCATGCATATGTCAGGAGATATCCCTCTAATGTCTCCCACTTGCCATCCGAAAGCCTTTTCATTCTTCCTTAACACATTTAACAACTTCATTTCTTCTAACCGGGATAACTTGGCAGAGATAATTAAAGGAAGCTTGTCACCTTCTCTCAAGAAAACGTATTTTCAGTCTTTGAGGCAAAGGCTTGATGCATTCAAATCCAAGAGTGGTTCTTCTAAACTAGATTTAAGCTCCCCACTTTTCAACTCAACATCACTGAGTTTACTCAGTGGTCCTACTGCCAAAGCTTCACCATTCAACGAACCTTCATCAACTTCAGCTCCTAATTGTTCTAGATTCACCCAACCATGATTATTCAGATTCTCCACTAATCGCTCATATTCAGTTTCAACAGTCATGACTTGCTTTTCCATAGAGTCATTAAAGTCATCTGACATGTCCTCAATGGAGAAGCCAGTTGGATAATCAGAGGGTCTCTGAATAGCTTTAGAGACATTGTAGCTCACCTCCTGATCACCAACTCGTATAGTCACTTTGCCACCATCACAATCAATGAGGGCTCTGGTTGTGGAAAGAAAAGGTCTGCCGAGTATTAAAGGAACATTCTCATCATTCTCGATGTATAGGACGTACCAGTCAACTGGGAAAGTGAATCTATCAATTTGAACTAAAACATCCTTTAATATCCCAGCAGCTTTCTTGGAAGATTTATCAGCAAATTGAAGATTCATGGTTGTGGGTTCTAAAAGATTATCTAAACAAAGTTGTTTACAAACAGACAATGGCATCAGACTAATGGATGCACCTAGGTCACATAAAGAATTTGGGAAGACTTAACCTCCCATCAACAACGTGAGCACAAATTTCCCGAGGTCACCCTCTTGATTGGCAACTCATCATAACCAATCACAGAGCGCTTCTCACCAATTAAGCGATCCATGTCTTGAGCTTCTTTTGGAGGACACAACATCCTTGATGAACTTTGTATACTTAGGCATCTCCATTAAAACATCGATAATGGATGATTTACAGAGTATTCTTAAGAAGATTAAGCACTTTCTCATACTTTTTGTCTTCATGCAAGGAGATGTTATTTTTAGGGGTGGAAATGGAAGTTTCTTTAAATCATTCTCGAAAAACACTTGCTTTGAGGATGAACTAACAGCTTTATCTTCAAAATCTTTCCACCTCACCACCTTTTCACCTTTCTTGCCAGTCAGGGGATCAGTCACCTGACTTCCACTAAACTCTTCATTTCTCAGGGGATCAGCCTCCTGAGTACTATCATCTAGAACCGGGGGGCATGGATGTACGACTTCCCCTCATGCCTTATCATTGGCAGGAGGGGTTAGTGGTTTCCCTGGTTCGGGGGCCACTAAGTTGAGTGCCCGATCTTAAATTCATAGCACTGGCCTCTTCTCTACCATAGGGAATTGTGGGAACTAGATTAGTGCATTGACTTTGATTTAACTCGGTCTGAGCCACTTGACCACCTTTGAGGTTCTTCTCAGTGAAGCTGGGTAATCGCCCTGCCCAGGTCTGTGAAGCTTTTGGTCGCCTACTTGCCTGAGCTGCCTCTCAAGATTCTTGATTGTACTGAGAAGGAATTGGAAATTATTATTCTGCTCCTTCTGATAGGAGTCCAATTTAGTGTCAAGATCACAAGCTTGAGATGGGCCTTGAGAGTTCTGAAAGTTTTGTGGGAAAGATTGGATATACCGACTTTGAAACATAGGATTTGGATTGTTCGGCCAGTTCTGGTTGAACCTCTGATTTTGATTAGGAAAATTCATATTATAGTTCTGATTGAAGTTCGGATTTTTATTAAAACCCTAGTTTTGAAAATTGCTTTGGCTAGAGAACTGATTGTTGAATCTCTGATTTTGCTGGCCGTTGAAAGTATTAACTTCAGCATTCTGTCCACCCATGGGACAGAAACGAGCGGTATGCCCCACATTATCACATGTCTGACATGTGACTGGACTGAACTGTCCCTGATTCTGGATAGTATTGACTTGATACGCAGGATGGGAAAGAAACTGACACTGGCCAACCAAATGGCCAGGCTGACAACAACTTTCACAAAACAGAACTTGAGAGTTCTGAGGAAATGACTGGTTCTGATTTGTAGGATTAGAGGATATTTTGAGAGCTTCCACCTGCTGTTGCAGCATGGCGATCTGATTTTGCATGTTCACCTCCTCGATCCTAGGTGGAGGAGGTGTCTGGATAGCGTGAGATGAAGGGGCGTAGTTGTACTTGGAAATATCTTCAAATAACTGCCATCCCTCTTCAGGTGTTTTTCTTAAAAATGCCCCTCCTGATGAACTATTGGCCATACCCTTGGTGAGTTCGGTCAATCCACTGAAGAAAGTGTTGACTTGCCTCTGCAAGTCTAAACCATGATGAGGGCATTTCCGCAGGAGAGCCTTAAATCTCTTCCAAGCATCAAAGAAAGATTCATTTTCCTTTTGGAAAAATGTGAAGATTTCACTCAAGCACTGGGCTGTTTTGGATGGTGGGAAATATTGACTCAGGAACTCGTGCTCGAGTTCAGCCCAGGTTGTAATCGACTCGGCAGGAAGAGAGTTGTACCACTCTTTCGCTTCCTCTCTTAAGGAAAAAGGAAACAATTTCAATTTAATTGCATCCTCACTAACTCCTTGTATGCGAGTTGTACCACATATTTCTAAAAATGTGTGTACGTGAGTGTGAAGATTCTCAGTTGAAAACCATGAAAGATAGATCGTGTTGCATCATTTGAATAAGACCTGGTTTAAGTTCGAAGGTTGGTGCTTTAATAGCCGGTAAAACGATCATTGGGTTGACTCTGACTTCACCAGGCATGGCGTAGTCAGCCAACGTGCGTCTTTCATTCGCAGCCATGATAATGATTTCTTCAATCTCCTCTGCTAAACGTCGTTCGAAATCTTTATCGGCCGTGTTCCCTTCGTCAGGAAGAACCGCAGGACGGACTCTGCGCCTGTTTGGTCTGACTATGGTTCGTTCGAGGTCAGGGGTGTAAAGCAGTGGGCCTTTCTGACTCCGAGTTTGCATAAACCAATTTTTTTTTTTTAAATTTTTTTTTAAGGAAAGAAAACAGAAACACTAAGGGCACAAACATAAGAAAAAATTAATTAACAAAAACTAGACAACCGTACCGAGTCCCCGGCAACGGTGCCAAAAACTTGTCTCGGATTTTATGCAAAGCAAAATATAACAAGTAATAAAATAAATCTGGTTTACCCCAAGTGCAGGGATCGTAGTATAGCGATTAAAAACCGGAGTCGACCCACAGGGAAGGTTTATCTAGTTCTTAATAATTTTTCTAACCTTGTCACAACTATTATTATTACTAAAATTTACACAAAACAAAACTAAAAACGAAAACAACAAAAATAAAGCGAATGAGAAGATCAAAGATCTAAAGCCGTGGAAAGATAATTACGAACCGAACTAACTAAGTTGTTCCTATTTTATAACTAAAACTATAATTATAAACTTGCTACAATTACTACGATGAAAACGAAGCAAAACAACACAAACGATTTTTCTCAATTAATTTAAAAACGAACAAGCAATGATCCACCGATTCCCGCAACCCTCAATTTCGACTCTAGATTATCTTGTGATGATTTAATAAAGATTGTGGTTCACCTATCAAAAGTGTGAATTTCTAATCTCTTAGATAATTCGCCTATTAATCTCTCATCTCTCGATCTTAAAGATTAACGCTTTCATAACAAAGGTGTAAGATTTCTCAATCTAGCAACCTAGATATTAACCTAACAACTCTCGTTATTTTTAGGTTAAAAATCTAATCTTTACTACGGTGATCTAAGGTTTAACGACGATTCTCATCAAACGTTAAACATCAAACATCAACCATCTCTCGATTTAAATTGCATAATCAATAAGAACATAATAAAGATACAAACTTTGATAACAACTCACAAAACAATACAAAATTCGAAATCGAGATGTTGCTAAGAATCGGTTCCACAAGGCTTGTTCCAACGTGCTTTAGCCTCTCATCATCATATGATTGCCTGAAATCATTTCATATTACAACTGTTGATTCGGAGACCGTATTCTCCGGAAATAGTTACGACTTCAACAACAACGATCTTTCGATAACTATCCAAGCATTACAACGATACTAATATTACTAAATTTATTTCGGCATAAGGCCTTATTTACAACCTAAAAACTAAAGAAAATAAGAAGGATAGATATATATATATACGCTATGTATATATATAATGGTGCACCCGTTCTGCTCGCATCTGAAGCTCATTATATAGGTGAAATTCTCCCGGGCCGGACTGGGCCGGGTAAGGACCGGACCAGGCCGGAATCATCATAACATTCATCCCCCCAAATTCCGGATAAAAATTTATATTTTGGAATAAAACTTTAAAAATTCATATCTTGAGTTCTGAATCTCCAAATGATATGATTCAAGAGGAATTGGAAAGCTCGTTGAAAAATCTACAACTTTCATGAAGGACATTTCTTCAGAAAATATCTTTTTGATGGGCCATTCGCTCGTCGAAGATATTTCTCGATTTCCACTAAATCGAATCGATTAGCCACTTGACCACTTGACTTAATGATACTTGAGTTGTATAAGTCCGATTGACATGATTCAAAATGCGTTGGAAAACTCTTTCAAATATCTACAACTTTCATTAAGGACACTTCTTCAGAAAATGCCTTTTTAATGAGCCATTTGTTCGTCGAAGATATAATTCGTTAGTGGTACCACTAACCACTGAGCCACTTGACCACTTAAGTTAGTGGCACACTCTTATATCCCTAAAAATACGTATTTTAGGCCTCAAAACGTGTCATTACTCAGGATTTTGGTCAACCTATAATTCTGAAATAAACCACCAAAATACCAAACTTAAATCCGACACGACACTCCGGTTACTAAACCGGTACAAAAACTACTAAAAACACGATAAAAAAATACGATATTTTATATAATACTTACTAATTACGTATTTAGATAAATCTAAGGAATTAATGACTTGATTAGATACATAAATGCTCAAAATGGTATCAGAAGTGGGGTGAAATGTTATAATAATAACAGTGAATTTTCCCTTCATCAATTCTCAATTTGATCTTCAATATTAATCGAAACCTCTTTGACCTACCCTAAGGCAGCACTGAGGCATTAGATTAAATCCTTCGAATGGTAGGGTAGACTATAAGTACTTAGTTGATAGTTCCTAAAATATATTAGTAGTGTATGATTTGGATTTATTTTCTGTCAATTTTATTTACAACTATTTATATATCTCTCTAGGGTGATAGACTGCTAGTGTAAAATTGACTATTAATGACTTCATTGAAAAGTGGTAAGTAACTAGAACGTTGTAATTATTAATCGTTCGTTAATTTTTCGGAAGAAATATTTTGAGCATTCAGAACTTATATGACATAAATAAGGATGTCACTGTTGTCAATCGTGTTGAACGAGAGACGACTGTAGTCAATTTGAAAGATGATTGGGACAATAAAATTCTTCTAGTGAATTTTAATTGTGTAGTGTCTACACTAGAAATTTTTTAATAGAAAAATTAGAGAATCATAAATTAAAGTGTCGCTAGTTAGACGGTATTTGGAACCGATAAACTAGTGGGAGCTTTTGTCTTATGTTTTTCTAATTTATTAGAAAATTAGTCCCACTTTGAGTAACGCTTTCATTAGACATCCCACGCTCACGAGTAGTGTCTACTCATACGAACTGCTAGTTCAAGACTATTTCCTTTTAAGGAAAGTTAAGAATGGGAAAGAATGTCTATAAGTGTTAATGATCTTAACTGATGTTCTGAGGCTAAATCGAAACATTAAATAAAGAAAGTATAGGATAAGGAAACTGATTTCGATCACTAACCAATGAATCCTTAATGACTCTCTTAACCGAGTAACTTGACTCGGTAGCTTAGTTCTTTGGAAGAACAAGGAAGTCTGTGCATTAACGATTAATAGAGTAACAACGGGCGATAATTTCACTAGAATAGTGGGAGTGATATAAGGAAATGAATTTGGATTCTATCCTTGAAAATCACGAGAAAAATTTATTTTTCTGTTTACAGATTCGTTGAAATAAATGGATTCACTTTCAACTCGATATATTGTTGCCTCATAGAAAGTGAAGATGACATTTGTAGTATGAATCCGAGACTCGGACTTTTGTTTGATAAAGTCAGAACCACTAAGAAATGCTGAAAAGGTATATGTAACACGTCTTAAACTATTATAGGTGAATGGTTTCCGTATTAAGATAAACGATTCTTCAAAATCTATTAATTAGTGATATGTCCTAGAGATAAGACCTAATGACTGGGTAAGGGTGATTCCTACCTCCCAGTCTCGGAACACTGTCTTAAAGGAACAATGACTAAGCTTCCTTTCAATTGGGAAAGGGTAATAGATTTGAAGGGGTAACATAGCTTGTTCATTATAACCTTCGGGGTCTAGTGAGAGATAAAAGCTAGTGGGAGATTTTGAGTGGTGACATTTTGTCTGATAACTACTCGAAACACGGTTTAGTTTATCGAAAGAATACGCGGAGGAGTCTCCGATTTTAGCGAGAGAATAGAGTATTCCATGCTCGAAAATAGGCTATCGCATAGTCTTGGGGTGATGCTCGGCCCGCCTCCTAAAGTGGAATGTTTCTTCTTGAGGAAGAAACCATAGACTTGCCCTATATAGTTATTGATGTGCTACAATACACTGCTAAACTCGATTAAGATAATTGGTTGCAAAATAACGGTTAACATTATTATGTAAACCGAGAAATCTACCTAGAAGATGCTAGTGAATTTATGGATAAGGAGTGAATTTTGGTTCACACCACTTCCGTAAATGTAGGCATTTAGCACTTAATGCTTGAAGGAAGGACTGGAGATTTTGCGCATACGTTCATATTGTGAATGTTTGTAAAATGTCTTAATGTGACGAGTGAAGGTTGGTTATAAGATTCTTGAAATCAGAAAGTGACGGTTGAAATGTCACAAGGCTTCTGATAGAATCTATAAGTAGCAGCCTTAAACCTTGGATTACGGTTATCCAAAGGTAGTTACTATCTGATTTAATCAGACCACGTCCAACATCGGTTGTTGGTGATTGCACTGATAAATACTACTAGATCAGAATGTCAATCCACCCAAGACGCAGTGGGAGTATGGTTTAACCATTGACCCATTGTGGTTTTGTGGACTTTACAGTCTGCTGGGGTGATTGATAACCTGTGGCTCTTGGTGGGCTGTATAGGATTCTGATCGTAGAAGTTCGTTTGAAAGCCTTAACCCTGTAAATGGAGTTTTGATACTCCTGTTCTGTTCAGCCTCTTGTAGAACCACCTGAGTGTCTCAGGCCCAGTGGGAGCAATTGGATCTACACGGAAAAGAGTCGAATGAATAAGAAAGTTTAAACTTTCAACGCAAAGCTGAGTTGTATAGAGGTGATTCCCTGACAAGTATAGAGTTAACCAGACCTTGAACTCTCTCACCACTCAGTCTTGCAAGATTTACGTTAAAAGAAAATAGGGTGATACCACGAGACTTTCTTGCCAAAAAAAAATGGATTCAAATTCATTCGAACGAGGAAGGGTCTTGGTTAGAACAAACGGCAAGATGACTTCCGGGGCTTATATCCTTTGTGGATTTAAGAGAACCTCTCGGTCATTTAAAGTTACATGTTTTAAAATATGTGGACTTGACCAGAATATTGATAAGTCTTTGGTAGACCCGGATATCAATATTGGTAAAGTAGTAGTATTAGTGTTCATGAATGATAACACTTGAAATGGTTGGAAACAACATGTGTGTGCTATCTCTCAAATCGAGAACCGATGTGGCCAAGATTATCTGGATGAGAGAATTGGACTATATTCTAAGAATCAGATTCGGTCAAATTCACAGGAATGAGTCATTGGCTATTCCATCCATCTTATTGAATAAGATGATCATGCATATACTTATGCAACATTCATCGAGAGTAGTCCTACCCTACCTCTCTGGAATGATTCTCCAAATCTTCGGACAAAGAGAAAATGGGATAGAGTCTCTATTGGATAACGGCAAGTCATGTTATAACAAGTCAATAGTAGTCAAATCTCATATTCGAGCATTGAATAGCGGTTTAGTACGTCCTCAAGTATCCTTAGAGAACGAGGAATCATATGCTTGTATATTCAGGTGCAAACTTGAATACGGTTGACTACATGATTCGACTTGTAGTCGATTAAGGATGATCATTAAGTTGATCTCGGGCTCGGTGTTTACTCATAGTGCTTAGAATTTCCCTTTTGGTCTGGGAGTAATTCCAAGTCTGATAAGCCGATATCACTTCATCGTGAAAACAGTGAAGAGATAGCTTAGAAGGATCTTCTCAGTCATAAGAAGTCAAAAGCATATTGAGAGAAGGTACCGCCTGATTGGAAGGACCGGCAACGTTTCAATCTTAAAGATCGTCTCGAGTCGACAACCTAACTAATCAGTGTACCAAGTCGAGTGCTTGGAGGGTACGGCATTGATGGATATGTCTCATCTGCTTTTAGAGCAAGTGGGAGAGTGTTGTGAATAAGATGAGAAAGGGTGTGCTCTAAAAACAATCGTTGCTTGTCATTTCGTGCAAGTGGGAGATTGTTAGGTGTAGTGCCCGAAAGAAAATTTGTGTAATTGTTTTTAATAATGGATGACATGATTTATCTCACCTTATTACTTGCTTTGTGCTTGTAAGTAATACACTGCTGCAAACCCTAAGTATATCTGTATGTAACCACTTAACTCAGTGTATGGATTACACGTGAGGATTGAGTTAATGGAGATATGCTTAAACTGTTAGTCCAAGGTGAACTTAATCAGTGTTTAGGGTCTCTTGATTAAAACACCAATAATGCGCCCAGAACACCTTAGGGTGTGATAGTTGTCTCGGATTTTATCAACGCAAAATAAACAAGTAATAAAAATAATCCGGTTTACCCCAAGTGCAGGGATCGTTGTATAGTAGCTACAACCGGAGTCGAACTCACAGGGAATTGTCTTCGTCTAGTTTATATAAATTTCCTAAAGTTGTCACGAGAAAAAAAATAAAACTAACATACACTTAACAATTAAAGACTACTACTAGAATAACAAAACCAAAACAAACTAGTAGTGAAAACAATACGATAAAGCTGAATGAAAGATCAAAAATCTAAAGCCGAGAGGATAGTTGCGGACCGAACTAACTAAGATAACTCTATTTTATAAACTAAAAGACAATAAAATTTTAAGATTGCTTGAAGAATAAGCAACAATGATTTTTCTCAATTGATTTAACAACGAACAAGCAATGATCCGCCTATCTCGCAACGTTCAATTTCTTCTCTGGATTGTCTAGTGATTATTTAATAAAAATTGTGATTCACCTATCATAAGTATGAATTTCTAATCTCTAAGAAAAATTCACCTATCAATCTTTTTCGTCTATCGATACAAAAAGATTAACGCTTTAATTACCAAGGTGTGAAATTTATCAATCTCATAATCTAGATTTCAACCTAACAACTATCGTTAATTACGTTAAAAATCCAATCTTTACTATGGTGATCTCAGTCTAACGACGATTCTCATCGAATAGTAAACATCAAACAGCAATACATTCATCAATGAAATTGCATAATAACAATAAAAACATAATAAAGATACAACTTTAATTAAACTCACAGACAATCCAAAGTTGAGATCAAAACGTTGCTGAGACGGTTTCACAAAGCTTGTTCAATTCGGACTCAGCCTCTACTCATCCTCAGAACGAACGAAAAAAAGAAAAAAAAAAATATTTTTGGCTCGGTCGACCGAAGGTGTTCACTCGGTCGACCGAGTGAGTGCTTTTTTTTTTTTTTTGAGTTCTGCCTCCGTTCCAGATGAAATTTCGTGTTCTGTGCTGCTGCTGAATGCCGTCCTTTTATAACCTTCTTCGAGCTAGGGTAACAATTATCCCTTTTTTTCTTTTCTTAAAATAATAAAACCCTAATAAAAATATGATAATTCCAATTTTGCCCTTCTAGATATATCTTCAATTAAAATGCAGCTCGAAACCCTTCAGCTCGTTGACTCGTCCACGATATGCTCGTTGTACCTACAATAATAAAAACGTGCAAAGTGTAACATCATATATATAAAGATATTTACCAATAAAATCACATAATTAACCCGAATTTGCACTTAAATACTTTTAAAACTCATTTGCTCAATAAATCAATTAAACGCTTAATTTCTATGCGAATTATACGAATATGGAGAGAATTGCTACAAAATATAACGATATAAATCACATAAAATCACCCTTAACAATAGTCTTATCCGGACTGTCGGTAGAGGGTACCTACGTGGGGCATTTATATATGATGGCATTCATATAGGACTGGACCGATTTAATCTGAATTTCTCGATATAATTCCGTAATCGAGGAATCTTATTAAATCATTAGATGATCATATATGGATCAACCTTAATCCTGAGGTGATCACAGGGTGCGGCTTGTCTCGGGGTAGTGTTTGATGTGTTAGTTACGGTTCACTTAGATATGTGTTCCAAGCCACTTCTCATTGGAACTATCTCTTGATGAGTGAGTAGTTCTGATTTTCACAGACATGGAATCCATTCCTTCCAGCGGGAAGTAGAGAGACAGTCCCCTTATTTGTTAGCCTTAAGAAAGTGATCGCCCGGGAGTTTCGCATTTGACTAATTATCTACTAGTCAGATATGCATACTAATTGATTATCAGGGGGTTAATGGTAAATAAGGATAAGATATTCTGAGTCGGGTTCACGGAGACTTCCCACTCAGAATGGACAGTCTATGGAGGGTTAATCCGTATGTAGTGATTATATCAATGGACGCTTATTCACTCTATGGGTTGAGTACAAGTATAAATCTATAATCGGTAGAGTTCAGTTTCGGGTTTATGGTGGCGTAATCCCGGAATTAATAATTAATGTACTTATTATGTTCGATGAATAATTAATTATTGGAGCTACTAGTTATAGGTCCATGGTCCCCGATGTGGCTTCTATAATTCGGAATGATATTCTTGTTATTTGGGCCTCAGTGATAATTAATTGGCTGGGCTAATTAATTGATATGCATGGATATTATTTAGTTGGGCTAAATAATATAATACACATAAAAGACATTTTCTGTAGGCCTGGTGGGCTTAGTGTGGCGCCAATATCTCTTGGATTTTCCAAGAAATTAGTTTTCTTGGATAATGCCATATTGTGTAATTAGTTATTTATTTGTTAACTAATTAATTGAATAAATAAAAGAAAATAATTTATTTATTATTTATCTCTTAACTATAAGGATAATTATATTTTCTTATTATAAGATTATAATTATCTCTTATTTTTATTGGATAATAATAATTAGAATTATCTCTTTTATTTTATTAAACCGATTGGGTATAGGTTTTCTCTCTTGGATTTTGCCTATAAAAAGAGAGTTCTCCCCGAGCCCTAGGTGATGAGAAGGCCACGAAATTCATAGATAAAAAGGGCTAAGGAGTTCGATCCTTAGCTCCACTCGGTTGGAAAAACTTAGGGTTTTCTCTCGTTACATATCAAGGAGGTTCCCATTCCAAGAATCGGTGTCCACCAACCACCGTTTGGAGAACACATTGGAAGATCAAGCCTTCTCATCCTAAGATTAAAGCTTTTCTTCCTACTATTGGTAAGATAAACTTAACCCCCTTGTAGTAGTTTAAGTCCTTTAACTATGTATTGTGATGTATAAGTCGTGATCCATCCGCTACGCGTAGATCTAACCCGTTTAGATCTAAGATCCTACATCCTTCAGCAACTACCCTAGGATTTTCAGCAACCAAACCAAACCAAGTTTGCAGACTCACGAAATCATTATACGGCCTAAAGCAAGCCAGGAGACAATGGAATTGCAAGTTAACTAAATTCTTGGAAGCCCAAGGATTTACTCAGTCCAAAAATGACAACAGTTTATACACCAAAGGGTCAGGGCAGTCTTTTATTGTTTTGCTAGTGTATGTAGATGACATAATAACAGCTAGTCCTAATGAGCAAAATTGATTCAGCAAGTCAATGATGCCCTACATCATCAGTCCACCATTAAAGACCTTGAAAAACTGAGATATTTCCTAGGTATTGAGGCTGCTAAGACTCCTGCAGGCATATCCATTTCTCAAAGAAAGTACACACTCGATCTCCTAGAAGAATATGAATTTTTGGGGGCTAATCCTGCTAAGACACCTATGGAGTCCAAGCTGACTTTACAGCATGGTGATTCACCACTTTTGGAAGATAACACTTTATACATATCACTAGTGGGTAAACTAATCTATCTCATGGCTACCAAACCGGATATAGCTTTTTTTGTCAAAAAAGCAAATTTGTGTAAAATTCTCTGACACCCCACTAAAAACCACATGAAGGCATCACATAGACTGCTGAGATATTTGAAGGCCAATCCAAGGCAATAGATCTTGTTTCCAGCAGAGAATAACCTTGTCCTATAAGGTTTTACAGACAATGATTGCAATGGTTGCCCTGAAACAAAAACATCAGTATCAAGCTACATTATGTTTCTAGGAGATTCTCCCATCTCTTGGAAGGCATAGAAACAAACCACTATAGCAAGAAGTTCATCAGAGGCTGAATACAAGGTGATGGAAAATGCATTTTGTGAACTCCAATGGTTGATTTACATCCTACAAGATTTAAAGCTTCCTATTCAGATGCATGTTGTGTTATTCTATGACAATGCAAGTGTTGTGCAAATTGCTCATAATCTTGTTTCCTGAAAGAACCAAGAATATTGAGATTGAATATCATGTTGTGAGAAACAAAGTCAAATTTGGACTTGTCAAACTACCTCCAGTAAACACAAAATGACAAATTGTTGACATTCTCACCAAGGCCTTAGAGGCACCCATCCTTACTATATGCTAGACAAGTTGTGAATTTCAAAGATATTTAAGACGACACAATGAGATAATCAGAATTCAAAAAGACGACAAAAGCTTGTTTGGAAAAGTTTTAAAATCTTTAGAAGCTAGTCAAGACGAACGATCCAAGCTTGAAAAGAAATTGGACACGTGGAATGACAATCACAAACCACTCTGCTTGAGATTCAGAAAACAACCGGAGAGCATACCACAAGGAAAAATGAAACTCAAGACAGATGGGAGGGCATTCTCAATAATCTAGTCGATCGGATGTTTTTAGTGGAACAGGGCATAAAAGATTCAGTTGTGGCTCAAACCATATTGGCATTAACCCAACAAACCTTGAATGCTTACATCAAAAGCTTGATTACCAAAGATGATGTCAATAAGGGGGAAAGTTTGGATACCCTAAAAGTTCATGCAGCTGAAATGCCACAGACCCTCACGAATATCAATGATAAGTTGAGTGAACTGAAGAAAGCAAGAGGAGAGTTCACTGATGAGGAAATGGAACTGATTGTTAAGTACTCAGAACCAACGGAAAAAACAATTGGTTTGGATTCCCGTCTCTACAATCTGTTCAAAAATCTACCAGAAAGAGAAGGAGTATCAAAAGAAGAAGCTCTTGAAACTTTTCTACACATGCAAAAGATACTTGTGCATCATTGGAAGAAGCTGAAGAAATGGGAAGCTGATGGCACCCTAGATAAAGTTTCAGAGAAAGTTGAGAAGGATGAACCTGAATTTATTCAATCTTTACTGAGAACAGCCACCAATGAAAGACTAAGGACATCAGTCTTTACATTCAGATTCTATTCAAAAGCAAGTTTTCCAAGAAAAACGATTATCACAATCATGGAACATCTGGGCAATTATTCATGGAATTGAATATTCAGCCACAAATGATGAAATGAGAATCGTTGCAGATAATTATGACAAACAGCCAGTCAAGTAAAAGGAGATTGAACTCAGTTATTTATGTTGTATTTTATTACTCATTCAGCATTGTAACTCAGTTGATGTATGAATTCTCAGTTTCTCAGTTCACTGTGTTATTTACTGCCTTTTGTTTTATCTTTTTGCATTGCTTTTAGGGAGGGTATTGACATCATCAAAAAGGGGGAAATTGTTGGAAATATAATTTATGTTTTGATGATGATTCATCACTTATTTATTAATTAGTCTTTAACCCCATTGATGAAGTGTCATAACTAGCTGTTATAGTGCAAGCAAAAAGAAGTCTAGATATCAATGTATAAGTTTCATTAGAGTCTGATAATTGTATAAGTTAAATCAGACAAGCACTGTAATAGTTCTAGATTAGAACTGAGAAATGAAGAAACTGAGACTTACTCTAACTGAGATTCTACAAGAAACTGACTCAGAGCACACCTACGTAAAACTCAAGAAGGTAAGTTCATTTGAGAGTTCTGATTTCTGGTTGGCTTATCTAGAAGATTGAAGAACCGAGGGTCACAGACTCGATTATTGAAGAATGAAGAACCGAGGTTCAAACTCGATTATGAAGATTACAAGTCGAGATCTGAAAGTTGGACTTCGAGCAAGATTGTGGTGACTGAATCGACTTTATGGATCTTGTATGAAGACCTAAGAATCATAAGGACAATGAATTCTTAGTTGATAATGAATCATGGTGTACTCGATTAAGTCAATAATGATCGATGATGAAACTGAGTAATCGATATCTCAAGAAGAGTAAAATTTCGATTAATGCTCCAAGTCGCTTAGAAAAGCGACAAGTGAAAACTCGGGATAAAACTGATAAGGAAACTCAGTTTTATAAGTCAGTCATCCAACAACTGAAAGTACAGTGGAACGTTGAAAAGGAAACAATTTCATTGGATGAGTTCTCGACACAAAGAGAACGGTCAGAAAAATTATAACCGTTACAAGCAGGACAAATGTTGAATGAACCCCTATAAATAGACTACCTCTACAACAGAGAGAGGGGTGTGCAGGCATAAGATAAAAAACAAGCAAATTGAAAAGAATCTATCTAGTCAAAAAGATCAAGTTAAAAAGGGGAAAATCCAAATTCAAAAGAATACCTGCTAAGCACTTAATTGCAAGATCAAGAAATTTCTTCAATTTACTCAAGCTCATTCAAGCAAATTCAAGATCTAACACTTGAAGAAATATAAAGCCGTGCTTAAATTATACATCCGTAAGAAAAGCTCAAATCACAATTGAATCATAGTTATTGATTCAAAGTCTCAACTTTGATTTCATCAAAGGCATAGACTGTGAAACATCAAGAAGGTGTGAAGGACAGTTGAGTGCAGTCAGGAAGACTGTGTTTGTGATGAGTGGTGAAGAGGCAATCCTACCCTCCAAGGACCAGATGGTTCAAACAATTGAAGAACAAAGAATCCTACCTGCTCTACAAGTGTTTAGATAGTGAAGCTAGGGATTAGTCAAGGACTATCAGCTTGGAACTTTTGTAATTGGGCCATCTCAAAGAAGTTCTAGTGGAATTTTCCTCCATCATCACGGGGAAGAGAGGACTGACGAGGATTACACCACCTCGGAACCTCTATAATTCTTGTCTATTTACTTTATGCATTCATTTATTTCTTAATAGATACACTTACTTGGTTTTCATACTTAAGGCTATTACATTATCCGCTGCCAGTTAACAAGACTGAATATAAGTCAGTTTTGACTTACAATCAGTTAAGCTAACTGAACTCCGCACAAGTTAAGGGGACAGAACATAACTCGAATTGGAAGTCGGTTTGAGTTTCGAGAGAAACTCGGTCTGGGCTTTTACAACTTAAGATAAGTTTTTGGTGACAAGTTTATTCACCCCCTCTAAACTTGTGTTAGCCTTTCCAAGGGACCAACAATTGGTATCGAGCTAATCTTCCTTTTTGGAGGAGATCCAAGATACATTTCAAACTAATTGTTGAAAACCCTTTTCTGTATCTATCTTAAAAAGTATTTTTAAATGGATACATCCAAAATCAGAAATTGGCTAAACAATCCCCTGACTGACTATTTGCAAAATATTGTCTATGACTTTCGAGATCAAGTACTTGAAAGATTCAAAGACTACAAGCTCACACACGAATCCGAACCTCACTTCGCTTATGATGAAGACATTGATTTAAATGAAGACAAAGATGAATCAAGAGGATTCCCATCCTTAAGTGATCTTTCGGAGGAAGCGAAAAGAGAATTACTACGGGTAGGCGATTCTATAGAAGAAATGGTAACCAAAGATCCATCCAACGCAAAAGTCACGAGATAATGATCTACCTACAAGCCATGGAGGAGAAACTGATGAAGAAATCATATCGCTAGAGCTACACTTGCAAATGCTATTGATAAAGGAAAACAGACTTTAATCGGTGATGATTCCTCAACGTAAGACTTATCTATCAAACATCGGGAGGTAAGTACATCTACATCCAAATCTCACACTATCCCAAACAATCAAAGGAATGACGATTTCAATAAATCCTTGGACATACACATAAAGGAGTTAGAGACAACTCAAGAAAATTATGAGAATGTCAAAAAGGAGAAAAAGTTATTGAAAACTAAGATTTCGAGATTGAATGCTGAAATCAATCTAATTATGACTAATAATGGAACCAAGGTAATTCGACCAACTGATGAACCAACAAAAGTTATGAACAACAATAAGTCATCAGTTGATCCGATTCCCAAAGTTCAATTCAAACCAGGGAAACCATTTAGATATAGATCTGGTTTAGGATTTGACAATCAGTACAATTCTAAGTTTAGACCAGGATCGGTTGCAATAAAATTTGTGATCGCTCAATACCAAAAACTCGAAAATCGACAAAATTATTAGAACTCGATAGATACTCAAAGACACACCAATCACACAAGTGATAAGACTGAAAAATCGGTTGGCAAAATTAATCAAGTCAGCAGATTTTACTGAAAAAAACTCGTAAGGTCAGAATGAAAAAGCGATTCAAAATCGTAAGAAAAATCTTCAAGTCATATCCACTCAAGAATGAAGATCATAATAGACTTCGAGGGAAAGGAAGATTATTTCCCACTGATGAAGATTGGAATAGACCATCACCTCAGTTTCACAAACAGAACAAACCTAAAACTGTTATGACAAAACAAGAAAAGTTTGTGAAAACTGACTTCACTCAGTCAACATGTCAAGAGAGGTATAAAATTAAAAATAAAATTGCGCCGTCAAGAACTAATCAGTTAGGACCCAAAAAGATATGGGTACCAAAGAATTCTCACTCTGTTTTGCAGGAGAAAACACCACCAGCTGAGAACTGGAAATATAATTCACAAAACTGAGTTGTTTTCACAACTGAGTTTTTGAATTCAGCATAAGGACAAAACTAAGCATATACAGCTGTTGATACGCCGTACCTTCTTTACTCACTTTTATCCAGCTACGGTTATCAAGAAAAGACGTGGTCCTTTTTCAATCAGAACCGCTCATATATCCACTCACCCACCTTTTCGCAATCTCAAAATATTTATGACAAGATGTTTTAAGTCCCACTCAATTCTTAACTACCCCCACTCCTAATTATAAATACCCAGAATTTTTCTTTTACAAAATCTTTACGCATAATTTCTGAATCTTCTCTCTGAATCTCAAAATTTCAAATTTTCAATCTTATCCAGAAAAATGACTTTCACTCGTGTTGAACCCGGAATGATCGTTTCTCTTGATCCATATACTGCAAAGTATGTTGACCAAACTCTAGTCAATTCAATCATAACAAAAATCCGGAAAATCAAAGGATTGGAAGCCGTCTTCAACATCAATCTAAAAGTGTTTGCTTAGAAAGCATTGGAGACTTCTATCAATTCGGAGAACAATTGTAGAAGGAAGAGACACACAAACCTTTGTCACCACCGCCGCAATAAAAAGAAATCAAAGTGACCAAGATTTAATTGCGAAAATCTTTGGATTTGAAAAATCCAAAGGAACAAACAATTAAGCTATCTAAAGAAATGAAGGAGAAGTTATGGAGAGATATAGCAATTGAAGCGAGATCTCATTGTCTCACAGATCGAAGCACGAGTCTGCTTCAAGCCGAGTTTAATTTTCTTTCAAAAATGTCTAATTGTGTAATTGGAAACGCTGGAAGCTTCAAAGAATCTTTTAGAGCAAAACTAGATTTACTTTATATAATTTGGTTTGGAGAAGATTTCAATTGGGCAAGGTATCTATTTGATCAATTGACAAAGACAATCAATTGATGTACCCAAAAAAAACCGATGTGAAGAAAGGGCGATTCTACCACAAGAAAACTCTTGCGTTAGTAGTCCAAAGGATACTTGATCATTTTGGATTTGCAAAGAGAAAAGAAACACCATTCTTTGATGGGAGAATTGTTGTCAAAGAAGAGAAAGCCGAAAAGGAAAGTTTGAAAACTTCGATCGAACCCAAGAAGAAGAAAAGCAGAAATCGAATAAACTCGCAACCGGAGAAGAAGTACTAGCACAGATTGAAGATTTAAAGAAAAGAAGAAAACAGTTGGAAGAAACTGAAAAAGGTTTAATTGATCCAGTCATTGAGGAACCTATAGAAATGTTATCAATTCAAGAAGCTGAAGCTGATGTTGTGCCTGAAGGACAAACGGAAGCTGATCTCACCGAATCTATCCTGGCCCGAAACCGAGATCCCACAAACTCAAGAAGCGATTATGCATCCACAGAAATGGAAACAACAAAAGAAGCCGGAAGTTGTCAACAAGGAACAAATCTATGAAACTAACTTACGAAAGAAGCTATAACTCAGGGGGAACAGACCCAGAGAACTGTGCCTGATGATGAAGAATCAGACAGTGATGAGAGACTGATTGATGAAACAACATTGAACATGCTGATGTTGCTTTCAAAATCCAAATCTACTTCTCAAGAATCTGTCCCCAGATCTGGAACGTGTTGAAATGAAAAAGAACTTCTGGCTCCTCAACCTAAGGAAAAGGAAACCAAAGCATGTGAATCATCCAAGATCATTCAGCTAGATGAGCAAGTTCATGATGCTGAACCCACTACAGAGAAAGTTCCAGTTGTTGAATTGGAACTTGAGCAAGTTGAAAAACAATTTGCTGAAGAAGATGCAAGTGAGAAAGTTTTGCAAACTGAGCCGATAATCTCAGTTTCTAACATTGAAAAAGAAGCGTCGCTTGTACCGATCATCGTTGAGGAGAAACCAGAGAACCAGTCTTATGCAAACCGACGATCCAATGCAAATTGAAGTTCATATCAAGAAGATCATGAGATCACTAGAGAATCGAGGACACTCTCACACCATTTAAATCTCCATCCGATTATACGTAACTTATGAAAGCCGATTATGATCGATTGAAAAGTTACAGAACTTGGAAGTTCAGTTCTATAGATAATCAAAGGAGTCAGCGTGCAGAAATGGAAATCATTGAAAAATGGGTATTCGATCTTTTCAACATTACAAATCTAATGGAAATAATCGATCTCAAGAATTCATAAATCAAGGATTTGCGATGATCGAAAATAGTCATTGGAGGAAGACCTTGATCGGTGGAAGTTCAAGAAGAATGTTGATGATGATTCTGAGGAAGATCCTGACATACAAAAAGGGATTCTTGCCTCCTTACAAGAAAAGGAAACTGCAACAGAACTAAGTACTGATGAAGACTCTAATAGTTCTGATAAAAGCAGTGGAAGTTCAAGTTCGAAAGTTTATCCAAACTCAAGAGACAAAGAAGCGAGAAAAAGGCTATCAATCTCCCACCGATTTATCTACGCTTGAAATAGCAAGAACGTTGGTGATATACCGGAGAAGAATCGGACAATGAACTGAAAATACATCTGTCTCCCACAAAAGTTATTGACTCATCAAGATCGGAAGAAGGCGAGAAGCGATCCTAAAGAAAAGACAATCAGCTTGGATTTGGAGAAAAACTCTCACCTTTACAAACAAGCTAAACCATCCGAGGTGAATCAAGCAAAGCAAAGAAACAACGAGGAAATTCACAAGATGTCCCTACACAAACTGATCTCATTAAATATTATCACAATGAGATAATCAGAATTCAAAAAGACGACAAAAGCTTGTTTGGAAAAGTTTTAAAATCTTTAGAAGCTAGTCAAGACGAACGATCCAAGCTTGAAAAGAAATTGGACACTGTGAATGACAACTGTCAAACCACTCTGCTTGAGATTCAGAAAACAGCCGGAGAGCATACCACAAGGAAAAATGAAACTCAAGACAGATGGGAGGGCATTCTCAATAATCTAGTCGATCGGATGTTTTTAGTGGAACAGGGCATAAAAGATTCAGTTGTGGCTCAAACCATATTGGCATCAACCCAACAAACCTTGAATGCTTACATCAAAAGCTTGATTACCAAAGATGATATCAATAAGGGGGAAAGTTTGGATACCCTAAAAGTTCATGCAGCTGAAATGCCACAGACTCTCACGAATATCAATGATAAGTTGAGTGAATCAAGAAAGCAAGAGGAGAGTTCAGCGATGAGGAAATGGAACCGATTGTTAAGTACTCGTAACCAACGGACAAAACAATTGGTTTGGATTCCCGCCTCTACAACTGCTCAAAAATCTACCGAGAAGAGAAGGAGTATCAAAAGAAGAAGCTCTTGAAACTTTTCTACACATGCAAAAGATACTTGTGCATCATTGGAAGAAGCTGAAGAAATGGGAAGTTGATGGCACCCTAGATAAAGTTTCAGAGAAAGTTGAGAAGGATGAACCTGAATTTATTCAATCTTTCTCGAGAACGACCACCAATGAAAGACTAAGGACATCGCTTTACATTCGCAGCTTCTATTCAAAAGCAAGTTTTTCAAGAAAAAGCAGTCTATCACAATCATGGAACATCCGGGCAATTATTCATGGAATTGAATATTCAGCCACAAATGATGAAATGAGAATCGTTATGAATAATTATGACAAACAGCCACCAAGTAAAAGGAGATTGAACTCGATTATTTATGTTGTATTTTATTACTCATTCAAAGATTGTAACTCGCTTGATGTATGAATTCTCGCCTTCTCGATTCAACGTGTTATTTATCGCCTTTTGTTTTATCTTTTTGCATTGCTTTTAGGGAGGGTATTGACATCATCAAAAAGGGGGAAATTGTTGGAAATAAAATTTATGTTTTGATGATGATTCATCACTTATTTATTAATTAGTCTTTAACCCCATTGATGAAGTGTCATAACTAGCTGTTATAGTGCAAGCAAAAAGAAGTCTAGATATCAATGTATAAGTTTCATTAGAGTCCGATAATTGTATAAGTTAAATCGGACAAGCAATCGTAATAGTTCTAGATTAGAATCGAGAAATGAAGAAACGAGACTTACTCTAACGAGATTCTACAAGAAACTCGACTCGAGAGCACACCTACGTAAAACTGAAGAAGGTAAGTTCGCTGAGAGTTACAGACTCGGTTGGCTTATCTAGAAGATTGAAGAACTGAGGGTCACAGACTCAGTTATTGAAGAATGAAGAACTCGAGGTTCAAACTCGCTTATGAAGATTACAAGTCGAGATCAGAAGTTGGACTTCGTGCAAGATTGTGGTGACTGAACTCGACTTTATGGATCTTGTATGAAGACCTAAGAATCATAAGGACAATGAATTCTTAGTTGATAATGAATCATGGTGTACTCGATTAAGTCAATAATGATCGATGATGAAAACTGAGTACGATATCTCAAGAAGAGTAAAATTTCGCTTAATGCTCCAAGTCGGTTAGAAAACCGACAAGTGAAAACTCGGGATAAAGCGATAAGAAACTCGCTTTTATAAGTCGATCATCCAACAACCGAAAGTACAATGGAACGTTGAAAAGGAAACAATTTCATTGGATGAGTTATCGACACAAACAGAACGGGTCGGAAAATTATAACCGTTACAAGCAGACAAATGTTGAATGAACCCCTATAAATATACTACCTCACAACAGAGAGAGTGGGGTGTGCGTGCATAAGATAAAAAACAAGCAAATTGAAAAGAATCTATCTAGTCAAAAGATCAAGTTAAAAGGGGAAAAGCCAAATTCAAAAGAATACCTGCTAAGCACTTAATTGCAAGATCAAGAAATTTCTTCAATTTACTCAAGCTCATTCAAGCAAATTCAAGATCTAACACTTGAAGAAATACAGAGCCGTGCTTAAATTATACATCCAGAAGAAAAGCTCAAATCACAATTGAATCATAGTTATTGATTCAAAGTCTCAACTTTGATTTCATCAAAGGCATAGACTGTGAAACATCAAGAAGGTGTGAAGGACAGTTGAGTGCGATCGAAGACTGTGTTTGTGATGAGTGTGTGAAGAGGCAATCCTACCTCCAAGGACCAGTGGTTCAAACAATTGAAGAACAAACAATCCTATCTGCTCTACAAGTGTTTAGATAGTGAAGCTAGGGATTAGTCAAGGACTATCGCTTGGAACTTTTGTAATTGGGCCATCTCAAAGAAGTTCTAGTGGAATTTTCCTTCGCATCACAAGGGAAGAGAGGACTGACAGGATTACACCACCTGGAACCTCTATAATTCTTGTCTATTTACTTTATGCATTCATTTATTTCTTAATAGATACACTTACTTGGTTTTCATACTTAAGGCTATTACATTATCCGCTGCCAGTTAACAAGACTGAATATAAGTCAGTTTTGACTTACAATCAGTTAAGCTAACTGAACTCCGCACAAGTTAAGGGACAGGAACATAACTGAATTGGAAGTCAGTTTGAGTTTCAGAGAAACTCAGTTCCTGGGGCTTTTACAACTTAAGATAAGTTTTTGGTGACAAGTTTATTCACCCCCCCTCTAAACTTGTGTTAGCCTTTCCAAGGGACCAACAATTGGTATCGGAGCAAATCTTCCTTTTTGGAGGAGATCCAAGATACATTTCAAACTAATTGTTGAAAACCCTTTTCTGTATCTATCTTAAAAGTATTTTTAAATGGATACATCCAAAATCGAAATTGGCTAAACAATCCCCTGACTGACTATTTGCAAAATGTTGTCTTTGACTTTCAGGATCAAGTACTTGAAAGATTCAAAGACTACAAGCTCACACACGAATCCGAACCTCACTTCGCTTATGATGAAGACATTGATTTAAATGAAGACAAAGATGAATCGAGAGGATTCCCATCCTTAAGTGATCTTTCGTAGGAAGCAGAAAAGAGAATTACTACGGGTAGCCGATTCTATAGAAGAAATGGTAACCAAAGATCCATCCAACGCAAAAGTCACGATAATGATCTACCTACAAGCCATGGAGGAGAAACGATGAAGAAATCATCATGCTAGAGCTACACTTGCAAATGCTATTGATAAAGGAAAACAGACTTTAATCAGTGATGATTCCTCAACAGAAGACTTATCTATCAAACATCGGGAGGTAAGTACATCTACATCCAAATCTCACACTATCCCAAACAATCAAAGGAATGACGATTTCAATAAATCCTTGGACATACACATAAAGGAGTTAGAGACAACTCAAGAAAATTATGAGAATGTCAAAAAGGAGAAAAAGTTATTGAAAACTAAGATTTCGAGATTGAATGCTGAAATCAATCTAATCATGACTAATAATGGAACCAAGGTAATTCGACCAACTGATGAACCAACAAAAGTTATGAACAACAATAAGTCATCAGTTGATCCGATTCCCAAAGTTCAATTCAAACCAGGGAAACCATTTAGAGATAGATCTGGTTTAGGATTTGACAATCGAGACAATTCTAAGTTTAGACCAGGATCGCTTGCAATAAAATTTGTGGATCGCCAATACCAAAAACTCGTAAAATCGACAAAATTATTAGAATCGATAGATACTCAAAGACACCAATCACACAAGCTGATAAGACTGAAAAATCAGTTGGCAAAATTAATCAAGTCAACAGATTTTACAGAAAAACTCAGAAGGCTGTAAACAGAAAAACTGATTCAAAATCAGTAAGAAAAATCTTCAAGTCATATCCACTCAAGAATGAAGATCATAATAGACTTCGAGGGAAAGGAAGATTATTTCCCACTGATGAAGATTGGAATAGACCATCACCTCAGTTTCACAAACAGAACAAACCTAAAACTGTTATGACAAAACAAGAAAAGTTTGTGAAAACTGACTTCACTCAGTCAACATGTCAAGAGAGGTATAAAATTAAAAATAAAATTGCGCCGTCAAGAACTAATCGCTTAGGACCCAAAAGATATGGGTACCAAAGAATTCTCACTGCTTTTTTTGGAGAAAACACCACCAAATGAGAATCGAAATATAATTCACAAAAGCGAGTTGTTTTCACAACCGAGTTTTGAATTCAAAGATAAGGACAAAACTAAGCATATACAAACCGTTGATACGCCGTACCTTCTTTACTCACTTTTATCCAAATACGGTTATCAAGAAAAGACGTGGTCCTTTTCAATCCGAACCGCTCATATATCCACTCACCCACCTTTCGCAATCTCAAAATATTTATGACAAGACGTTTTAAGTCCCACTCAATTCTTAACTACCCCCACTCCTAATTATAAATACCTGCAATTTTCTTTTACAAAATCTTTACGCATAATTTCGAATCTTCTCTCTCTGAATCTCAAAATTTCAAATTTTCAATCTTATCCAAAAAATGACTTTCACTCGTGTTGAACCCGGAATGATCGCTTTCTTGATCCATATATCGCAAAGTATGTTGACCAAACTCTAGTCAATTCAATCATAACAAAAATCCGAAAATCAAAGGATTGGAAGTCGTCTTCAACATCAATCTAAAAGTGTTTGCTTAGAAAGCATTGGAGACTTCTATCAATTCGGAGAACAATTGTAGAAGGAAGAGACACACAAACCTTTGTCACCACTTTATCATAATAAAGAAATCAAAGTGACCGAAGATTTAATTGCAAAATCTTTGGATTTGAAAAATCCGGCGGAACAAAGAGCAATTAAGCTATCTAAAGAAATGTAGGAGAAGTTATGGAGAGATATAGCAATTGAAGCGGGATCTGCTTGCCTCACAGATCGAAGCACGAGTCCGCTCAAGCCGTAGTTTAATTTTCTTTCAAAAATGCCGCTAATTGTGTAATTGGAAACGCTGGAAGCTTCAGCAATCTTTCAGGAGCAAAACTAGATTTACTTTATATAATTTGGTTTGGAGAAGATTTCAATTGGGCAAGGTATCTATTTGATCAATTGACAGCACAATCAATTGATGTACCCAAAAAGAAAACCGATGTGAAGAAAGGACGATTCTACCACAAGAAAACTCTTGCGTTAGTAGTCCAAAGGATACTTGATCATTTTGGATTTGCAAAGAGAAAAGAAACACCAGTTGCTGATGGGAGAATTGTTGTCAAAGAAGAGAAAGCTGGAAAAAGGAAGTCGAGAAAACTTCAATCAACCCAAGAAGAAGAAAAGCAGAAATCGAATAAACTCAAGAATCGAGAAGAAGTACTAGCACATGATTGAAGATTTAAAGAAAAGAAGAAAACAGCTTGGAAGAAATCGAAAAAGGTTTAATTGATCCAAATCATTGAGGAACCTATAGAAATGTTATCAATTCAAGAAGCTGAAGCTGATGTTGTGCCTGAAGGACAAACGGAAGCTGATCTCACCGAATCTATCCCAGTTCCGGAAACCGAGATCCCACAAACTCAAGAAGCAGTTATGCATCCACAGGAAATGGAAACAACAAAAGAAACTGAAGTTGTCAACAAGGAACAAACTGCTGAAACTAACTTACAGAAAGAAGCTATAACTCAGGGGGAACAGACCCAGAGAACTGTGCCGATGATGAAGAATCGATACAGTGATGAGAGACTGATTGATGAAACAACATTGAACATGCTGATGTTGCTTTCAAAATCCAAATCTACTTCTCAAGAATCATCCCCGGATCTCGAACGTGTTGAAACGATAAAGAACTTCGCTCTCAACCTAAGGAAAAGGAAACCGAAACAGTTTCGAATCATCCAAGATCATTCAAATAGATGAGCAAGTTCATGATGCTGAACCCACTACAGAGAAAGTTCCAGTTGTTGAATTGGAACTTGAGCAAGTTGAAAAACAATTTGCTGAAGAAGATGCAAGTGAGAAAGTTTTGCAAACTGAGCCGATAATCTCAGTTTCTAACATTGAAAAAGAAGCGTCAGTTGTACCGATCACTGTTGAGGGAGAAACCAGTAGAACCAGTCTTATGCAAACTGACGATCCAATGCAAATTGAAGTTCATACTGAAGAAGATCATGAGATCACTAGAGAATCAGAGGACACTCTCACACCATTTAAATCTCCATCTGATTATACAGAACTTATGAAATCGATTATGATCGATTGAAAAGTTACGAACTTGGAAGTTCGGGCCTATAGATAATCAAAGAGTCGTCGTGCGTAAATGGAAATCATTGAAAAATGGGTATTCGATCTTTTCAACATTACAAATCTAATGGAAATAATCGATACTGAAGAATTCATAAATCAAGGATTTGCGATGATCAGAAATAGTCATTGGAGGAAGACCTTGATCGGTGGAAGTTCAAGAAGAATGTTGATGATGATTCCGAGGAAGATCCTGACATACAAAAAGGATTCTTGCCTCCTTACAAGAAAAGGAAACCGCAATGTAACTAAGTAATCGATGAAGACTCTAATAGTTCGATAAAAGCAGTGGAAGTTCAAGTTCTGAAAGTTTATCTGAAACTCAGCAGGACAAAGAAGCAGAGAAAGGCTATCAATCTCCCACTGATTTATCTACGCTTGAAATAGCAAGAACGTTGGCTGATATACCTGGAGAAGAATCAGACAATGAACCTGAAATACATCTGTCTCCCACAAAAGTTATTGACTCATCAAGATCAGAAGAAGGCGAGAAGCAGTCTAAAGAGAAAAGACAATCAGTTGGATTTGGAGAAAAACTCTCACCTTTACAGCAAGCTAAACCATCCGAGGCTGAATCAAGCAAAGCAAAGAAACAACGAGGAAATTCACAAGATGTCCCTACACAAACTGATCTCATTAAATATTATCACAATGAGATAATCAGAATTCAAAAAGACGACAAAAGCTTGTTTGGAAAAGTTTTAAAATCTTTAGAAGCTAGTCAAGACGAAACGATCCAAGCTTGAAAAGAAATTGGACACCGTGAATGACAATGTCAAACCACTCTGCTTGAGATTCAGAAAACAGCCGGAGAGCATACCACAAGGAAAAATGAAACTCAAGATAGATGGGAGGGCATTCTCAATAATCTAGTCGATCGGATGTTTTTAGTGGAACAGGGCATAAAAGATTCAGTTGTGGCTCAAACCATATTGGCATCAACCCAACAAACCTTGAATGCTTACATCAAAAGCTTGATTACCAAAGATGATATCAATAAGGGGGAAAGTTTGGATACCCTAAAAGTTCATGCAAATTGAAATGCCACAGACCTCACGAATATCAATGATAAGTTGAGTGAATCAAGAAAGCAAGAGGAGAGTTCATCATGATGAGGAAATGGAACCGATTGTTAAGTACTCGTAACCAACGGACAAAACAATTGGTTTGGATTCCCGTCTCTACAACTGCTCAAAAATCTACCAGAAAGAGAAGGAGTATCAAAAGAAGAAGCTCTTGAAACTTTTCTACACATGCAAAAGATACTTGTGCATCATTGGAAGAAGTCAAGAAATGGGAAGCCGATGGCACCCTAGATAAAGTTTCGAGAGAAAGTTGAGAAGGATGAACTGAATTTATTCAATCTTTCTCGAGAATGACCACCAATGAAAGACTAAGGACATCGCCTTTACATTCGCAGATTCTATTCAAAAGCAAGTTTTTCAAGAAAACAAATCTATCACAATCATGGAACATCCGGGCAATTATTCATGGAATTGAATATTCACCACAAATGATGAAATGAGAATCGTTGCAGATAATTATGACAAACAACCACCAAGTAAAAGGAGATTGAACTCGCTTATTTATGTTGTATTTTATTACTCATTCAAAGATTGTAACTCGGTTGATGTATGAATTCTCGCCTCAATTCACTGTGTTATTTATCGTCTTTTGTTTTATCTTTTGCATTGCTTTTAGGAGGGTATTGACATCATCAAAAAGGGGGAAATTGTTGGAAATAAAATTTATGTTTTGATGATGATTCATCACTTATTTATTAATTAGTCTTTAACCCCATTGATGAAGTGTCATAACTAGTCATTATAGTGCAAGCAAAAAAAGAAGTCTAGATATCAATGTATAAGTTTCATTAGAGTCTGATAATTGTATAAGTTAAATCAGACAAGCACTGTAATAGTTCTAGATTAGAACTGAGAAATGAAGAAACTGAGACTTACTCTAACTGAGATTCTACAAGAAACTGACTCAGAGCACACCTACGTAAAACTGAAGAAGGTAAGTTCGCTGAGAGTTACAGACTCGGTTGGCTTATCTAGAAGATTGAAGAACTGAGGGTCACAGACTCAGTTATTGAAGAATGAAGAACTGAGGGTTCAAACTCAGTTATGAAGATTACAAGTCGAGACTGTAAAGTTGGACTTCAGGCAAGATTGTGGTGACCTGAACTGACTTTATGGATCTTGTATGAAGACCTAAGAATCATAAGGACAATGAATTCTTAGTTGATAATGAATCATGGTGTACTCTGATTAAGTCAATAATGATCAGATGAAAACTGGAGTACTGATATCTGAAGAAGAGTAAAATTTCAGTTAATACTCCAAGTCGCTTAGAAAATCGACAAGTGAAAACTCGGGATAAAGCGATAAGAAACTCGCTTTATAAGTCACTCATCCAACAACCGAAAAGTACAAAGGAACGCTGAAAAGGAAACAATTTCATTGGATGAGTTACTGACACGGAGAGAACGGTCGAAAAATTATAACCGTTACAAGCAGGACAAATGTTGAATGAACCCCTATAAATAGACTACCTCTACAACAGAGAGAGGGGTGTGCAGGCATAAGATAAAAAACAAGCAAATTGAAAAGAATCTATCTAGTCAAAAAGATCAAGTTAAAAAGGGGAAAAGCCAAATTCAAAAGAATACCTGCTAAGCACTTAATTGCAAGATCAAGAAATTTCTTCAATTTACTCAAGCTCATTCAAGCAAATTCAAGATCTAACACTTGAAGAAATACAGAGCCGTGCTTAAATTATACATCCAGAAGAAAAGCTCAAATCACAATTGAATCATAGTTATTGATTCAAAGTCTCAACTTTGATTTCATCAAAGGCATAGACTGTGAAACATCAAGAAGGTGTGAAGGACAGTTGAGTGCAGTCAGGAAGACTGTGTTTGTGATGAGCTGGTGAAGAGGCAATCCTACCCTCCAAGGACCAGTGGTTCAAACAATTGAAGAACAGCAATCCTACCTGTTCTACAAGTGTTTAGATAGTGAAGCTAGGGATTAGTCAAGGACTATCAGTTTGGAACTTTTTGTAATTGGGCCATCTCAAAGAAGTTCTAGTGGAATTTTCCTCCATCATCACAGGGAAGAGAGGACTAACAGATTACACCACATGGAACCTCTATAATTCTTGTCTATTTACTTTATGCATTCATTTATTTCTTAATAGATACACTTACTTGGTTTTCATACTTAAGGCTATTACATTATCCGCTGCCAGTTAACAAGACTGAATATAAGTCAGTTTTGACTTACAATCAGTTAAGCTAACTGAACTCCGCACAAGTTAAGGGACAGGAACATAATCGAATTGAAGTCGCTTTGAGTTTCAGAGAAACTCAGCCTCTGGGGCTTTACAACTTAAGATAAGTTTTTGGTGGCAAGTTTATTCACCCCCCCCCCCTCTAAACTTGTGTTAGCCTTTCCAAGGGACCAACACAAAACTATTTCTTACCCCTTAGATAGATCGAGTCCAATAAAAGTAAAATGAGAGGAAAACGAGCTTTTTTTTCATCCTACCGTATCCAAAGGCTATAAACCGATGGATGGTGGGAAGGTTTTTTATACTCTTTATCCACTTAGGTGAATTAGGTTCGGTTTGAGTTAGAGAAATGTATAGATATCTGAAAAACAGTTAAGGAAGAGTCAGTATTGTGAAGGGTCCGGTGTAGGGTAAGCTGGATCAAACTCTGAGTGAATATGGGAAAAACAAGCTCTCCCAATTGCAAGTATATCAAACCATGATCCCAAGGTTTGAACACTTTCTAAGACACCTCGCAAGCGCGTGTTGCCATGTGCTATTACGGGCAGCCTCAGGGAAGTGTCAGCAGTCACTTCTCTCTTATCTCCCGCATTTTCTTCCTTCCCTAAAAACCCACCCTTACTCCTTCACCTAAATCCCCTCACAAT
The DNA here is from genome assembly GCA_026214975.1 of Gentiana macrophylla. NCBI lineage: Eukaryota > Viridiplantae > Streptophyta > Magnoliopsida > Gentianales > Gentianaceae > Gentiana > Gentiana macrophylla. The sequence continues at coordinate 57,005,627 of CM047806.1, read as the reverse complement.
CACCTTCAATCCTTTCTCACCCATTACTCCACCCCACCTTCCCACGAAAACTCTTCCACCTTCAAACATTTCCTCGTATTTGAATCCACTTCTTCACCACCACTTCATCACTCTCATTTCATCCAACACCGAATTTCTCTTTCTTCGTCTCCATTTAGACGAGCCCAACACCAGCATCACCAGCATACCACCACCCAAATAATCTATTTTAGCCACCTAAAACCAACATTAAACCGCACCATAACCCATCACTCGCATTTTTACCGTTGTTTGCAACCATTGCCGCAACACTGTTTCTTTATCTCTGTTTCTTCCCATTGCAAAGAAATTTCCGAAAAATCAAACATACAGATCTTGAAATTGCAAACCCCTTACCGTAACAAATGAGCCCTATCCAATCAAGCCACCAATTCAGTTCCTATTCTTGAGAATCAAAAATTTAGTTCGCAATTACGAGCACCCGACGACCAAAACAAGCCGAATTTTCTAGAATCATTCTTCTTAACAGTCTTAACTCCCTAGTTTACATGGCCAACGATGCAATAGAGGACCTAGAAGATCTGGTGGGTAGCAAGATGGCCAAGAAGATGCCATCCCATTAATCAATGGGGTTGCGCAGTTCGATTCGATTCAGATTTATGAGTCATTCCGCACCCACTGGAATGCACGTACTATTGCTTGGGAGAGAGGAGTCGATCTCGAGGATTGTGGTGAGCTTTTACCTATTGTTCTTTGACACCACAGATGGTTGTCTATAGACGAGATTCCAGAATAGTTCAACCTCACCATTGTTCCAGAATTTTATGCGTATGTTTCGCACAACCCTCGAGCCCAGCCACACACGGTTCGGGGTGTTCAGATTGACTTCTCTATTGATAGGATCAATGCGCACTTCAAAGATTGAGAACACATCCAATGTTCTAGATGAGTACACTACTACTATAAGTGTACCGAACTTGGAGAGGCTAGAGATTATTGCTGCACATTTTGACGTCGAGTGGTAGAGAGATTCCTTTGAGTACCCGACAATATTTCTGGTGAATAACCTATCATGGAATAGGAGAGTATTGCATAGGTTTGTCATTTATCATATGCATCCCTCCAATCATCATGCCTCGGTTACACTAAGACTAGCAGGCCTCATGTTTTTTCTCGAGATCAAGAATAAGGTAAACCCCAGTTCGCTTATGCACTCCCGTATTCGTTATGTTGTCAATACCTCCCGCGAGCTGCTACCATATGGGCATATGATCAAAGCATTTCAATACAAGCTTGATGCCCAGTTTTAGTTGTCGATGATGAGAGTGAGTGGATACGAGGTCGATCCTTAATAGTCTTTGCAGTGACCGTCGATGGATCGACGTAAATAGCGCCCAAATTTAGACTCAGGGCATGCACCCTATTCACAAAGTGGAGCTAGATCTCAGCAGGAGATCAATGAGGGATTTGCTTGAGAGATTGCTACTTTGCACGTGAAGATGGATCATATGATGCATCATCTCGGCGCTCCACCATTCGCCTTTCCACTCGCACTGCACCACGCCGAGCCGCCATTGCTTCCAAATGACGGACCTTCTACCTCTACGCATCCCGGTTTTGAACAATCACCATTCCTCCGGAGGACTACTATATGTCTGATTCTGATTATTATACAATTTTTCCAATTTTTTCTTTATGTATTTTCTCCATTATTGTCTTTTCTTTTTATTATTAGTAACTCCCGACTTTGCACCAACATTGTAGGCTTTTCTATTAAAAATATGATGAATTTCATCGCTTAATCTGTTTAGAATTTATTTTGTTACTTTCTTCCTGCCGTCAGATTTGTTATATCGATTTATGTTACCCCGAGAGCTTCGTTTTGTTTTTTTTTGTAAGAATTATTGCAGATTTCATGGATTATTTCTTTCACCCGACATCATTATGATACTGAATTCCCTTCCAAGCTCGCGCTTAGAAAAGCTAAGTTCCTTTCGCTTTTAATCGCTTTTATCATTGGGGACAATGTTTCGATTAAGTGGGATAGAACGCCACTTAGCTTTTGACTATGTGTTTTTCCATGTTTCGACTATCTCGATTCTTTTTGATGCATTTTTCACCACTTCCCTTCTTGATTAGTTTCCTAATAAAATTGTAAAAGAGATGAAGTCTTTAACTTCTTGGATCTAATTAATTACACCTTTGTTTCACGAACGTACGGACGAAAGTCGTGCCAACTTTTGAGTAGTTGTCTATTAACCGCATATTCTTTTAATGAACCGTCTTTAAGCACGTATAACTCACTTGTTCAGTGTATAGTATAGATGACACCTTATATTTACTTGCGTTGACTTTAGTTTTTCGAGTGTTGTTCTGTCTAAGGTCATTTAGGTCATCTTGTGGATCTTATAAGGGCTAAGAATTAACAGATTCGGTAGTTCATCCAACTGAAAGCGGACCATGAGGATAGATAGATTTTTTAGAGAGTCCAACTCGCCTAAAAAAGAATAAAAAATTTCTTTGGCAAGAGGGTAGCAAGTTCGGTGTTAGATTTGATGTGGTTTCTTTCTAGGCACTCACCTTTGCAAGTTTCTCGCTGATAGTCTACCCGCCTCGCATAAATAAAAAATTGAATTAGATAAATGCGAGCCTTGGAGTAGTACTCAGTTTTCGATCCTCCTTGTCCAGTTTAATTGACCTAAAAATTCGTACTAAATTAAAAAAAAAAATCAATGGAGTAAAGGGACAAACATTCTTGTGATTTTCTAGACAGACTTAAGTTAAAATAGTGCGATTATGTCTACGTTACTGATGCTTGAGAGTTATTTCACACACACACACCGGTTCATGAATTGAATATTGTTTAATGCGCTACTTATGGATAGTAATTGACATTATTCCTATCATGACTTTGTGACATATAGTTGTTATTAAATAACTTGCATATTGGTCCAAGAGTTCATTTTCATTCGCCTTCTTGTTCGTAACGATCAGAAGCTATGTAGGGGTAGTTGATAACACTATATTTAGTACTATAAACTATACTATTATTTACCCCGAATCATGCTCAATTGACGAGAGATAGTCCAGTCATTGTGTGAAATACGTGTCAAATGCTTAGTGTATGTTCCTAGGTCTTTAAATCAGCATTTACATTTTTATCCCTTGAATTTGGTACTGTTTTGCCTCGTTTTCCATACTTTTTAGGTGTAACATATTCAGGAGCATTGAAGAGGTGAATCCAGGCAGAAAGAGTTTATAGGCCGAAGCAAGGAGGTCCATGAAGAAATTAGCTAAGGTAAGAAAAGATGAAGGTAGGTCCGCAATTGCGGAAGCCCAGCCGCAATTGCGAGACCTTAGGCAACAAAAAATCGAGACTGCCATGTTATGTTTAAGTCGGCTAGGGTTTAGATGTTTAAGCTGGTTTTACAGTGCCTATATATAGCCTGTAACATCCCCATTGTAAGATGTACTTTTGAATATTATTGAGTTTTATGAAATAAAGAGTTTCTTCATTTTTGCTTTTGAGTTTTCCATTGGTTTCCTTTCCCAAGTTATCAACTAGCTTGAGTTGATCAAGCTAGATCCATCATAATTGATGGTATGAAGCTTTGAACTTTCCTTTATATTTTCGTTATGGTAGATTAGCTTTATTTGACGTGATGTAATTAATCTACATGTTTAATGCACCCCTAATTTACAAGAATTAATCAAAACAGTAAGATGAAATTCCAAATTTAGGAACCGCCGTGCTCGCAATTGCATTTTGGTCTATATCGCAATTGCGAGGCAACCTTAGGTCACCATAAATCTGGAGATTCAGCATCAGCTATGTTGATCGACATGTTTCATTCATGATAGGTTAGATCTGGCCAACCTACGTGTCGTACTTCATAAATTAACATGAAGGACTTGCAACGTGACGTGCTAGTTAGGACACAATTTGGATCAATCTTAAGGAACATGATAGTCAGTGTCGATAGCTGCCTAGGCAGGTTCTCAGTCTTGAGCCGGTACATTCTAAAACTTATTGTGTATGGGTTAATACAACCAAGTACGAAGGTTAACTGCACAAGGACGTTTACTGTCCGTCCTATGGAAGTAAACAATGTTAGGAGATTGCACCCATAGCTAAAACTGAATTAACCTTGTCTCTGTGGGATCAACCTTGATTTGCCTTTTGCTATACTATGAGTGACCTAGTACACTTTCTAGTATACACAACTTACATATGTGCAGACGATCAATAACTCACTCAATTAAAAACTATTTCAAAAGAAACTTATTCCGCTACACATACTCTAACACTCGGATCGGTTTTTAAATCGATTTGAGTCACTTACTAGTCTAATCTACCTACTAGTCTTACTTCCTATAAAGAAGTTTTCAAAAATAAGATTTCAATCCCCCCTCCAAACTCTTCCAAGCCTTGATTTTATGGACCAACATCACTCTTGGCATGCACCGAGTTGAAGCATATTGTTATTTAATATTTTAGATTGGGTTGTCAGACACCAAGGTGCATGTTAATCATATTTTGATGTTTCTTGTGTACAACTTGTTGTTGTTTGGTATGTATGTCTTTGGGGCATTATCTATTAATTGACAATGTCTAACTTCAACTTCTGGTATCCTTGGCTGCCACCACAATTGACTTAGAAGGTGGGAGCACCAGAAGTCGATTATTTAGGCCTTGTGGGATGTTGACTTAGTAGTAAATATTTTATTGACAATGTGCTAGGTAGCTTAATTAGATTTCTAGGACAAGAAGTCATTGGGAAGACTTTTATGTGAATGAATCAAGTGGTCAGATTAAATCCGTTATAAACATATGTGTTGTGTCAAAAAGCTAAAACACTATAATCACTGGTGAGGCACGTTTAATCTTCGCAGAATGGAACTATTACACCTCTCCACTTGGTCTGATGCCAAGGGACTCGGGTGATCCTCCTCACGATATAGTCTACGCCTTTGAGGTGCTGAATGTGTTGTGGTGCTGATATAATCAAAGATGAGACGTTTTTTCTTGGAGTCCATTTCTCCCCCATTGTTTCCATGGCAGGTTTTTTTAGATTTTTATTATTATTTATTATTAGGTGTTTTATTTTTTATTTTTATTATTTAATTTTTTCTCACATTGGTTATGAGTTATTTGATTACTTTCATTGTAGCCTATAAAAAGGCTTTAGTTGTATTATTTTTTAATCAGACAAATTTTGAGAATAATGTATTGTTTTTTAGGCTTTAAAATTCGGTGAGTTTTTTCACGTTGGTGGATTCCAAACCGGAATTATCAAGGAAGTAAATGAACCTTGTGGATGTCCATATATACCAAGGTTTTTGGATACGGGTTAGCCAATTGTCGATGTGCTCGTCTTATTGGTTCCTTCATCAAGTCCTCGGCAATTTTGGGTCCGATTCGATTTATGGATCAAATCGGTTGTATCGAGCCGGTTGGAAAGGATTAAATGTAATCGAATCAAGAGGACGCTATAAAATGCATCAAAGACATGTCAATATCAAAGAAACACTAAAAGACACCACTCAAACCCCTGGATCAAACACAATCCGATAGACAAACAGCATCCAATGGCATGTTTTGTTGAGGAGTCATATGCCATACATGCAATATCATAACGCTCTTTCAGCAGAATAGACTCATGGTTGACTCTTTGTGAAATAGCAAGACAAGAATAGCAAGTACCAGTCGGATATGCCTCACTAAATATAGCAAAAGGGTCCACAAATTGGTGTGCCGGCTTGCTAACAATGGGTTCACGAACGTGAATAACCCTCGGCAAGATAGGAGCCGGATCATCTTCAAGTGAAGGATTGTCATGTACCTGGAAGGACGGCATAACAAAATACGAACAAGCATTGATTACAACCGAATTTTGCTCCTCCACCGTATGCGTTACGCTCATTTTCCTCCAATGTCTCCATAAATTTGGCTTAGGCTCCTCTACCATGTGCTCATCATCATCGTTTTTCAACTCCTCCGCTCGAGTGTTAGCAATCTATACGGTGGTCTCTACAATCTTCTCTGGGATATTAACATCCACATGGTCGTCCTTGGGTGATTTCCCACATAAACTACGTATTTTCTGCCATAGATTAGGGCAATCATAATAGTAATGATCACTCCTTATACACTGAACACAATATGCAGAAGATAGTTCTATAGAAGTTTTCTTAACAACACTTGTACCACCACGGTTAATTCTACCCCCATGGTTAGCTTGTTATGTTACTCCCTTTAACATATTCTGAAAATGGGTCATCATCTCATTTCTCATATCACCAACATGTCGTTTCATTTTCTCAAAATTTCGATCCAGCACAGTGTTTTGTGCCTCCGTGAATATCCGAAAACAAGCATCTATATGACTCTCTTTCGACATTACTCAAGGTCTAAATTCACCAATAATCCCAACAACAATAATAATTGCAACAAGTAATTACAATTAACACAATCACTAGAAATAGTGGTCTTTTTTTTCTTCAGAAAAACTATTCAAATGCCAACTCGATCTCCAATATATGTAAAATCTTAATTAGCCATAGTTATCCCTGCCCCTGAAAAAAGCTTAATTCGGAGGTACGTAGGTCAGCAGCTAGGAGATCGGACTTCCCACCTAGGGTTCTTGTCTGTATTTATTGCTTGTATGTTGGCATGTCATAACCCGGACATCGTCAGAGTTCTTCCCGGAGGTTGAATTTGTATATATGTACACTTGATGAGAAGATAGGAACCCTCATACCCAATTCCAATTGTTTAACAACTTCTTTCAAAAACGTATATATACCCCAAACTATCTCGTAATGCATCACCATCAACCTCCATTGACGATCGCCAATCAACCTCCATGACCACCGGGTTGACGATCGCCAATCATGGTTCAAAGTCTCGGCCGACTTGGCCCTGACTCGGCCGACTCGTTTCCGACTCGGAGCATACCGGTACAAAGTTACGGATTCATCTCGGTTTAGACTTGAATCGGGTACGTATCGGGCAAACTCGACCAATCTCGGCCTAGTCAATCCGATTTAAGTGGGAACTTTAGTGATTCGATTGGAAACATGAAGAAAGATAAAGCAAAAGCAATCATACACAATATTCAGCCAATCTTGACAATAAACATCACTCCAAAAGCATAGTAGTAGAAAAATCTTTACTATTTACTTTTTTACAGAAGAAATAGTACACATGTGAATTTGTCAATTGTCAAGAATCAAAACAACTCACATACCTTCAATAATTATCCAGTTTTCCAGCCTCTTTATAAGAAAAAAATCATACACAATTATCATAAAAAAAAACTTCACAACCCACAACACAACTTTTATTCACCACAACTCCTCCATTTTTTCATTAAATTTCTTCAATTTTTGAAGCAAACAAAACCTAATTAAATCCCTGATGTTAATTACCCAGACAAAGAAACAAAACCAAACATCAAAACCACAAATACGCATGTTAAAACAACAAACAATCACAAATACTCATATTAAAACGTAACGCGACAGCGCATATTTTGTTGTATTTAATCAAAAGAAATGATTTTGATGATTGTTTTGGGACATTTTGATGTTGTGTTTAGTTATTCATTTTATTTTATTTTTGATTTTTTTCAAATTTTTTTATGGGAGAAAACCCGTCTCGCCCGAAACGATTCCGATACGCGACGAGTTATGTGACTCAGTGGTCTCCGAGTCGGTTACTGAGACCGCGACTTTAAACCATGTCGCCAATCAAAATTGTAGCACTACCCATCTTGACCATCATGAACACCTTTTATTCTTCCTCATAACCAAATCAAACTGAGAATAGATGACAAGAGAGAAGAAAAAGACAGACGACACTAAGTTTCATATGCCATCAGTCTATCTCGTTTGAAGAAATCGATCGCCTAGCTGCTGACCTACCTCTAAGCATCACCCTAGAGATCCTAACCATCGTTTGCTAGAGATGAAGGCAAGGGCAGACTCAGGTTCAGACTTGGGTGGGCTAAGCCCACCCAGAAAATTTTTTTTATTAGGTATATAACAATCCAAAATTCAAAGAGCCCACTAGTTCAAATTTCACCTTAGGAAAAAAATAATAATAATAATAATAATAATAATAATAATAATAATAATAATAATAATAATAATAATAATAATAATAAACATTAAAACTGATTTATGTCTTAAAAAAAACAAATAACTCATTGTTTCTTCAGCGGCAGGGAGCATAGCAGCGCAAAGGAGAAACAGCCAATAGCAGCGCTTTCTTCAACAGATTCTTCAATTCTGCGCCAAAAATTCAAGGTAATTGTTCAATATAATCCTAATATTCAATTCTTCAATCTTCACCAAACTAATTATGCAAGAGGGAGAGAACACACACTAATCTATTGACCTCAATTTCATTTTCTAGGGTTCAATTTATTGATGTTTTCTATTTTAAAAAAAGGGATGGTTTGTGCTATTTGAAAGAAGGGATGATTTGATTTGTGCTATTGCTTGAACAGGTTTGTCCAATCTGAAATTGTTAATTTCTGAATTCTTGTAGTGTTGTTTGTTGTGTAGATATTTCTTCATTTCTTAAATGGTTTCCTCAAATTGTTGTTGTTTGTTGGCTGTAGAAGGCTGTTATTGTTTATTTGTTTTAGATTTTGTTGAATTGGTTAGTAGTATTGCTTACTTTGTGTGAGACTGTGAGTAGTGTTGTAGTTGTGTCTAAGCTTTTATATATATATATATATATATATATATATATATATATATATATATATATATATATAGATATATATATATATATATATATATATATATATATATATATATATATATATTGAAGTGGTCCTTAGTCCGTACCAATTCTATATAATAGAAGTTAGATGAAAGATAGTACAGGAAGAAAAAACTGATCAATTATTTATTCAGTGAACTTGTGATGTATTTTGGTACACGACTCGTGCAGTTAATATCCATGAAAGACCAATCATTTAAAAAAAATAGTATTTTGGATCATCTATGAATACTCAAATCTGAATGTATGAAATTTAGTGATTTTAAATAGGTGTGGAGCTCGATTTTTGTTAATAGCAAATGAATGATACTGGCTTTAGTGGCTTAGTGGCTCGTTTTTGTGGAGCTCGATTTTTGTTAATAGCAAATGAATGATACTGGCTTTAGTGGCTTAGTGGCTCGTTTTTGTGGTGACGCACCATCTCCATCAGTTCCTATTGAAGAAAACCCTCCTTCTATTTCGAATCGCCCTCCTTCCAATTTACAAAGAGTTGAAAATGATAGTATCCCCATTGATCTGAATATTGTGAGGGATCCCGGATTACGTATTCCGATTTGGAAACATCCTATCAATAAACAAGATGAGATACGGAGAGCTTATATCCAAATGGGTCCATATCAACCACATCTTTCACAATATCCCATGTCTAAGTATGGAAAACAAAATCGTAGTTTTCAATACAACTGGTTCAGAAAATTTCCATGGTTAGAGTACTCTCATTCAAAAAATGCTGCGTTTTGCTTCCCATGCTTCATTTTCGATGTGAATCCGATGCATCATCATGCATTTTTTGTTGATGGATTTACAAATTGGAAAAGGTTCAATGATGGTGATAATTGTAGTTTCTTGAAACATGTGGGTGGTCCTAATTCACCACATAATAATTCTGTGGATTCGGTTCATGCGTTAATGAATGTATCTCGACATATTGGCATGGTGATAAATAAAGCAAGTGGGGAGGATATTCAAAAAAAACCGGCTATGGTTGGGAACAACAGTTGAGGGTATTAATTGACTTACTTTGCAAGGTTGTGCTTTAAGAGGACATGACGAGTCATTGCATTCAAAAAATCAAGGAAACTTTCTGGAGATGATAAAGTTTATGGGAAAGTTGAGATTAGATATTGGTGTCATTGTCTTAGGAAACGCTCCTGCAAATGCAAAGTTCACATCACCCGGGATTCAAAAATAGGTTCTACATATCCTTGCTAATAAAGTAAGAAGAAAGATTCACGATGAAATCGGGAACGCTAAATTTTGTTGCTTGGTTGATGAATTCAAGGATTCATCTAACAAGGAACAAATGGCTATTGTTGTGAGATTTGTGGATGCTTGTGGTTTTGTGCAGGAGCGCTTTCTTGATATTATACATGTTACGCATACAACGGTAGCAAATCTTAAAAAAGAGATATGTGATGCTCTTATTCGATCCAATTTAGATGTTAATGACTTGCGTGGTGCATGGAATGGGTTACAAGCATTCTTTCTTAGAGATTGTCCATCTGCATATTATGTTCATTGTTTTGCACACCGTTTACAACTAGCATTAGTTGCTGCTGCTAACAAGAACACTTCTATCTATTTATTATTTTCTGAATTGACCACCATTGTGAATATCATTAAAGCTTCGCCCAAACGTCACAATGAGTTGCAATCAAATCAAGCTAATGAGATTGCAGATTCTATAGCTGCTGGTGAACGTGAGACTGGTAGAGGGGCCAACCAAATTGGTACATTGCATCGTACTGGAGCGACTCGGTGGAGTTCGCATTTTGATTCTATTTGTGGTATGATAGATATGTACACATCTATTATTATGACACTTGGAACAATTATTGATGATGGGTCGTCTCGAGCTGCATGTGGAGAAGGGAGCGGTGCTTTGATCACGATGAGATCATTTGATTTCATCTTTATCTTACATACTATGCATAAAATCATGGCAATAACCGAGTAACTTTCTAAAGCCTTGCAGCGAAAGAATGTTGATATCTTGAGTGCCATGGATGTTGTCTCATCTACCAAAAAACTTCTTGGTCAAGCTAAGGCGCTAAGGGCCAAAGGTTTCGATACGTTGATGGAGGGTGTGATAAAAGTTTGCATAGAAAATAATTTTCCCATTCCAGACATGAGTTCTCGTCATGTAGATGCTAATGGTCGTTCGTGTCAACAAAGAGGCAATATCACGGTTGAGCATTACTTCCATTTTGACATATTTAACAATGCAATTGATTTTCAGCTGCAGGAGTTAAACGATAAATTTAATGATGAAGCAGTTGAGCTCCTCAAACTAAGTGCATCTTTGGATCCAAAGGATGATTTCAAGTCCTTCAACATTGAGAATATATGCACGCTTGCAAAAGACTTTTATCCAAACGACTTCACTGGCCAATATATGCATCAACTTAAATCGCAATTGGCACATTATGAGTATGATGTCATTCAACATCCAATGTTTCAAAGTTTGTCCACCATTTCAGATTTGTGTCAGAAATTAGTTGAGACAAACAAATCTCAAATATACTTTTTGATTGATAAGTTGATTCGTCTCATCTTAACTCTCCCGGTCTCAACGGCAACCACAGAGAGGGCATTTTCCGCTATGAAGTATATATGTTAAATCCATTCTCCATAGTAAAATGGACGAAGAGTTCCTTGCGGATTCCATGACGGTTTATATTGAAAGAGACTTCTCTCAAAATCTTGATGTTGATTCCGTTATTGATGAATTCAATTCTAAAACATCGTAGGTGCAATTGAAGTGATTCAGTATTTAGTATCTAGTCATGTTGACATTTTAAATGAAAACAAGTTTTGAATGATGAATTGGGTAGTAGTAGACATGTTGTATCCAAATTCTATTTTATCACCTTTTGTTCATAACTTTTATAAAATGTTATCTATTGGGTGTTTCTGTAATTATTTGCTCAAGTGTACTTGAAAAAAAATCGGTACAAAACAACTATCATGAAAAAAATTTATTCTAGCCCCTCCGACATAGAAATCCTGGCTCCGCCCTTGGATGAAGGCATGGTCCGTGTAGTCGAGTCGATCCTGAAGAAATGATGTCAAGGTATTGGTGGTCGATCAAGTGGGCTGGGGAGGCTAAGGTGTAATAAAATCAAACCATTTTGTTGATTAGAAGGGGACGTCGGCCGGGGTTGAAAGAGATAGTGTATGCGGGAATGAAGTAGCTTGGGGAACTAAATGAGGTGTTAACGTTAAGTGGAGAAGAAATAATTTTGGGAATGATTCTTGCTGTAAATAACATTATCTGTGGTGGTCCTTTGTGGTACAACTGGAGCATGAGAGCATCCACAAAATGGTGGCTTTAACAAAAGGTTAAAGCTTTAGAATAGGTTTATACAACTTCAAATTTCGCCGCAAACCGTTGGATGGATAATTCTTACGCCACTCATTGTGATGCCTTTCAAGATGCCGAATGCAAAGCCCTTCAAAATGTTGCTGCTACACTTTCTTTTTTTCCATGCATCCTTTTGTATTTCTCTTTTTTTGGAGGAGCTTAACACTTTTAGAAACATGGGATGTTGTACTCTTTCCTATGGCATATGGCGTGGATTTTCTCAAAGTCATCCATAGGTTTTAAGGAGCGAGGGCCACAAGCTTCATTAACGCTTTGTTATAAGGGCAGGCGGGGATCACGGCATTTACGAACCTTATTTTTAAATTAATATAAAAAGCTTTAACCCATTCGGGATGTCACCAGCTCTCCTTCCGAATCTTTGTGTCAATAGTGCAAGTGAATCTATCGTTCCCTTCGGCTCAGGTGCTGGCCTATTTGGCTGATATATATATACATATTTGGGAATTTCCTGGGAAATTTTTTTTTATGAAGGTCACGCAAGAAAAAAATGGCTGGGACTTTATTTATTTATTGATAATTCAAGAACAGGTATGAAGAAAGGAAAAATAAAAAAATAAAAAACAAAACAAAACAAGGGATATTTGGATACAGCCTTGAGCCGATAATTAATCGATGTGATCCGTAAACGAATCGATCCAAAATGCCCGGGCCTTGATCAAGGCACCAATAAAGCGAAGCCTCGACCCTCTGCCTAACCTGTAGCCAAAAACATTGGTATATATGGACACTCACAAGGTTTGCACACAACCTTGATAAGTCCGGTTTGGAATCCATCAACGTGAGAAAACTCACCAAAGCTTAAAGCCTCAAATAAGTACATTTATCTCAAAATTTGTCTGATTAAAAAAGAGTACAACTAAAGCCTTTTTATAGGCTACAATGAAAGAAATAAAACAACTCCTAACACTATAAAAAAAAACGCTTTATTGCTACACTAGTTTTTGTCACACACACACAAAAGTGTGGCTAATAGCATTTGGTTAGACTCTTTTGCCACGCTCATGTGGCTAAAACTAAGTCTATAGCAACACTTTTTTTGTTGTGTGACAAACAATAGTGTAGCAAAAAACTGTTTTTCTTGTAGTGTAACCAATGTGGGACAAAATTTAATAATAAAAATAAAAAACCTAATAACAAATAATAGTAATAATACTCTAATAAAATTTGTCATGGAAACAATGCGGGATAAATGGACTTCAAGCCAAAACATTTCATCTATGATCACATTAGGTGCGGTGTTCACCATACGCAGTGTTCTTTTGTTGTAGTATAACAAACCTACTTGAGCGAGGTTACACTACGAGGCTAATAGAGGGTGAGTGAACTCTACTATTACAACCTACGTGGTAGTGATTGCAGAAATTATTCATGTGATCTATTTATGTATGTTATTTGATTGTATCTGATTCTTCTACCCCTTACTAAGTATGTATTCTTTATTGTTCCCCTCGCCTTAGAGGTGGTGTGTGTTGTACATTGTTTTTAGGCCACTGAGGAGTGACCACGGGGATGATGCAACTAGAGTTTGTTATTCTTTATTGTATTGTAATTTGGGTATAGACTCTCCTACATTGGTAATGATAGAAATCAGTGGTCGAGTTTGGGGACATCAAGATGTAATGGATTAATTGTATTTGACAGTTATAATAAAGTCTTTTAATGAAGTTTAGATGCAGCCTACGTTGCTTTCGATCGTTGTGTTAGTCGTTTTAGTTGCCCGAGTATATCGTTTTGTCTTCCGCCTTGTTCTCTGATGTTTGGCGTAAGGCTTACTGATAACATGCTATTTGGTACCTTAAATTATGTCTTTATTTGCCCTGAATTATGCTCAAGGAAAGAAAGATAAGTGGAATATTATGTGAAATACATGTTAATTGCGTAGTGAGTGTTCTCTAGGTGTCGATTCTTTGTTTACATAATTTCCTCGTGGATTTGGTATTGTTTTCCTTTGTTTCACGTGTTTTATAGGAGTACCTTGTTCCAAAGCAGCTAGGGCATTGATCTGGGACAAAGGAAGTGAAGGGGCCGAGTTAAAGTAGTACACGAAGAGATCTATCAAATAAAAGAGCTGAAGTTGGGCTCGATAGCTCGAAACCCAATCCCGATGAATCGAGTACTTGGAAGACACAAAATTAACCCTACAGCGTTTACTAAGTCGGCTAGGGTTTTATTGAGTCATATGTAGGCTATTATGTCTATATAACGCTACAGATTTCACATGCTTGTATGTACAACATATATTCATATACACTTTTATATCTTTTGATGAAATAAAGAGTTAGCTTTTATTATTCTCGCTTTTCTTCCGGTTTCTCTTCCATGCCATCTCTAACTTGAGTAGATCAAGTTAGATCTCCATAACCAAAGATTAAAGTTTGAACGCCTCGAGGTCTTAGTTATGGTTGATTTACTTGTTTTTACGTGTTGTATTTAATTTGAATGTGTAATGACCCCGTAATTTACCATAGTTAATTAAAACAAAGCAATTGTAGCTCTGAATTAAGCACCACTACACTCAATTCAACGGGCGGTCTAAATCACGAATCGAGGCAATTTTAGGTTAACTTAATCTAAAGACTCAGCGTCAGCTACGTTGATGGACAGGTTTAATTCACGATCGGTTAGATCTGGCCAATCTATTTTTCGTACATCGTAAATTAACATGAAGGACGATAAAGTGAAGTGTTAATTAGGACATAGTCTTGATCGATCTCTAGGAACGTGCTAGTCAATCCACGATTGCTGCTTAGGGATTTTCTCGGTCTTGAGCCGGCACTTTCTAGTACTTATTTCGAGTGGGTTAATACAACCAACGAAGGAGGATAACTACACATACACGTTTACTGTCCTTTCAATAGAATTAGACAAGGTTAGAAGACTGCACCCGTAGCTAAAACTGAGTCAATACATGTTTTGATTGATTTGGGGAATTACTGGGGGGAGTACACATAAGAATTAGTTACACCAAGTTGTGAGAAAGGTTGGGAAGGGAGGTATACTGTGTTTGTTCTCGTTCTTATGTTGGTCTAAGACCGTCTGTGTGTTCTTAATTAGGTTAGGTGCATTTATTTATAAAGTCGCATTGTCTCTGTGGGATCGACCTTGATTCGCCGTTGCTATACTATGATTTGACCTAGTACTCTTGCTAGTATAAGCGACCTCACGCGCAACATCAAGTTTTTGGCACCGTTGCCGGGGACAATGGCTAACTTTGTTAATAAATTCATTTATTACCAATCAAGAACTATTTGTTTTTATGTTATATTATTATTTGAGGGTCTTGAGTCATTTTGTATATACCTGCAATACTATGAGATCGGAGAGAGAAAATCAGAGCTCGATTCAGCGTGGTGTCACTTCTATGAATCGAGTTCCAGAAATTCAAACTCTGATTATCTCTATGCTTCTGTGTTTATCTCTATTAGTTTTTAGTTAGTAGGTCCGCAGAAGTTGGGTCTGAACCCAACTGAAGCGGAAGGTCGCTAACCGTGTTTCGTTTTTTTGTCTCTTCTGCAGGGCATACATGATACTTCTTATCTTTTCCGGACTAGATTTATGGGATTTAAAACCAAACCAGCACGATGCCTCACATTTTTTTGAACATTCGAATGATCTCAATGTATCCTGGTTCGAAGTATACGAGCAATACCAAGCAGACAAGAAGCAAGTGAAGATGGAAGAAGAAGCAAGACAAACTAAGAGGGAAAATGAAGCAAGCCTGAGGGACTACGAGCGTTACAAGAGAGGTAAGTATCTTGTTCAAGTAATTGATATATCATCTTCCGAATCAGATCCCAAAGAGGATCTCGACTATTGCCCTTCTGAGCCCGAGGATTACCTGGACCCAGATGTAGTAGAAAAACAATGAGATCCTGGAACGTGTAGACTTCCTATTTCAATCAATGGTGTATCTTTAGGATTAGGACTGTGCGACTCTAGTTCGAGTTGCAATATCATCCCACTCTCGCTATGACAAAAGCTAAACTTCAAGGTTTGTTGATCGTAAAGTTGACAAAGCCGATGGCATGCTAATAGACCACACCATCAAGATATGAGATTTTAAATTTCCCATTGATTTGTTGGTTTTAGACATGACGATGACCCTAGTTCAGACGTTTTGTTAGGGCGTCCGTTTTCATCCAATAGTAGAGCCATCCTGGATTATGACAGTGGCGACATAACACTTTGGATAAATAATGATGCTAGAACTTTTGGGATCCTAGAGCCACTAGATAACAGACCAGGAAGGTGCCGTATGAGTTCGAGTTCGGGAGAGGTTAAGATCTTTGAGATAGAGGATGTTAGGCATAAAGAGGTTATAGTGGAGACCACTGAGCATGAGTTTATGACAGTCCTACTTCGAGAAAATGAGGAAATGGACCATGACAAGGCGTAAGAGGAGACACCCACTACTACTTTGCACAGTGATGGATTTGGTTTCGAAGAAACAAAAGTGGAACCCTCGAGTAAAAGATAAATCTTGAAGCGGAGGGAAGCCAAGTGCGTGGGTGATGAGAGCCAAACGTGCACGACAGAGAGCTCGAAAGTCTACCACGCAAGTCCAAAAAGCTGCTCTTCTAGATGGTAAGGAAGAATCCTTTTATCTTGGCTTGAAAAGCCAGGAAAGAGCATTCGTCGAAAGAGGGGGAAGGTGCACGTTGGTAAAGGCCTCTAGAGTGCGGGTTTGGCGGGTGAAAACCCGAGGGTCTGACAAGAGGAGAGTCCGAAGGAAAGTCGAGCTAACAACTTTAAACTAAGAACTATTTCTCATCCCTCGGATAGTCGAGTCAATAAAAGTAGTTGGGGAAGAAACGAGATTTTTTCATCCTACCGCATCCAAAGTCCATAAACCAATGGATGGTGGGAAGGTTTTCTTTACTTGTTGGTTGTTCTAGTGAAGTAGATTAGGAGAGTCCGGAAAAAGAACAAGGAAAGAGGAAACAAAGTCGAAAAAGGAAGAAGAAGTGAAGTCAGAACCAGTGGAGGACACAGTGGACTAGAGTTTGGAAAAAACTGGGAAAAAGATGCCCTCAATTTATCGAAGTAACACCTTGATAGATCGAGCTCAAAAAACCCTAAATCCAGGGTTAGACTTCAATCTGGACACATTTGATAGAGTGTGGCATGAACGTGCTGCATCGGGCATGGTAGAATCAGACCTGCCGCCGCTTCTCCCCTCTTTTCCCTCAATTTCTCCTTCCCCATATATCCTCTCACATCAATCAATCCTCAATCCTCTCACCTATTTACTCCACTCCATTTCCCCACTAACCCTTTCCAACTCCAACTCTCCACCTTCATTACTCCCACCATCACCAACATTTCTTCATCATTTCAATTACCAAACCTTCATCTCATCCTCCTTCATATTTGGATATCATCACCACCACGGCACAACCACAATCCACCACCTAATTCACCATAAAATCCACCATCTTACCTCTCTCACTCACATCGCTTTGTTGTTGCACACCACATCGTAGCCACTTTTCTTCATCTTCTTCATCGCCTAAACCAATTGCCGAGCAAAGTCTGAATTTTCAACTCCGATTCAGTGAAATAGGCTCTCGGTATATCGATCCGTGCTCAGTTTAGCTCCAGCCACTTCCAGTTTCAAGAAATCCATTGAAACAGGCTTCGATTCAGTGGGCATCATCCCCGATAATTCAAGCTCCTTTTCCGTTCTATAAATAGATTATTAGATGCCTCTATTCATCAGCTTCAATGGAGCCAAAACGAAGCCATACCAATCATCATCCTAGTGGTCAACAGGCGGTTCAAGGAGATGCGAACCCCTTGATTGACGGGGTTCCACAATTCTCGTCCTTATAGATTTATGAGTCATTTCGAGGGCATTGGAACTCAAGACCTGTTACCCGAGAAAGAGGCATCGAGTTGGCAGACTATCATATGCTTCTACCGTAGATTCTTGAGTACCATGATATCTCAGACATGGCCGATCCTCCGGCTAGGTTCAATGCCATATTGGTATGGGAGTTTTATGCACACGTGGCGCATAATCAGGACGCGTCATTTGCTATGGTTCGTGGGGTCCAAGTTGACTTCACAATTGAGCGTATAAACACATACTTGGGTGTTCTCTACACACCTATGGGCCCGGGTGAGTACACATCATCTTATAACGTCCAAGATATGGAGCGGATGCAGATGATAGTTGAATACTTTCGGGTGGGTTGGCAGAGAAATTCATTGGGAGTCCCCACCATTTTTCTAGAAAACAACCGGTCATGGGGCTGGAAGATGGTCCACCGTTTTGTTTGCACCCACCTTCTGCCGACCAAGCATCCCAAGCATCATGCCTCCATCACACCGAAGCGAGCTGAGCTGATGTTTTGTCTGGAGCAGGAGTTGCCAGTGAATGTGGGATTGCTTATGCATAACCGCATTCGATCTATTTCCAATGACTCCGAGCGTGAGCTTTTACCCTACTGCCATATGATCGACATGTTTGCAGTGAAGGACGGTGTTCTGGTTCAGGTTGGCAATGAATGGAAGGAGCCTGAGACTATTCTGAGTTCAGTTTTGGTTACTTGAACCAACCGACGTATTCCATTGGCCGAGAGATGAGAGAGCACTCCAGTGCATGGGGGACATCGATCTCAGAGGGAGATCAATGAGGACACCGCCAGAGATCTTACGGCTTTGCACCGTAAGATGGAATACATGATGGAGCACTTAGGCATTCCTCCATATCCCCCTCAACCTAGATCTTCCCCCCGTCACGGAGCATCTTCTTCGACCGCTGGACCTATACTTTGGCATCTCCTGGTTTTGAGCGTCGGGCAGACCTGGAGGAGGAATACTACTTCTCTGATTCTGATGATTAGTTTCCCAATTTCATTGTTGTTTTTCCCATTTTTCATTTTTTTTATTTTCTGCACTAGTAAAATATATATGGGTTTGATTTTTTTTTAAACATAATGATTTTGTCGGCTTAATTTGTTTTGGAGTTATTTTATTTTCTCTTTTTAGCCGTCAATTCTTATTATATCAGTTAGTGTCACCCTGAGTATCTTGTTTTGTGTTGTATACGATTTTCTTGCAGATTTCTGACAGATTCTATTTTCGACCCTTTACGCATTTTTGACGATCCACGCTACACTGCTCACCGCTTAACGACACTAAGTTCCGTTCTTCTTTTCATCATTGGGGACAGTGTTTCGATTAAGTGGGGGTAGGGCACGTCACTTAGCTTGGCACTGTATTTAGCTAATAATCACTCGTCTTGACTCTATTGACGCATTTTCACCACTTTTTCTTTTGATTCGCTTTACAAAATTGTTAAAGGAGTGAGTCTTTGATCTTTTGAGCTAATTAACTACATCTTTGTTTCATAACGGATAAATGGAATTCATGCCAAAGTTTGAAGTAGTAGCGTATTAACCGCACATTTTGTTCATGAACCGACCCTTTGAGCACGTATAACTCGCATTCATCAATGTATAGTTAGAGGACTCATTATTTTGCCTAATGTTGACCTTAATTGTCCGAGTTTTTTTCTACCTTTGGTCATTTAGATCAAGTTGTGGTTCTTATAAGGGCTAAGGAAAAACGGATTCGGTACTTTATCAAAGAGTGGACCGTGAGGATAGATAGATTTTTGAGTGTTCACCCGCCAATAAAAAAGAACAAGAAAGAAACAATTATTATCCAAATATGTTGTTTCTTTCTCTTCTGAAAGAGGGAAGAAATTCATAGCGTAAGACGCACGACCCTCACACAAATAAATAGACCGATAAACGCGAGCCTTGGAGTAGAACTCGGTTCTCGATCCGCCTTATCCAATTGACTTGACCTATAAAAAATAGATGAACGATTCAAAAGAAAAATTAATGGCATAAAGGGACGAACATTATCGTGATTTGCTAGCTAGACTTAAGTCGATATAATGTAAATCTGTTTGCATAACTGGTGTTCCTGAGTTATTTCACACACACACACCGGTTCATGGGCTAAATGGTGATTAATGCGTTGCTTATGGAAAATGGTCAGCATGATTCTTGTTCTAAAGTTGAGACGCAAAGCTGTTTTAATTAACTTGTATATTTGTCCGAGGTTTCATTTTCTTTTGCCTTTTTGCTTGGGACGATCAAAAGCTAAGTGGGGGGTAGTTGATAACAAGCTATTTGGTACCTTAAATTATGCTTTTATTTGCCCCGAATTATGCTCAATGAAGGAAACATAAGTCGAATATTATGCATAATACATGTTAATTGCGTAGTGAGTGTTCTATAGGTGTTGATTCTGCATTTACATAATTTCCCTATGGATTTGGTACTGTTTTCCTTTGTTTCACGTATTTTATAGGAGTACCTTGTTCCGAAGCAGTTAGGGCATGGATCTGGGCCAAAGGAAGTGATAGGGCCGAGTTAAAGTAGCCCACGAAAGGATCTGTTAAATAAAAGAGCTGAAGCTAGGCTCGATAGCTCGAGGCCCAATCCCGATGAATCGAGTACTTGGAAGACACAAAATTAACCATAAAAGTTTACTAAGTCGGCTAGGGTTTTATTGAGTCATATGTCAGATATTATGTCTATATAACGCCATAGATTTCACATGCTTGTATGTACAACATATATTCATATACACTTTTATATATTTTGATGAAATAAAGAGTTAGCTTTTATTATTTTGCGTTTTCTTCCGGTCTCCCCTCTTCCACACCATCTCTAACTTGAGTAGATCAAGTTAGATCTCCATAACCAAATGTATGAAGTTTGAACGTTCATTGATGTCTTAGTTATGGTTGATTTACTTATTTTTACGTGTTGTATTTAATTTGAATGTGTAACGACCCCGTAATTTACCAGAGTTAATCATAACAAAGCAATGTAGTTCTGGAATTAAGTTCCACCGCACTCGATTCAGTGGCGGTCTATACCGCTGAATCGAGACAATTTCAGGTTAACTTAATCTAGAGACTCAACGTCAGCTACATTGACCGACAGGTTTAATTCACGATAGGTTAGATCTGGCCAATCTACTTTTCGTACATCGTAAATTAACATGAAGGACGATAAAGTGAAATGTTAATTAGGACATAGTCTGGATCGATCTCTAGGAACGTGCTAGTCGATCTCTAGGAACGTGCTAGTTTTTATTGCGTGTGGGTTAATACAACCCACGAAAGAGGTTAACTACACATAGACGTTTACTGTCCTTTCAATGGAAGTAGACAAGGTTAGGAGACTCCACCCGTAGCTAAAACTGAGTTAATACATGTTTTGATTGATTTGGGGAATTACTGGGGGGGAGTACACATTAGGATTAGTTACACCAAGTAGTGAGATAGGTTGGGAAGGGAGGTATAATGTGTTTGTTCTCGTTCTTATGTTGGTCTAAGACCGTCTGTGTGTTCTTAATTAGGTTAGGTGCATTTATTTCTAAAGTTGCATTGTCTCTGTGGGTAGACGTGACCGGTTCCGGGCCGGTTCCGGGTCCATGGCACGACCCTCCGGTTCCGGGTCCAAAATAGAACCGGAACCGCCGGTTCCCGGGAACCGGCGGGTTTGGCGGTTCCCCGGTCCGGGTCCGGGTCCGGGTCTCGGCATTCCCGGATCCAGACGGTTCAGATCACGGTTCCGATTACGATTCCGATCACGGTTCCAAAAAAATCAATTTTTTTTTACAAAATTTGTATAACTTACGTTAAAATTAATAATAAATTCTAATTGATTATTAAACTATATATAATATTTAATTTCATAACTATGTTTAAAAAAAAACACACGGCTTGTATAATATTTAATTTCAACCAATCTATATATAATATTTAATTTCTTAACTTATATCCTAGATAATTTGTAAGTAAATTAAAGAATATAGTTTTTTTTTTCCGAAACGAAAGGTTGGGGGAAGGGGGAATCGAAAAGAATATAGTTTTCTAATTTTTTATTTTTTATGATTGATTTGTAAGTAAATTAAACTTATATTTCATATAGTGATTACGATTATTTATACTTATAATATTATGTATATAAGTTGATTTTATATCTTAATGAATCGAGAAAAAATGTATATAAAAGTTGTTTTATTAAGCAACACCATTACAAAAAGTTATAGTAAAAAGCAATATATTAGTATGTTGTGACACTAGTGTCACAATATATTTTTTATCAAAGATAGATTTTCCAACATTTTATGATATAAAAAATATATTATTCAAAAATTTTGAATTATATATACGTTGGATTCAACTTGGGAAAAAAAAAAACAACGCGCAGGTTTTCCGTCCGGTTCCGGGCCGGGCCGGGTCCGATGGAACCTAGAACCGGGTAGGAACCGTGGAACCGCCGGTTCCATGGACCCGTGGACCCGTGGAACCGTGGAACCGCCGGTTATGGAACCGGAACCGGCGGGTCCGACCCGGATTTTGAACCGGAACCGGCCAGGTCTATCTGTGGGATCGACCTTGATTCTCCTTTTCTATACTATGATTCGATCTAGTACTCTTGCTAGTATAAGCGACCTCACGCGCAACATCACTTACGTATATATTCGATTAAATTTTAATTATTTGCGGTACAGACATTTTTTTTTATAAGGACTCGGTATCCGTGATAGGGACGTCATAACAAAAGATACATCCATAGAATATCCAGATATGTGTCAATATAGAATCCAAATAATCGACTAGCATTGATAAGATATAACTACCCATAAAATATCTAGGTGTGTACCAATATAGAATCATGGACACTTGATCGATTTCCACTTTCATCGTTTGACTGATGAAAATCCAGCTCATAATTGTTTTCATTTTTTTCTCCATATGAATCCCTTCAATATAAATCCATGTATTCATTGTAGTTGAATTTCATTAGTTTCTTCTTTAGTACCGACAACACATGCTTTCACGTTTATGTTTGCAGCAGCTTGCATAGCATCTCCGGCACCACCCACAGGAACATGGCCGAGAACAATAGCTTCATCAGTTTGTATCATGGTAGCATCCCCATGTGCCATGGGCTTGTCAGCTAACTCGCTGAGACGCCAAAAACAGAACCGTATTTGATGGTTTCTTGCTTTATTACATATTCTTCTTTCTCCTTTTAGTTCTTCATCTCTTATTGGTTGTTCTCGACTCATCTTTCCTTTTTATTTTCTTGTACAAATCTACAAAGATATTCTATTTGTTATCCTCCATCCCGTTAAAGATGTAAATGATAAATGAGATGAAGTGAGATCGGCAATAGTGGTACCGACAATAGTCACGAGTAGGGGTGGCAAATTTACCAATAATCCCGACCCATCCCGAATCTCATCCCGGTCCCGTCCCAAAAAATCCCGATCCCGAAAGTTTTCCGGTCCCAAAATTTCAGGATTTTCCCCGACCCGAAAAATATGGGAACGGGATCGGGTATAAAACTATATCCCGTCTGGTTCCCGAATCCGACCCACACACACACACACACACACACACACACACACATATATATATATATATATATATATATATATATATATATATATATATATATATACATTTTTCATCCCGATATAAATACCCACACCCATAAATACTAAAAACATAAACATACTACACTTCTCTGCTTCATTGCTTTCTCACTTTCTCTGCACTCTCTCTTCGCTTCTCTAATATACCAAAAGTTCTTCCTCACAAAACCACCCGCTTCCCACTGACGCCGACTTTGTCGCCAAACTCATTTCTCCACCTCCACCTTTTGAACTATTGTTTTGATCAAATAATTATTGTCATTTTATTTATATGAACATTAATATTTTTTAACATTATATGTTCATGACATTCATTCCCGACCCGACGAGATCCCGAACATTTGGGTATCTCGATTGTCAGGATCCGATGCTTATCAGGCACGGGCACAGGAAGAAAAATTGAATCCTGAATCTTGTCGGGACGGGTTTCGGGTAGGATGTTTACGGGTCGGGTCGGGTCCCAACCCGATGCCACCCCTAGTCACGACGGGTGATTTATGGATCAGATAACTCAATGGGGAGATAAGAATGAGAAAGAATTTGTGGTAGAGACTCGTGCTAATAACATGTTTTAAAACTAATGAAATAATGGTTCACTAATTCAACATAAAAGTACAATAGAGACATATTATCGTAAGAGTGAAAGAATCTTATTTCATACTATACTTTATCAATGGTAATATAAATGAGCCTGTTTATAGAATTTCAGGTACTACTAATTCGTTCAAATTTATCTGATGTAGTTGTCAAAATCATGTATATTAACGAAGTATTATCATAAGAGTGAAAGAATCTCATTACATATACAATGGTAATATAAATGAGCCTATTTGTAGAATTTCAGCTACTACTGATTCGTTCTAATTTATCAGATGTAGTTGTCAAATCACGTATATTTAGGGTTGAAGTTCGGGAGCGTTGGAAGCTAAGCTCGGCCTGGTGCTTTGATGAGTTAGTATTCATCAATGTCTATGTATGTGGTAGGATTGTCTAGATGTCTAAGACGAAGGAGTAGAATGTTAGGTGAGCTTTTACTTGAAATTATATATATGGCTAGTTAACGATTAATAACATACGTAATTGTGTAGTTAAAATCATGAACATCAATGTTATTCTTGGTAAGGCACAAGACTATATCATTATTTGTGGTGCGGTCATATAAATTGGATAATTTCACTGGTCCTTGAAGGACACCAGGAGTGGAGGGGCTTTTCCGAACACACACACTATCAGGACTAGCCCTTGGCTACTAGTGTATGTATCGCTAGTAGGTTGTAAATGATGCTTCGCGATGAACAGCATCGTGTGTAGTGCTCTTGAATACTTGATGTAACAAAGATAAGCTAAGTTAGAAACAAAGTAGGATCCTCACAACATGTTATGAGCATAAAGTGAACCCTAAAGTTTGAGTCGTGTTCATAAAGATAACCCTTAGTTAATAAATATCTTACTTTCCTTTCATTATATAACGTGATTGTTCAATAGCTTCTAAGTCTTGCTAAGTACTCTATGTACTTACCCCCCTTTTCGTGTTTGTTTGTCTTCCCTTCCCAAGAAGATTTGCAGGTTGATCTTGAGTATGATGTTGAGTGAGCTTGGATGCTTAGAATTTTATTGCCATGCTTTCATATCTATCTTTGTAGTGTAATAAATATGTACCTTTCTTTAAAGGCATGTTGTGATTTCATTTTGATTGGTTTGTATCCTAAGATTTATGTTGTAAGATAAGTTTACCATGTTGTAAGATGCATTGTATCTTGTACGATCTTTTGGTTGTTGTAAATTCTCTTTCTACCTTTTAGTTGGATGGCATTGAATCTTTAGATCCTTGTATGGTTTTACCCGAGTCTTTTCAGCTTCTGTTTTGCTTGATTTGATACGACAACGTAGAGGCTTACGTATAATGTTAGATGTATTTAATGGTATACGTGCCGAATATTCTTTTCCGGATAAGGACTCAGTATCCGGGAACGGGGCGTTACAATGGGTATCAGACAAAGATTCTTTGCTATCCTAAGCTTATATTCTTAAGATAAGATATCTTAGATCTCTTATAACCGTTCTTATCTTTCTTGATCTTGGTGGTAAATCCTCGTAAGGTTGAGATCCTTAAACCGTGGTTAGGATGCGTTAGGGCTAAGTGAAGAGTATTTTTAGGCGAAAGTTAAAGTTGAGTTTTTTTTTTTTTTTAAACGCACATCTTATATGTGATCCTCTCACGATATGTTCCTTTTAGAGCCTTTATGGGAATCTCTCTCTTCTTTTGAAGCTTTTGGACCTTTCCCTCGTATTCTTTCTTTTGAAGGATTTTATGTTTTAAGAACTCTAAACCTTCTCCCTGCTTGTGTTGGGCTGCATTTGAAGTCAATAAAATGTTTTCTTTCTTTTGTTTATGAACCCCATGACTCACGGTTGTTTGTGTTGCTAAATGTTTTCTTGTTTGCGACCTAGGATTTTAATCATCTTTAAGTATCTTGGTGTTAGGCAACACAAGTAAGCAGGTTGTGTTCACGTATTTGCATGACTTGTAAGAAATTAAGAATGTTTTTGCAATTTCAAAAAAAATTGAAAATTTTCAGTCATTCAGATAATTGAATTATCTACAATTTTTCGCTTTACATCAACTAAATATTCAATGTGCATTGTTTATAAATCGCTTGACAAGGATGAGTACTCTTTTCCTTTCAAAAAAAAATAAGGATGAGTACTCTTTTCAAAAAATTCTGCAACAATACTCTCACTTGTCACAATGTTTTGAATAAGTTAAACACCTTCAAATGACTTAGATTTTTTATTTGTTGTAGAAACACTCAGGTCTACAACTTTCATTTTTTATCCAAGAGTAAATTCTTCCTGGTTTGAGCACAATCTGCAAGTCAGTTTCCGAATCTCTAGAAAAAAATTGACAGCTTATAGCAGTTGACAAAAACAATTATTTTGATCGACCTATGCTTTTCAAAAAAAAATTATTTTTGAGCATTATATGTAACTTAAATAAATACAACTTTTCTCTTTGCACCATGTTCAAAATCAGTTCAGTTTGTTATGTAGAAGTGAATCATTTCATGGTTGAAGTATGTACCACATTTTCAAAAGGACCATTTAAATTCTTTGGTCAAGAAAGGATTGATATCATTCTTTCATCCTGGAAGTTAAGGTGTGGAGGGTTATAGGTGATTGGAATTCTTCGATGTATATGATCTTTAATCTAGTTGTTACCCAGGATAAGAAGTTTTGTAGATAGAGACTAGGTGTTGTTGTTTTAGCGCTCTTCGGTTGTGAGAAAGAACTAGGTGGCTTTTTTCAAAATCTGCGTTTTTATAAATGATATTCTACTTGATACTTGCCCAGCCTCAACTTGATACCGCTGATTTTTTTAATGTTCCCGACCATCAATATTATTTGTAACCTATGTTTTAGCTAACCCCTCCCTTGGAACTTTTAAAATTCGGTAAAAGTTCTCTTATTGCAGAACATTAGTTTTCCTAGAGAATACAATCTTTGATGTGTTCTCTTATAAAAGTTTTCACCATTTGAAATGCTTGGTTTCAAGAAGAAAAGTTCCACATCTTTATAATCTTAATAATTAAGGGCTTGTGTAATCCTCAATTTGTGTCAAGTTTAACTATTACATTGCAAAACTATTTTATTTCTTTGAATCCGCCCTCAGTGTATTTTGTATGATGTGTTTTACTACAAGGGTTAAGTCGTTTGTCTTGTTTTAAATCTTCCATCTTCAAATGGAAAGAAATATCTTTGTGAATCTTTTTCTTTAAAACAAAGGGTTGTCCTTTCTCCTTGTTGAAAATTTGCACCCTTGATGCAATTTTTTTTGTTTGTTTCAGAAAAATTGTTGATTTAAAAACATGTAACAGTCTTTGAACGAAAAATAAACATGCATTCAAGCTCTTTTGTCTTCTTTCCTCAGTCATCATTTATGATTTCCTCAAAACACTTCTCCATTTTACTTGGATTTTATCATGAAAACCTTTTGACAAAATATTACTCGTTTTCTTGAGAAAAAAATTATTGTTAGAAATGAAATTATGTTTTGATGATGATTCATCACTTATTTGTTTGTTTGTTTTAACCCTATTGATGAAACGTCATATCAAGATGTTATAGTGCAAAGCAAAAAGATGTCTTTAGAAGAAAACTGTATAGGATTTATTAGAGTCTAATTATTGTATAGGTTAAATCATTAAGCACTGTAATAGAAATGTTATAGGTTCTAATGGAGTCTAGGACTGGTGCTGAGATTGTATAAAGTCAGTACAACTAAGGGCTCAAACTCGGCCGACTTTATTCAGAGCTAAAAACTAAGTTATGAAGGCTGAGGGTACAAACTCAGTTATGAAGGCTGAGGGACCAAACTCAGATTTGAAGATTGAAGAGCCGAGGGATCAAAATCAGTTTATGAAGACTAAAACTGAGGACATAAAGTTTGAATTCAGGTAAGTCTGTGATGGCTGGACTGACTTTGTATACCTTGTATTGAAAGTCTAAGACACGTATGGACAATGATATCTTAGTTATATTATAACTTAAAATGGTGTACTCTGATCAAATCAATTGTTATCAGAATAATAGATGTCTCACGACCAAACCAACTCAAAGTCGCTTAGATAAAGTCAGCTGAAGAAACAAGAAGCCAGCTGACATTCTAAAATCAGCTTAACACTTGCTAAGCTGAAGCTAGATCAATAGACCAAGGAACGTCTATATTAAAAATGTCAAAGATCTATTGGATAACAACCTGTCACTTTCAGGAGGACGTTGACATCTGACATGCTGGACCACCAACGGCTATAAAGATTCGAATTCAAACGTTGGGACTATACCTCTAAATAGAGAACTTTGCATTCAAGAACGTGGAGCAAGTGTGTAGGTTTTGAATGTGAACAAGTGTCCATAAGCAAGCAAATAGAAGTAAATATAAATCTGGAAACCACCTAGTATATAGAAAGAAAGATAATCTGTTAAGGGGGAAGAATTCCACTCCAGAAAAACTTGCTAAGTTTTTATCAAAGGTTCAGACTGTGATGCGTCTGGTTAAAAGTGTCAAGGATATTTGTGTGCAGTCAGGAAGCTTTCAAGAATATAAAGCTGGAGATCAAGAAATCTTTAAGTGCTTGGAGCTTTCAAGAATTCATCAAGATCAAACAACACTTGTAGAAACAGATCTTATTGTGCAAATCATATACATCAAGATCAAAGCTCGCTCACAAGTTGAATCACTTTCTTGATTCAAGTTTTTCTCAAAGGTTCAGACGGTGATGCGTCTGGTTGAAGGTGTCAAGGACAGTTGTGTGCAATCAGGAAGACTGTGTGTGGTGGAGCTGGTGAAGAGGAAAACATATCCTTTAAGGACCAGTGGAGCAGACTTAGTGATACTGCAATTCTACCTGTTAGGGACTATAGGCTCAGATTGTGAAGCTAGGGAATAGTCAAAGACAATCATTATTTATTTTGTATCTTGTAACTATAACCTCAAGAACATAGTGAATTTCCTCCAACATCACAGGAGAAGAGAAAACTGACAGGATTACACCACCTGGAACCTCTATATATTTTGTGCTCTTTATTTAAGCATTTACGTATAGTATTTTAAATACAATATTTAATTTGTGTTTGTGATTGCATACTTTATTGCATAATCTAGTTTAACACAAACTCAGTCAACACCAGTTGATGAAGTTTATGACATCATATTTCCAAGAAGATCAACAAACTGATTTAACATTTTTAAAAAGGCTTTAAAATATATTCCGCAGCATTTAACTCAGTCGTAGAAAAATCAGCAGACCTTTTCTCGGCTCAGTTATCTTAACTCCAAGATCATTTAAGTTGTAGTTTACTTGAAAGAAATTTTTAAAGGACAAGTTTATTCAACCTCCCCTAAACTTGTCTCAAGCTTTTACAAGGACCTAACAAGTGTGTGTGTGTGTGTGTGTGTGTGTATATATATATATATATATATATATATATATATATATATATATATATATATATATATATATATATATATATTTGAACAAGATTTGAAACTTATTCCACTTCCAGATCTTTTCCAGTGAATCCTTCAATTGTGAAGAAAGAAAATTTACTTTAAAATTCTATCATAGCTATTTTTTCAAGGGAAAGGAAAATGCTCTTAATATGGGTTCCTATAGGATGATCTTTCGGATACATCAAATGTTTCAGTCGGAGAACTTTTGTTTTATTGGTTTAATCAAGTAGTCTCATCTTAGTAAACCTTCTATACCACTCATCTTGTTTCATCTAAACAATTTTTGGTACTATATCCATGAGAACTAGGTCCCAACCATCTTTCATTTTGTGTTAAATGTCTCAAGATTTTCTATTGTTATCTTTTCTAATATCTTCAATTCTCAGGAGATTTTTGTCACCGTTTCTTACCTCCCTTCCGAACATAACATGAGGGTATGCATAAACATTTTATGTTTGAATATGCCCTTCTTAAAATAAAGTTTCCTTCAACTCCAGTCTTTTGTTGGACCACAAAATTCTTATGGTTGTTGGCGAAAGAAGAGAAAAAAACTCACTACTAAAAGTTGTTTCATGACTATAGGAAAACCTTATAAGCTTGGTAAAAGGTGTCTATATGGTTTCCCTTTGAAGTTTAGCAAAGTTGAAGTATGGATGTGGTATGGAAGTGCTAAAGAGAATTAGTGATGGATTGATGATAAGGCGTTGTTGAAGCTCTTTTAAGTTAATATCTATATCCTCGGAGGTAAGGTGGAAGCGTAGGTTAAAGTGACTTTCGACTAAGTATGGAAATTTTGTAATGATGATCAAAATGGATAAAGAACCAAGATGTGCTGACTTGTAAATTAGTGGATTGGTATGTCAAAAATTGGGACAAAGTGTCTAGGCGACCTTTGTGTGGAAGATAATAGTGACCTTAGGAAATATGAAGGTTGGTCGATCTAAGTCAAGGATGCGTTATAAGAGGGGCTTAAAATGTTGGACTGAAGAGTTGGTTATAAGGTGGATGATGTGTGCAAATAAGCTAGAGTGATAATTAGGAATGAATTACAGGATCAATAGTGTTGGATGTGTGAAATTCTTGATGTTGAAATTATTAAAGTCCGAATTGTTGGAAGTAGCGCCCGAAAGACAATTTATGTAATTGTTTTTAGAATTAATAAATGACAGATTTATTCTCATCTTATTACTTGCTTCGTGTTTGTAAGTAATACACTACTGAAAACCCTAATTCGTATCATATGTAGCCATATAACTTAGTGTGTGTCACACGCGAGGATTAAGTTTATGGTGATACACTTGAAATGTTAGTCCGTGGTGAAGTTAATCAAAGTATGGGGTCTATTGATTAAACCACAATTAATGCGCCCAGAACACATTATGGTGTGACCGTCTTATCCAGACCGTCGACATTGGTTGTCTAAGTGGGGCATTTATATATGTTGAGAGTCATATAGGACTAGACCGATATAATCTGAGTTTCTTATATAATTCCGTGATTGAGAAATCTTATTAAATCACAATATGATCATATATGGTTTAACCTTAATCCTGAAGTGATTTCATACTCCTACTGGTTTCAGGATACGGTTTGATGTGTTCGTTAAGGATCGCTAAGAGGCGTGGTCCGAATCACTTTCACGTTGGCACTATTCTGGAATGAGTGATAAGTGTGTGTTTCATAAATATGGAATTCATTCCTTTCTGCGGGAAGTAGAAAGACAATCCCATTATTTGTTAATCCTAGAAACTGATCGATCCATGGAGTTCGTATTGGTTATGAACTAATTGATCACTAGTGGGTTAATGGTAAATGAGGATAAGATGTATTGAAGATGGTTTACGGAAATAATCCTGCTTCATTATGGATAGTCTATGGAGGGTTAGTTTATATGTAGTGATTATATCAATGGACACTTATCGAATCGACTCGACGTTTTGAGAATAAGTTATATCTATAATCGATAGAGTTCAATTTCGGATTTATGGTGGCGTAATTCTGGAATTAATAATTTGAGTAGAAATATTCTGTTCGATGAATATTTTATTCAGTTTATTGTAGCTTGTTGGGGAGATTTTGCATCATTAAAACAAAAGAAAATTTATAAACATATACTACCATGCAAAACTACCTCCTAACCGGCCGAATACCGGGTAATTGATAGTAGAGCGAAGTGAGTAAGGGGTCGATCCACAGGGAATTGGGATGTTGAATCTAATTTCACTAATTCCTTTCAATTGTTACTTAGGAAAAACGAATAAACGAAAAAACAAATAAAATAAACGAAAGAGCAATTAAAATAAATCTAACCTCACGAAATAAAATAACACAACCTAAACTAAACTAAAGATACATGGGATCAAATAAATTGCACAAACAAGTGATTTCAATCCAAGTTCATCTCATGATTTTAATTCAAATTGTGGTTTCACCTTTACACGAGATTCAAATCCCTAATTCCTTAGTGAATTTAATCTCAAGCTATGGATTCCTAATTCCTTAGTGAGTCCAATTTATCAATCTCTCATCTTCCGAATGTTGAGATCGATTTACCAAACAAAACTCGTGTAGATTCAGTTAACTCTCGTATTTTAGAATCTAACAACCTAGATAATTAACCAATTAATTTGTCACATAATTAATGATTAAAGATCCTATCTTTCTATGGTGATCTAGTCTACGCAACCTATACTACCATGCAAAACTACCTCCTAACCGGCCGAATACCGGGTAATTGATAGTAGAGCGAAGTGAGTAAGGGGTCGATCCACAGGGAATTGGGATGTTGAATCTAATTTCACTAATTCCTTTCAATTGTTACTTAGGAAAACGAATAAACGAAAGAACAAATAAAATAAACGAAAGAGCAATTAAAATAAATCTAACCTACGAAATAAAATAACACAACCTAAACTAAACTAAAGATACATGGGATCAAACAGTGCACAAACCAAGTGATTTCAATCCTAGTTCATCTCATGATTTTAATTCAAATTGTGGTTTCACCTTTACACGAGATACAAATCCCTAATTCCTTAGTGAATTTAATCTCAAGCTATGGATTCCTAATTCCTTAGTGAGTCCAATTTATCAATCTCTCATCTTCCGAATGTTGAGATCGATTTACCAAACAAAACTCGGTGTAGATTCAGGTTAACTCTCGTATTTTAGAATCTAACAACCTAGATAATTAACCAATTAATTTGTCACATAATTAATGATTAAAGATCCTATCTTTCTATGGTGATCTAGTCTACGCAACTTCCGTATGTTGTAAACGTATCAATAGCAAACTGATCTCTCGATCTAATTCACATCATAGCATCAAAATCATAGAACGATACAAAATAAATTAAAGATCATAAAAACGAATAAGGACTGAATAAATTAAATAAATAAACTCACGTAGTTTGGTACATGATTGAATCCATGAATCGAAAACGGAAGAAAAACGACATCCTAATCTAACCCCGAATCACCCGAGCACAAGGCTCGGGTGACCGGCCTTGAAAGCTTCAAAGCTGCCGCTGCTTTACTGTGAATAATGCGGCTAAATGAATTGCGTGTCATTAGGGTTTGGGGCTGCTGCTATTTATAATAAAATTAAGTCGGTTGCTACAGTGATTTAGGTCGGCTGAAAGTAATGGATTTAGGAATGAAACTTCTAAAATTCATATCTTGAGTTGTAGACCTCCAAAAATTATGATCCAAATTTCATAAAAAAGCTCTCGGAAAACTCTACAACTTTCATTAAGGACTCTTCTTCAGAAAACGCCTTTTTGATTAGCCCGTCGTATTACGAGTATATTACGACATTTTCCAGTAGTTTCAGCAACAGCATCCAAACTTGTAACGCTCATATCTCGGGCCTCGTAAGTCGGAATGAAGTGATTCAAAATCCTGTAGAATCCTCTCTTCAAGCCCTACAAATCTTCTCTTGAGGTCGAGAGTCAAATCAGTATATATCATATCAAGAACTGCATCGGAAGTTCGGCTGCTTGAAAGCTTCATTCCAAGCTTTATCTCCATCTTCCTTCCATTTCACTTCTCTCCATGCAAAACCTCATCATTTAATCCTCTTGCATGCCAAAATATGTATCTATAACATAGGAAAATATACCAAAGCGTAACACAATCCCAAAATAACAAAAAATCACAATTTAAGCACATAAATCGTTACATTTTGCAATTAACCTATTAAAAATACCATTTACTCAATTAATCGATTATAAGCTCGATTTCTATGAAAAACATCCATATACGGGGGAAAATTGATGTAAAATATATCATTAAAAACACTACAAATTGACCCTGAACAACACCCCCACACTTAAACTTTTGCTCGTCCTCGAGTAAAACAAAACAAGAACATACCATCAAGAATCCACATAACCTGACACGAGATATAGTCAAAATCATGACAAGCTAGTATTCAGCAAATCGACCTCACTCGGTGATGTGTGTGCAGAACCTACTAAACTTCCACCAATCCTCTCTTGATATAATACATCAAGCACTAACAGTTATCCGGTCAACTAAACGAAAACTTCATTCTATCTACAACACTTACCTAACAAAACTAATTACCAAGAACATAGTAACTAACTCACAACTAAACTCCTTTGCTTAGTACCAAGAAAATACCTTTCGGGTCTCTACTGGGTTTAGATCAACTTGACTTAGAATTCCAAAAACGATATATTTATATTTCCTATCGTCGCGTCTCAAAAGTATAACACACTCCCTACATTAGAGGCGGTCACCCTGATCACTCAATCCCTTATCATCCCAGGTAAACCACACTCCCCAATTGGGGCGTGATCCAAATGGACTCGAGGTGATAGTTACAAACAAATTTCCCATAAAGAAATTCTATTCATTTATTATTTATAGATATATATATTTTTATATTTTTCAAACTCTTTGGAAACGCTCGGTCAAATATATTTCTAACACATTCAAGACTCTCAAAGTTCTCAAGAACACTAAGGTACTCGAGATTCTAACTGTGAGTATAGCACAAGTTCTTAACTTTCATTAATGCTAAATAAGTGTTATCTCAGATCAAGAATTAACTTCCCTTTAACTAACCGGAAACTATTCTATATTTGGCTCTTCATCTAATAGGTTCGTGAAATGAAGTTCAAGTGAGTATCGACTTACTAAACCTATTCTCGAACATGATATGACTCATCGATAACAACTAAAGGTGCCGATTATAAAACTAGCATGCCAGGTGAAATGTTACTCAGGACTAAACAAAAAAATTTTGAAAATTGAAGCACTTTTCATAGAAAATTATAACTAATATGAGCAAATGAAAGTAGATACATAAATCATCTATCCCCTACACTTAGATTGCAACTTGTCCTCAAGTTGTGCAGAAATAATAAATTAGAGAACTTAGCTGATTGGATGCTGGCAATTCCGGAAAAATCGGTAAAAACCAAAATTGCTGCATAGCTCAAGAGATCGTGGAGCATCACGGTAAACCGAATTCATCGTGAAAGTGCACAATAGCTATCAAAAATATCCTGCAGACTTGATCGGTGCAAAAAGAGTCTTCGGGAAAAGAAAAGATTACATATATAAAGCACATGAAGAAAAGGATCATAGAGATTTTTCAACTTAAGCTCAACTAAAGATTGAATACTATACATGAAATACTACAAAGTCGTAGGCTAGGTGCAACTATATGAAAATATACTACAATGCAATCTACATGATATGCAATAATAAAATAATGATGGCATATGGAAAACCAACAGTAACCATCATGAAAAAAAACGAGGCGTGCGATTACGGAAACCGATGATTGCTTAACTACACTCAAGAAAAATAAAAGAAAAATAGAAAAACAATGCAACTAGATGACATGCAACTAAATGATATGCATCTAAGTGATATGCAAAAATAAAAGAAAATAAAAGAAAGAAAACTTGCTCACTCATTTGCAACACGACATATATATAATAAACGTCTACCAAATAATGACATGTTACGATAAACGATAGTCTTTGTTTCATTACATGCAAGGTGTAGACGCGCTTTAAGACTCGTCAAAAGGTGATAGCATTATGGAAAACCAACGATTAGCTATACTAAATGATATAACTCATAAGGTTTCCATCGTAGCAACGGAAAACCGATAAAGCATTACCCAAATGAGTTATAAAAATAACAAGGAAGCACATAAGTCTCAAAGCTCACAAGATTCATCACGGTATGTAGCATACGGAAACCGACATTAGCTACTAATTAACACGGAGACCGATTATAGCATACGAGAACCGATAAAGAACTATAACTTGCATAGATGAATCATGTATAAGGAATAAGATCATTTACTTAGCATGAATTCATAGATGGAAAGGTATAACATTCATATTCGTGACATCTATGTAAAAAATAAATAGGCCACAGATGCTCGAATGTAAGCAATCCATACTAAATAAAAGCATTAGGAATGAGATCAAGAAAAACTGGACTACTGAATCGGCGTTGACAACAGATGGGCGTTCACCTCAAAATACTGACTTTGGACGAAGCGTTCAAAGAAAACAAACGCTCGTTTGACTTGAAAACCAACCGGACGGACGTTCGTAGCATAGACGCTGTGCTGGTCCTTTAAACTGCAACAGTCGAAAATATTTGAACGGACGAAGCGCCCAATACTTTCAAACGCTCGTTTACTGCAGCTTAAGAAGCTGGGCGGGCGTTCACTAACTTGAACGCTCGTCCATACAACGAATACACAAAGCAGAGCAGAAAACGCAGACAAACCCTAAAACTTAAAACACATATTAACACAGATCACAAAGCAACCACTTTCAATTAAAGCACAAAGAGGTTAGATCGGAAAAACATAAACACATACTTCACGTTTAAACAAATCGAGTAAAAACTTTTGCACATTCTTAACCTTATGGTCATCGAAACACGGCAAAATAAAAACTCGATTTGGTAAACGCTACTTTTATTAAAACGAAAAATAAACGTAACAAAATCGAGAAATAACAAGATCGATTCAACATGACACCTATTCCCGGCAACGGCGCCACTTTTGTTGGGGAGATTTTGCATCATTAAAACAAAAGAAAATTTATAAAACCTATACTACCATGCAAAACTACCTCCTAACCGGCCGAATACCGGGTAATTGATAGTAAGCGAAGTGAGTAAAGGGTCGATCCACAGTGGAATTGGGATGTTGAATCTAATTTCACTAATTCCTTTCAATTGTTACTTAGGAAAAGCGAATAAACGAAAGAACAAATAAAATAAACGAAAGAGCAAATTAAAATAAATCTAACCTACTGAATAAAATAACACAACCTAAACTAAACTAAAGATACATGGGATCAAACGATTGCACAAACCAAGTGATTTCAATCCTAGTTCATCTCATGATTTTAATTCAAATTGTGGTTTCACCTTTACACGAGATACAAATCCCTAATTCCTTAGTGAATTTAATCTCAAGCTATGGATTCCTAATTCCTTAGTGAGTCCAATTTATCAATCCTCATCTTCCGAATGTTGAGATCGATTTACCAAACAAAACTCGTGTAGATTCAGGTTAACTCTCGTATTTTAGAATCTAACAACCTAGATAATTAACCAATTAATTTGTCACATAATTAATGATTAAAGATCCTATCTTTCTATGGTGATCTAGTCTACGCAACTTCCGTATGTTGTAAACGTATCAATAGCAAAACGATCTCTCGATCTAATTCACATCATAGCATCAAAATCATAGAACGATACAAAATAAATTAAAGATCATAAAAGCGAATAAGGACTGAATAAATTAAATAAATAAACTCACGTAGTTTGGTACATGATTGAATCCATGAATCAAACGGAAGAAAACGACATCCTAATCTAACCCCGAATCACCCGAGCACAAGGCTCGGGTGACCGGCCTTGAAAGCTTCAAAGCTGCCGCTGCTTTACTGTGAATAATG
The DNA here is from genome assembly GCA_026214975.1 of Gentiana macrophylla. NCBI lineage: Eukaryota > Viridiplantae > Streptophyta > Magnoliopsida > Gentianales > Gentianaceae > Gentiana > Gentiana macrophylla. The sequence goes on along the minus strand of CM047806.1, from coordinate 56,968,011 downwards.
AGGCTAAATGAATTGTGTGTCATTAGGGTTTGGGGCTGCTGCTATTTATAATAAAATTAAGTCGGTTGCTACAGTGATTTAGGTCGGCTGAAAGTAATGGATTTAGGAATGAAACTTCTAAAATTCATATCTTGAGTTGTAGACCTCCAAAAATTATGATCCAAATGTCATAAAAAAGCTCTCGGAAAACTCTACAACATTCATTAAGGACTCTTCTTCAGAAAACGCCTTTTTGATTAGCCCGTCGTATTACGAGTATATTACGACATTTTCCAGTAGTTTCAGCAACAGCATCCAAACTTCTAACCCTCATATCTCGGTCCTCGTAAGTCGGAATGAAGTGATTCAAAATCCTATAGAATCCTCTCTTCAAGCCCTACAAATCTTCTCTTGAGGTCGAGAGTCAAATCAGTATATATCATATCAAGAACTGCATCGGAAGTTCGGCTGCTTGAAAGCTTCATTCCAAGCTTTATCTCCATCTTCCTTCCATTTCACTTCTCTCCATGCAAAACCTCATCATTTAATCCTCTTGCATGCCAAAATATGAATCTATAACATAGGAAAATATACCAAAGCGTAACACAATCCCAAAATAACATAAAATCACAATTTAAGCACATAAATCGTTACATTTTGCAATTAACCTATTAAAAACACCATTTACTCAATTAATCGATTATAAGCTCGATTTCTATGAAAAACATCCATATACGGGGGAAAATTGATGTAAAATATATCATTAAAAACACTACAAATTGACCCTGAACATAGCTACTGGTTATAGGTCCATGGTCCCTGGGTTGGCTCCTAACACGCGAGTGTTTTCTCGTTTTATGGAAACTCGAGAATAAATTAAATAGTTGGTCTATTTAATGGATATGCAATATAATTAATTTGGTAAAAAATATGTAAAATAGAAAAGACATTTTCTATTAAAAAATAATGACAGTTGGCGCCCCTACATGTTGATAAATTAGAAAAAGAATTTTTTTCTAGATTATGTCACATGTGTAATTAATTAATTATCTATTTGTTGGAAAATTAATGGAATAATAAGAGATTGATTTTTTGGGAATTATCTCTTATTTTGTAAAGCAAAAATATCTTTCCTTATGGGAATAGGTTTTGTGGTGTGAAAAACGATAACTCTCTTGTTTAGTTATTTTCCTTTATAATAAATAGAAACTCTCCTAAAGACAAAAGACACATAAATATGGCACCAACATCAAATTAAAAGAAGAGAAAATTAGTTTCTCGTTCTAATATATTAGAGAAGAAAAATCTAAGATTTTTCTTATGCATATTCGAGGAGGTTCTACGGCGAAATCGACGTCCACCGTCGTCATTAGAGATACAATCCGGAAGATTGTGGCTTCTCCTTTTGTCGAATTTCTCATCTCTTTCCGTTAAAGTAAATCTACTAACCTTCTTGTAGATTAATTATTTATGTGAATCATATCGTGGTAAAATCGCATGCGAATTTATTCAGTAGCTTCATTGTGCAAGATCGAGTGTCTCGATCGATCTTTGTGAATCGAGATCGACGATCCAATTATAGATCGGATCCGATTCGGTTCTTGCATATCCAAGATGTGGTATCAAAGCCGGGTTAAGCGATTTTGCGATCAAGATTGCATAATTAATTAATAAGAGTGGAATTCAATAAATATTGTATTTTTTTATAATATATATGCGTGGTTGAATGTTTATGGTTGCTAGACGGATTGGGGTTGGTACTTATTTACCGTTAGATCTATTATAAATCCGCTTTTCCGGGTAAGGAAATTGTTGTATTTATTTTTCTGGAAATTTTTTATTTTTATCCAAATTGTTTTGGATATAGGATGCATAGTTGTATTTATTTTTTTTTTTATTTTTTTTTTCACTCGGCGCTGTTGCTATTGCTGAAAGCAAAGGTGATCAAATTGGAATTGGAACACTGATGTCATCATGACTTCAGCACTGGAAAAAAAGGGAAAAAAAAAATGGACGGCTGCACACGTGAGAAGAGAAGAAAAAGAAAAGGATTGGCTTTTCTTTTGTCCAAGATCAAGATGCTGCAACAATGATAAATACCTTTATTTTTTTTTAATTTATAGATTAGATACGGGGTACCAACAGTCCATCTCAGTGGTTTATTTTTAGCATTTATTTATATATGTGATATAACCATGCCATGCATCATATTCATGAATTCTACTCCTAGCATATGCATACATGTAAAAAATTAATATTGACATTAATTAGACATGTATAAGACGTAATTAATTTAGATTAATTTAGGAAATTAATTAAATTAATTAAAACCAACGGATTTTATCTGGATATAAAATTCACAGGATAAACTTAATTTGGGATAATAAATCATACGGGGTTTAGGTTATGTAGTGTCTACATAAATTTTGAATTTTGATAATCATAAAATTGGAAAATCCTGAAAAGTCGGACACCAACTAAGCAAAAGGTTCAAAAAAATTTGGTTTGGGCGGTCAACATGGCTTCGGCTCGACTCGACTTGTCCGTCCAAGTGCGACGTTAGCGTCGGGGGTCCGGCAAGGTCAAGCTATCCGGCGAGCTGAGGCTCAATGGGGCAACCTTAGCCCGATTCATCAAGCAGTCGTACATGAACCAATGAAGAGGACGGGTCGGCTTAGCCAATCCCGACACCGTTCGGTGAACTCGGTTAAAGCTCAGCCAGGGTTTAATACCGATAAGTTGGTGATTGCTTTTCAAGATTTATTGTTTTCAAATTATTGAGATAAAATTCTAAGATCCTAAATTTTTATCATGACAAAATTAGGACTTTTAAATTCTTTGATGAATTTTAGCTGTGTAGTGTCTACACAACAAATTTCTAAATATTCGAAAAATTGGAAAATCATTAATACAGTGCCACTAGTTAGACGGTATTTGGAACCGATAAACTAGTGAGAGCTTTAAATTTTATGATTTATTGTTTTTGAATAATTAGAAAATTCATAAAGTCCTAATGTATTGGGATTATAAAATTCTTGGTGAATTTTAATTGTGTAGCGTCTACATGAGGAATTTTAATAAATCCATAAAATTGGAAAATCGTGAATAAGAGACACTAGTTAGACGGTATTTAGAAGCAATGAACTAGTGGGAGGATAAATTTAAATATTCATGATTTATTGTTTTTCGGATACTTAAAAAATTCTGAAAATCCTAATGAGACTACCTAATTTTCAAAATAACGAGTGGGAGCGGGAAAGGTAACAACCGACCTCACGGCCTCTACTGTTGACACAAGCACGTGAGAGAATGGTGATGCCTCGTGCCGCCTTGATTTCGGCCCCCTGAGGGTGGCTTTCACCGCTATCAAAATACAAGGCTTGGTCTCCGAAAGGATAGGATTTTTGGTACTCGTCGAGTCACTGACCGACCCTGAGGCGGCATACTCGGGGCGTACTTTGAGATCTGAAATAGTAGGTAACACTCTAAAGGATAGTTTAGGAAATATCTTGGCTGAAAAAGGAAGGTAATCAGCAATTAAATAGAGATGTCCGATTCTCGGTTAGTTGTTGAGAGAAATTGTCTCAATTTAATCGTCACCTCTTTGACATACCCTCGAGGCGCAATCAGTAGGTGTGATTAAATCCTTGGAATGGTAGGATAAACTGCATGCATGAGATCACGTTTATTATTCATAAAATTATTATATGTTGTGGTGTATGATTTGATTTATATTTACATCATAAATTATTTTACAACTACATATCATCCCAAGGTATTTATACTGCTAAACACAATAAATTGATTGATGATGACTTAAAAAAGTGGAAAAGTAACAAGAACGTTGAACTCATAAATCGAGAATGCAAATTAATCTTTTCGGAAGAGGATATTCCTCTTGAGTCTACAAACTTAAGTGACATTGATAAGTATGCCACTCGCTTTGTCACTTGTGTTGAACGAGACAAACCAAAATTAGTTCAAAGATGACGAGAATGATTTGGTATCAATCTCACTAAGACATCCCACGCTTCACGAGTAGTGGTCGCTCAAATGAATCATAGTTAACGGCCATTTCCTTTAAAGAAAGCCGATAATGGGAAAGTAAATGTCTACAAGTGTAAGTCATCAATAACTAAACAAGTTTAAGGCTAAACCGAAATATTAATAAAAGAAAGCATAGGATAAGGAAAGTGATTTTGGATCACTAACCAATGAATCCTTAAAGACTTTCTTAACCAGGATTATGACCCGGAAGCTAAGTTCTTTTGTAAGAACAATGTAGCTAGGCATTAATGATTAAAGAGAAAACAACAGGAAGTTATTTTAGCTAAGATAGTGGGAGTGATATAAGGAAATAAATTTCGGATTTTAATCCTTGAATATCAAAGAAATATAATATTTGTTTTCAGATTCGTTGGAACAAATGGATTCACTTTCCCATTGATAACTTAGTTGCCTTAAAGAAAGTGAACGTGACATTTGTATACGATTTTGAGACTCGGACTTTTGTATGATAAAGTCAAAAACACTAAGTAATGATGAAAATATATATGTAACACATCATAAACTATTAAGAAAAATGGTTTCCGTATAAAGATAAACGATTCTTCAGCATCTATTTATTAGTGCATATATCATAGATATAAGATCTGAAGACTGGCTAAGGGTGATTCCTAACTCCCAGTCTAAGAACACTATCTCAAAGGAAAAATGACTAAGTAACCTTTCAATTAGGAAAGGGTAATAGAGCTAAAGAAGTATCATAGCTTGTTCATATTGACCTTTGGGGTCTTATGAAGGATACAAGCTAATGGGAGCTTTTGAGTAATAGACATTTTGTCTTATGACTACTCGAAACTCTGATTAGTTTATCTAAATATTTGGAGGGATCTCGGATATTACCAGAGAAACGAGTATTCCATGCTCAGATATAGGCTATGGCATGTTTTTAGCACTGATGCTTGGCCTACCTCTGAGTGAAACGATTTCACTGAAAGGATAAACCATGGATTTCCTTATATTGTTATTGATATGTTACAATACACTTCTTAACTCAATTAAAATATTAGTTGCAAAATAACGGTTTACATTATTGTATAATACCGAGAAGTCTACCTAGAAGATGCTTATGAATTCGTGGATAAGGGGTGAAGTAAAGTTACTCCACTTCCGCAAATAGAGGCATTTAGAACTAGTGCTTGAAGGTAGCACTGGAGATTTTACATACACGTTCAGATGGTGACTGTTCGTGAAATATCTTAATGCAATGAGAAAAGGTTGGTTATAAGATTCTTAAGATCGGATAATGACGGTTGAATTGTCACAGCCTTTCTAGAAGAATGTTTAAATAACAACCTTAGACCTTGAAGTAAAGTTACTCAAGGAGTTACTATCTGATTTAGTCAGACCACATCCAACATTGATTGTTGGGGATAACACTAATAAATACTACTGAACCAGATCAGAATGTCAATCCACCCAAATGTAGTGGGAGTATGGTTTATCCATTGACTCATTGTGATTATGCAGGCTTAACAATCTGCTAGGGGTGATTGATAACCTGTGGTCTTCTTTGGAAGGACTGTATAGGATTCTGACAATATGAGGTTAGTTTAAAGCCAAATACATGGAGTTTTGGTACTCCAGGTCTGTTCATACTCTTGTAGAACCACCTGAGTGTCTCAGGCCTAGTGGGAGCAATTGGATCTACGTGAAAAGAAGTCGAATGAATAAGAAAGTTTATCTTTCTAAGCAAAGCCAAGTTGTCTAGGGGTAATTCCCTGAGAAGTAGATAGTTCAATAGGGGTGATGCCTTGAAACTTTCTCACCACTCAGCCTTGCTTGACTCCATGGAAAGCAGGAAGATTACCAGGGGTGATGCCCTGAAAATTTCTTGCCGTACAAAGGAGCTTAGGTTCATTCGGAACGGAAGGGTTTTAGCTTAAAGCCAATGGCAGATTGACTGCCTATGCTTATATCCATTGGTGGATTAAAGCAAACCTCTAGGTCATTAAAAGTCACATGTTTTAAATGTGTGGGCTTGACCTGAATATTGATAAGTCTTTTGTAGACTAGGATATCAATATTGGTAAAGTAGTGAGTATTAGTGTTAATAAGAAAGATAACACTGCAACAGTTGGAAACAACATGGGTGTGTTATTTGAAGTCAAGAACTGATGAGCCAAAGCTTCTCTGAATCAGAAAAGTGGACTATATTCTTAGAATTTGATTCGGTCGAATTCATGAGAACAAGTTGTAGGCAATATCCCATCTATCTTATTGGTTAAAGATGATAATGCATTTTCAAATGCAAAATTCACCGAGAGGTTTCCTACCCAACCCCTCACGGAATAATTCTCTTAGTCTTCGGATATAGAAAAAATGGGATAGATTCTCTCTTGGATAGAGAAGGTCGGGTTATTAAAAGTCAATAAAAGTCGAGTCTTGGATTCGGACGTTGAAAGCAGTAGAGTGCATCCTCAAGTATCTTGAGAGAACAAGGAATCATATGCTTGTGCGTTCTGGTGCGAACCTGAGTGTCATTGACTACATTGATTCTGATTTTTTGTCGGATTAAGGATGATCGTGAATCGATCTTAGGCTCAGTGTTTACTCATAGTGATGGAGCTATATATTCGAACAATGCGAAGATCGCCGGTTTGACTTTGTTAGTCGAATACGTGCGCGCCTTCGGAGCAAATGCTAAAGAGGCGGTGTGTCTTGGGAAGTTCTTTGTTGGGTCGGAAGTGATTCCGTGTCTCGATGAGCCGATACCATTCTACTGTGAAAACTGTTGAGAGGTAGCTCATGCAAATGATCTTCGAAATCACAAGAGGTCAAAAGCATATTAAGAGAAAGTACCACCTAGTCAGATAGATCGTGCAAACAGGCGACGTATCGGTCCTTAAGATCGCCTCGAGCCGCCAACCTAGCTGATCATTTTACCAAGTCGCGTGGCATCTAATGTCATTGATAAGTACTTGACGGGATTGAAATTGGGAGATATGACTCATCTGCTTTAGAGCAAGTGGGATAATGTTGTGGATAGAAAGAATAAGGGTGTGGTGCTCTAAAAACAATCATTCCTTGTCTTTACGGGCAAGTGGGAGATTGTTATATATAGTGTGCCCGAAAGACAGTTGTTGTTTGTCCTTATGGGCAAGTGGGAGATTGTTGGAAGTAGTGCCCGAGAGACAATTTATGTAATTGTTTTTAGAATTAATAAATGATGATTTATTCTCATCTTATTACTTGCTTCAGTGCTTGTAAGTAATACACTCATCAAAACCCTAAGTCGTATCATATGTAGCCATATAACTTAGTGTGTGTCACACGCGAGGATTAAGTTTATGGTGATACACTTGAAATGTTAGTCCGTGGTGAAGTTAATCAAAGTATGGGGTCTTTTGATTAAACCACCATTAATACGCCCAGAACACTTTATGGTGTGACCGTCTTATCCGGACCGTCGACATTGGTTGTCTAAGTGGGGCATGTATATATGATGAGAGTCATATAGGACTGGACCGATTTAATCTGAGTTTCTCATATAATTCCATGATTGAGAAATCTTATTAAATCACAAGATGATCATAGATGGATTAACCTTAATCCTGAAGTGATTACATACTCCTACTGGTTTTAGGATAGGGTTTGATGTGTTCATTAAGGATCGCTAAGAAGCGCGGTCCAAATCACTTTCACGTTGGCACTATTCTGGAATGAGTGAGAAGTGTGTGTTTCATAAATATGGAATCCATTCCTTCCTGCGGGAAGTAGAAAGACAATCCCCTTATTTATTAATCCTAGAAACTGATCGATCCGTGGAGTTCATATTGGTTATGAACTAATTGATCACTAGTGGGTTAAAGGTAAATGAGGATAAGATGTATTGAAGAGGGTTTACGGAAATAATCCTGCTTCATATGGAGGGTGAGTTTATATGTAGTGATTATATCAATGGACGCTTATCGACTCGACGTTTTAAGAATAAGTTATATCTATAATCGGTAGAGTTCAGTTTCGGATTTATGGTGGCGTAATTCCAGAATTAATAATTTGAGTAGAAGTATTCTGTTCTATGAATATTTTATTCATTTTATTGTAGCTACTGGTTATAGGTCCATGGTCCACGGGTTGGCTCCTAACACGCGAGTGTTTTCTCGTTTTATGGAACCTCGAGAATAAATTAAATAGTTGGTCTATTTACTGGATATGCAATATTATTTATTTGGTAAATAATATGTAAAATAGAAAAGACATTTTCTATTAAAAAATAATGACAGTTGGCGCCCCTACATGTTGATAACTTAGAAAAAGAATTTTTTCTAGATTATGTCACATGTGTAATTAATTAATCTATTTGTTGGATAATTAATGGAATAATAAGAGATTGATTTTTTAGGAATTATCTCTTATTTTGTAGCAAAAATATCTTTTCCTTATGGGAATATGTTTTTGTGGTGTGAAAAGGATAACTCTCTTGGCTAGTTATTTTCCTATATAAATAGAGTTCCTCCTAGCACAAAAGACACATTAATATGGCGCCAACATCAAATTAAAAGAAGAGAAAAATTAGTTTCTCGTTCTAGTCATTAAGAGAAGAAAAATCTAGGATTTTTCTTGTGCATATTCCAGGAGGTTCTACGGCGAGGATCGACGTCCACCAGTCGTCGCTAGGAGATACAATCCGGAAGATTGTGGCTTCTCCCTTTTGTCGAATTTCTCATCTCTTTCCGTTAAGGTAAATCAACTAACCTTCTTGTAGATTAATTATTTATGTGAATCATATCATGGTAAAATCGCATGTGAATTTATTCGTAGCTTCCGCTGTGCAAGATCGAGTGTCTTGATCGGTGCTGTGAATCAGATCTGACGATCCAATTATGGATCGGATCCGGATTCGGGTTTCTATATATCCAGCATGAATCACTTGAAGATAATAAGCATAATGAATGTGAATATTAAAGTTATGCATAGCTGATATCTAAGATGAATGGGGAATAAGTTCTGGCAAGTTTCTAGAATGAAACTTCTTTAAAGGGGGGAAGAATGTAACATCCCAGATTTTCAAAAAAGGGCAATTTTGTCTGGTAAGTTGATATGCCTGAACAGTAAATTAGGCCCGCGGAACCTTATTTGGTTCAGACCGGCAGCCAAAATAATGGACAATGCCACCGGCCACTTTAGTCCGCATACATACAAGCCAATTGGGACCGCGGACCCATGGCCTTGCAATAGGCCTTCTTGAAGTCCAACACGGCGTGAGGAAAGGCCAGGGGACCGGTCCGCTATTCCCTCAAGCTATCAGGTCCTCCAGCGACCAGAGCCCGTGATATGAAGAAGAGCAAGCTACAACACAAGGGTATCAAGGCAAAAACAATAAATGGCTAAGTGTTGGGTCCGCCCCATATCAGTCCGCAAAATAGCTGTTAGCTTAGTCGACACAGCATTGTACTTAATTATATCTAGTTGTCATTAGATAAACCCTAATTAGTAGCTTACCTATAAATAGAGGCTCAATATAACCAATTACAGATAGACAATATTAAAAAGAGTAGGAAAACTCTGCCATTTTCTCTTTAGCATTTCTACCACCACTTTTATATTTTTCCGACCACCGTATTTTCTTTATTTATGCCGTGCACCACTATCTTTTACACATATATCGCCAGATATCCACAACTACACACCGCTAAATTCACTGTGATAATTTTGACATTATCAGTTGGCTCCGTTACCGGGAAAGATCAAACTTTTCAGTCCTTTTCGGAGTACGGATCGGCCGCAAATTCCTTTTTTCACGGCGGCGCTATGAAGAAACATCATCTTCATCATCATTTTCTAGAGTTTTGCAGCAGGTTATTCACCAAAAAGCTCTCAAAATCCATCATAATTTCAAGTAAGTTACTACCCTCCATAAGTTTTGTTCGAAATCCTTGAGTTTCCACTTGATTCATCGCCATTCTCATTGATTTTTCATTCAAAGCTTAATCAGAAGTCGTTGTTCATCTTTTCCGGCAAGAACCTTTGTTTTCCAGCAAGTATTTTGCTTCTCATTTGAGCTAGTGTCTGTGTACATGAGTAGAAACACACAATCTACTAAGTTTACACTCGAATAATCATCACTCTTAGTGGATTCTTAGTCAGCTCTTCATCAAAGGTTGTTGTCGAAGTGTTCTTCATTTTTAGTCTGACCGGCATGTTTTGCTTTGCGTTTTCTGGTTTTTTTATATGAGAATATAGTGCACCCAAATCATAAGGGAATAGAGGTATATTATTGGACTTCCCGTGTGATTCATCATAGTTGTCCTCAAATTTCCGATATTCCGTACATCAGAACCGCCCTTATCGATAAAATCACACAGCTCACCGCCGACAGGATCAGATAGTAAAAGGTTGTTGTGTGTCAGGGGACAGTTGGTTGCTTGGGTGTTAGAGTACTTTTTGTTTTCTAGCGCAAGCAAAAAGTTGATATAGTACAATGGCAGGAAGTAAGGACAAGTAGTCGGTACCACAAACTCCAGCTAGGAGGACCACAAAGAATCAGCCACATGGTGAGCACATGGAAGAAGAACTTCAGAATCCAATGGCAGGAGGGGACCGGTCCTTACAAGAGGACCCATATAGGGAAGCTCACGAGATCATTGTTTAGAAGGCAAGGTCAAGGGATATCCTCACTGAGGCTGCAGGCCAACACCATGGAAAGGCAATCTTAGGAACATCAAAGCCACAGCGGAGTCACACAGCGACCCCAGAACATATACCGGGAATTCAAGAGGATCTAAAAGTAACGGCTGTTAAGACCTACGCTGACTATGTTGAAAAAATGTATCTCGCCAATGCTCTTCTCATGGCTAAGGGTCAGCCACCCAAGCCACTTTAGCACCACCCGCTATAAGTGCCGGTGCAAACATTGAGAACCCACAGCGAAGTCGGCGAGGTCAGACTCGACACATTGAAATTGAGAAGAATGTTCACTCTTCAGGAACTCAGGGCCGTGAGAGACGCCCCGAGAATTATGATAGAAGATCAGTCTTACAGCATTTGGGAATCAATGAGAGAGGATCAGCTCTGTAGTGTATAGGTCCGAACCTCCTAGAAAGAAATGTTGTCCCTAGACGGTAAGGTAGGAATGAAATTTTTGTTTTCCGCGACGCAAGGGATGGGCGGAGCGGACATCAGGATGAGTCTCACAATCATGCAGACTCCGGGCATATATCGCAGCGTGCCGTCAACCCTGCTGTGGAGGATAATATAGAACAGATGTAGAAAGAAATTGAGAATCTAAAAAAAAAAATGAGGCCCACAAAGAAGGCCAAACCGACCCGAGGAATCGTAGTTCTGTCTGACAAGATTCTGAAGTCGGTACCAGAGGGAAATGTCCATTATCCCACTTACAACTACACTAGGGAACATATTGCCCTTATGATTGGATCACGACTTTCCAGAGACGAATCATACTAGCGACTCCGAATAAGTCCTCCTGGTGTGTAGCCCTCATAGGCAGTATTCAAGACCGGGCGGCATCACGGATCCACAATCTTGCTCCTGGTTCAATTCAGAGTTGGGAAGATTTGATGAGTAAGACCTTAGGAGAGTCCAAATAGGCGGGAAGGCCAAAAAAGACGATCGAGGATCTATATGACGTTCGTCAAGAGGAAAGCGAGCCGAGTTGAAATTACTATGACAGATTCATGAAAATTTATGATCAGAGAAAGAATATTCCGGACAGCGACGTCATGACATGCTTCCTCACCAGAATAGCCAAAAGCCTAATGAAAACACATTTTGCCTTGCATCCCGTAGAAATCTTAACAGATTTTTTAGACAGGGCCCAAAAACATAGTCTAAGCGAAGCAGCACCCTCACATTCAAGGAAGAATAAAGCAAAGGTCGATCCCAATCCCCCAATAGAGGATCGCAGGGAGGATCGCAGCAAGACTGAGAAACAAGAACGGGAAATAAGGAAGCCCGTAAAGTTCAATGAGAGCGAGATCACGCCACTCAACGCCAAGCCAACTCAAATCATGTATGAGATCCAAGATCGGTTACCACCATCGAGGCCCATGGAAGCCGATCCGAAAAAATGCGATGAATCGAATGATGCGATTATCACAAAGATCACGGACACATAACTGATGAGTAGATAGCTTTGAGAAGACTAATCGGAAGTGGATCAAGGATGGATCTCTGACCAGGTTCAAAAAAGACAGGGGGCACACGGACAGAGATGAACGACAGCCTCGTAGGTACACAAATGAAATCCGAGTTATCTTGGAGGAATTCCCGAGCAATAATCAGCTCAAGAACTAGATCAACTTCATCAATTTTAGGGATTTCAAAAATCCAATCATTTTGGGTTCCTCCGAACAAGCCGTGAACTTCACCAGAAGTGAATTAGCAGGCCCGCTAGGGGAAATGGAGGCCGATTGTGATTCATGTAGTAATAAACAATTTCGGGGTGAACAGAGTTTTTCTAGACACCGGGGATGGAAGAGATATCATTTATCTGGATACTCTCAAAAGAATTGGTTACGAAGAATCAAGATTGAAACCTTACGTTGTCATGTTGGGAAGGGTTCTCCAACGATAAAGTCAGAGTCATGGGCACTATTGACCTGGATGTCAAGATCGGAGATTACGATCCCACCCGCATGAAAAAGGTAAATTTTATTGTGGTTGATCTACATTCTCACTAAGCCAAAATCCCAACATTTTACCCTCGTACCCCCTCTAATGTTAGATGTAATATCGTCGGATCAATCATAGATTGACCCGATTACGCACCGCGATCCTACGGATCCCCGCACTCAAAAAATTTCAGATGGTCGTCACGGTTCCACACCAGAGGGCCAAGTTTTATGTTAAAGAAGGGGTTAGGATCGCCGTAAGTCGGCAGCACTTTCTGCTGGATCACATAACCGAGAATCGGGCCGACTACAAATACCGAGGCGACTACACAAGAGGCCCCAGACCAACTTTACTGAGTCCCTAATAGGTCCGAGTCAGGTCAATGTAGTCAAAAAGTCCGCAGCCGATGAGGTCGAATGTGAAACTCTACAGATGAGGGATGAACCTAATTTTATTGTGCATGATGAACTAATCGAAGTGGAAAGGAATGAAAGCTACCCCGATCAAAATATTAAGATTGGAGCACAGTTGACATAGCAGGAGAAAGAGGATCTGGTGTCACAACTCAAGGCAAACCTGGATGCCTTCGTTTGGGTTGTGACAGACATGCGAGGAGTCGAGCCTGAAGTTGCTTTGCATTATCTGAATGCCAAGACAATCTTCAAGCCGATCCAACATGAAACACAGCAATTCTCTCATGAGAAGGAGATAGCCATTAAGGTTGAGGTCGAGAAGTTAGTACAAATGGGCATCATCACGGAACTCACATATCCTACTTCGTTGGCCAATGTTGTTATGGTTAAGAATAGTAATGGAGGATGTGTGTGGATTTCACTGACTTGAACAGAGCTTCACAAGCTTCAAGATGCTGAGTTTTTTAGATGCTTATTCTAGGTACCATCAAGTGAAAATGGTGAACCGCGATAAGAAAATGTTAGCGTTCAGGGCCGCACGCGGCCTCTACTATTATGAGATGATAGCATTTGGACTAAAAAATGCAGGCTCCACTTATCAGAGGATGGTAAAAAAGTTTTTAGTTCTCAGATTGGAATGAATATGGAGTCGTACATCGACAACATGGTCATCAAGTCAGCCCGCAATGGTCACATCGCCAACCTTCAAGAGACATTCGACAATGTCAAGAAACATTCAATGAAACTTAATCCAGCGAATTGCACTTTTGGGGTTCAAGCATGAAAGTTTTTGGGGTTCATGGTCAGTCGAAGAAGAATCGAGGCGAACCCAGAAAAAATTGAAGAACTTTTGAATATGAAAGAACCAACTTGAATCAAGGAAATACAAAGGCTGAATGGAAGAATCAACGCACATGGACAATTCATCTCTAAATCTGCAGAGAAGTGCCTCCCATTCTTCAAAACACTGAAAGGAGATAAGTCATTGACCTGGACGGATGAGTGTTCCCAAGCCTTCAAGGCACTCATGACATATCTCAGGGAATCCACCGTTTACGTCATCCGCTTTTTAGGTGATACTTTATTTTTGTACTTAGCGGCCTCAGACCGACCTATCGCCGCAGTTCTTGTCAAGGAGGGCGGCACCCTCCAAAAACCCATTTATTATGTAAGCAAGGCTCTCAATGCGTCATTATTTTAATGCAGAATAATTAGCTGACTCGCTTGTTGTAGCCGCCTGAAAATTAAGGGCTTATGTTTCCTCGCATACTGTAATTGTATTATCTGATAGTCCACTACTCCAAGTGCTACATCGGCCCGGCCTCTCAGGCTGATTGCTCCACTGGGAAATCGAGTTAACAGAATTCGACATTCTCTACGAGCCTCAAAAAGCCATCAAAGCTCGAGCCTTGGCCGATTTTATAGCAGAAACAAGCTTCAATGAAGAACAACCCAAAGATCAACCTAGTTCACAATCCATCATCAAACCAGGAACTTCAACAATGTCCGTGCCGCAGTTGCCGAGTCATTGTTGGCAGCTATATGTTGATGGGGCCGCGAACCAAAATGGTTTATGGGGCCAGAATTATATTGCTCGAGCCAGGTACTTCCGAAGAGATTGAGAAAGCACTAATATTTGACTTCACAGCTTCGAACAATCAGGCAGAATACGAAGCCGTAATCGCAGGCCTAAAGCTTGCACAGGCTATGAGCGTGAAAAAATGTTGATGTATATTGTGATTCGCAGCTTGTAGTCTATCAAGTCACAGGTTCTTATGAGGCCAAGTGTGAAATCTTACAGTAATACCTTGAGCTCGTCAAAAAGTTGAGAAGTGGATTTAATTATTGCGAATTCATCAAGATAGCTCGTGAGCAGAATATGAGGGATGATTATTTATCCAAATTTTTAGCAGAAGAAGAGGTGAACCACTCATTGGTTATGGTCGAGTACCTCTCTGAGCCAGCTATTAGTCGGACAGAGATCATGGACATCCAACCATCTGCTCCGTGTTGGATCGACGAGATCAGAGCATATATCGAAGATGGAACACTACCCGCCGATCCAAAACAAGCTCAAGCTCTGAGAAAAAGGTCAGTACGCTACACTATCGTTAATGGAATTTTATACAGAAGATTATTTTCCAAGCCTTTATTATTGTCCGCGAACTCACAGGCCAAATTTGGATCGTGAGCCTTCGGACCCACTCCAAGACCTTAGCCCCACGCGGCACCAAGACAGATTAGGAGGACGGCACGCGAATCCCTTCGTTTGTCAGGTCCACCAACGACCTCGCCTATAACACCTGGCTCCGCTACGAGCTCCCTAGTATAGATAAATATCTATTTGTACTATATGTCCTTATTTTTAAATAAGCCAAAGTTTGCTCGGCCACTTCCCTATGAATAGGGCACCATGTAACCTCATTAAGGGGGACAATTATTCAATAAAATTTAAGGCTAAGCCAAATTCTACCACCACCGTGCACCACCACCGGAATCCCACAGCACCACCTTGCATCACAACTTTCATACACTTTTTATAGCCAGATCTCTACCACTAAATCACCGCTAGAACAAGATGATATTTTCGACATCAACAAAGACATGTTGTAATTTCACTTCAATTAGTTTGTATCCAGAAAGACATGTTGTAATTTCATTTTCAGTTAGTTTGTATCCTAAGATTTATCGTTTTAAGATAAGTTTACATTGTTGTAGGATACATCGTGTGTTGTAAGATCCTTCGGTTGTTATAAGTTCTCTTTCTACCTTTTAGTTGAATGACATTGAATCTTTGTATTTAATGTTATACGTTCCGGATAAGGACTTGGTATCCGGAAACGGGGCGTTACAAGCAGTTACAACACAATGTTTATTTATTTAGTTTTTTTATGAAAATAAAAAATACACACACGCCCTTTTTCGTCCCAAACGAAACTCGAACCTTGGTCGTTGTCGGGTTATGACCTAGTGTTCACCACTAGGTCGATACATTGTTGGTACACAATACAATATTTATAGGCGGCTTCTATCGGCATCACAAAACTACTATCGGCACCCTTTATTTTATTATTTTTCATTTAATTCAACACACCACAAAATAGGTTAAGGCACCACACATATATTAAACCTTTGTAAAATTTACACTCCAATCCCTTATCTTTAACAAACTCTAAAATATACATTTAAAACTACAACTTTATTACATATTTCAAAAATATCATTAATAACATAAAACCTTATAATCTCTCTACTCCACCACACTTATAATTGATTTCCCTCCTCATTCAAAAATTCCCCAAAAATTTTGCTGCACTTTCACAAGTCGTCGGTGGTGAAGTTCACCGGAAATCTTCACCGGAAGGGCACTGATCGAAAGAAACTCTTCAAGTCTTGAGGTTTTTCATTATGAAATCGATAGTTTATAGAATGAATCAAGATTTCGCCTCATTTTTTTATTTAAATCGAGGGTCTTTTGTTGTGTTTTTTTTTCAAATCACTGTTTTACTGATTTAGAGGGGTTGAAGGCGATGATAACTCACATAACGTCACATGCCCAACGTTGTTCAAGAATTAGGATGTCATCTGTACCGACGTTGTAACAAACTACAAACGTCATCCATTTTGACGTTAAAGGAACGTCGACATAGCTGATGTTCAACGTATAGAAGGAATGTCCATGATGCCGACGTTAATATATTCCAGGCAAAATAGGCTATTGCTTCCCAACGTCAACCTGACTGACACTCAAAGTATAGAAGGAACGTCCATGATGCTGACGTTAATATATTTCAGGCCAAATATGCCACAGCATCCCAATGTCAACGCGGCTGACGTTCATATGGCAAACCATCGCCAATCGTTGTGGCGTTACGTATATGCATTCGGGTAACGGAAAAACGACGCCGACGGAACCCTTCAATCAATCGGAAAACGCATAAAAAAAACTTGATTTTTTTCCAGAAATCATGGTGTTACATGTTATTGAGAATGTAATAGGGTGACCCATTGACATATTTCAATTATTGAAGATCAAAAAGCTTTTTTAAGATTATGAAAGTTTTTTTATGAAGCTTTTAATGATTTTGATTGTTGGAGAAGATGAAGATGTGTATAATATGGATGTTTTTTTTTTAGAAAATGATGAAGATGTATAGAAAAATGATGAATGGTGTGTAGAAAAAGATGACGAAGAAGGGTTTGTGTGTTTTTTTGTGTCCAAAGCGATTACTTTCGAACCCGGAACATGTATGATGATGAAGGATTTATGTGTTTTTATTTTTATTTAGTTAATGTTGATGAGTTGGATGAAGATTAAGTATGTGGGTTGATATAGATGAAGATTAAATGTGGATTAGATGATTGTATTAGATTAAAAAAGGATTATAATGTTCTATTTTAGTTATCAAAGGACTCAATTGAATTTTTTAAGAATTGTGGTGCTTGAATTAATTTTGTGTCTTTTTTCAGGTCCTTGACGTAAGAAAATAATAAAAATATTATGGTGGTGCCAAAAGTAATTTAAAGAGTGCCAGGATTAAGCGTGGTGCCAAAAACAAAAATATGGTGCCGATAGAAGCAGTCTATCTATAACAATTTTTTTGGCGGTTTATATCGGCACCACGGTTTTTATTCCGACACCACGATTACTTCCGGTTCCCTATAAATTACTTTTGGGAGCACATTGAATATTTTTATTAATTCATTACTCCAACACCACAAAAAAAACGTTAAAATTACTCTATACACCATAAAATAATTACAATTGAGTCCTTTAAAAATAATAATTTCACAAATTAACCTTTTATAATTCATCGTTACAACTAATCCACAAAAAATGATTTTAATCATCTAACAACATTAATCCAAATACTACCACTTTCATCATCAACATTAACATAACTCCATCTTCATTCCTCAAAAAACATAACAAAAAACTCCATCATCTTCATAACTTCATCTTCTTCACACCCTTCACCACAAAATAAAAAGTCATAAACCACAAGATGAACCCATCTTCATCATCTCCTACACTTGAAAATATGCATAGCAATGAAGAGTTTGATGCAATATCACTTGAAGGCATACCATTTCCAACCCATTTTGAAGACCAAATGAGATCAAAATGGTAATTTCTCACACCAAAAATCTTGTTTTCTTTTTCAAAACTTGAAATAGGTGAATGGCTTACCATATCACACAATGAAGAACATGTACAAGCATGATTTGTGGAGAAAAATCATACTTTTTTGTGTTTTCCTATAGTATATAGGGTTTCTCCGGCGTTTGTTACGCATTCGAGCATCCCCGTTCTAATGCCAGAAGTGTTGACATTTGTGACATTACGTTGCAAGTACAGTGTCACTATATGTGACATTGTGGTAGACTCGTAACATCGAGTGGGGACAATTGTAAGGCAGATGCCAAGTGTTGGGATTATTTAGGTTGATGTCCTGACGTCACGATACCTGCCAGATATGCACTTGTGACATCGGATTTACTGACATTACAGACAATCACACTTATTTTACCACTCCTTCGTATTGGAATATACTTGACTTCTTGGTTTTCATATTATTTGCATAGAACCCAAATGAGGACAAGGGTAAGAAGCCATGCAAGGGTGCGTGGGTAAATGATTACGATGAGGCATATTTTGAGGTAAGTTCATACCACATGTTCTTTGGCTAGAATTTTTCCAAAGTTTAACTTGATTGTTGGTAATGAAAATTTCTTCTTTGTAGCATTTGGTTGATGTAATGATTGAGGAAGATCAAGAGTTTCTTAACAATCCTCATAAAGCCATACTTGCTTTAAGGGATGAAATGCCTGAAGAGTTATCAACCGATATGAATTCACTATTTGAAACCGACCGTGTATGTACCTTAAGCAAATTATTGTAATACTTTTGTGTTTTAAAATTTAATTATATTCAGTACTTCTCTTGCTAACATATATTGGATACCCACGAAGATGTAACCAAACATCTTCAAGAGTTAGGAAGAGCTAATGGGGTCGTGAGTGTGAATTTGAGATAGGATATATCTGGGAAACAGAAATCATATATAAAGTACCAATGTGAGAGAGGCGGTGAACAAAGGGACCATTGCAAAGGTGGGAAATATGAAAAAAAAAAAAAAAGGTGGTGGTTCAGGTAAGAACAAGCCAAGAGATTCATCGACAATGAAGTGTGGATGTCCGTTCGTACTAAAAACTACAGAGGATAGAGTGAAGATGTTCTCAACCATAGAAGTAATTAATGGGATTCATAATCACAATACGGTCAGGTTTGAAGAGGGCCATGCATATCTCGGAATAATTGGCAAAAAGACAATGAAACCGTTGCTAGAATGTCCGAGAATGGCATACAACCCAAGTACATACTGAGGAGACTTAGAAGGATAGATGAAAATAATTGCACATCAGTGAAGAAGATATACAATATTCATTCGAGGTTAAGACAAAGAACACAAGAGGGTCGTTCAGTGATACAAGAGGTATACAACTTGGCGGAAAGTACTAGCTCTTTCGTACACTGCCGGCATGTCCAGAATGTAGTGAAAGATGTTTTTTGGGCACATAACGATAGCTTGTCTCTTGCTAGGTCCTTCCCATCCGTGTTGCTTATGGATTGTACATACAAGAAGAACAAGTACAAGATGCCTCAATTTCATATATTTGGTTTCACTTCTAGGGACATGTCATTTTCCAATGGGTTTGAGCTTCTTGGATTGGAGAGTGAAGACAACTACAATTGGGCTCGACTACATTATGAAATGCAATAAGGGACCAAAGTGAGTGTACTTGTTGTATTGTCACTGATAGATTAGAGGCATTGATGCATGCAATTCGTGTCGTATTCCTGAAAGCAAAAAATCTCTTATGCCATTGGCACATTGAGAAGGGTCTTGTGTCTAACTTGAAGACAAAGACGATGGGTGATGACTGGAACAAACGAATGGAAACATGGATTGATGTTATTAACTCTGGTACGGAGAAAGATTTGAATGACCGATTAGAGGAATGCAAGAAGACATTTACTGAAGAAGCAATGTGTTACGTTACAGATACATGGTTGAAAGGACATAAGGAGACATTTGTTTTTGCATTGACCAACTCAATTTTTAACATAGGAAACACTAGTGCCTCGAGGGTGGAGGGAATGCATTCCGTTTTTAAAAATTGGCTAACAACCGGGTTAGGTGACTTGGTGATGGATTGGCAAGCCGGTGCTTGCTGTTAGGAAATCTACGCAGGAACGCAGCGGAATTCAAAATTTTATTTCCTTTTAACCAGGATCGAATTCGTTTAAGCAACAAGCATAAAAAAAGTAGACAAGAGAATACCTTGATTGATCCAATTGGATCGACGCTTTGTCTACAGTTGTAGTTTTTGCACGAAGCCGCCCAAGTGTTCGGCCTCTACCGGTGATCCACACGAACAGCCCGTAGGAATCTCATCATGGATTGCTACCAAAAAAACTCGGTTGCTATACCGACTTTTTCTCTCTCTCAAAATCTCTCTAAGAAGCTCTCTTATTTTTTACAAGAACTATTAGTCTCTTGGAATTGTGATGAACAAAAGAGCCAACCAAGCCTCCCTTAAATAGGATTACCTGCACCCCAGATGAATCACAATCTGATTAGGAGAAGCTTGTTAGTAGATTGAGGAGAAAGAAAACATTTTCCTAATAAAATATGGAAAGTATCTTTGATTTAATTATCTCATTTAATTTAATATCTCATATTAAATATTTCCAAGATATTGTCAATATCTAATATTGACTATCTTTATCTTATTACCATAAATCTATTTTTCATAAATCAATTAATATCTAATATTAATAAATCTCATTAATTAAATTGCACAAACCAATTGTATCCTACACACTTAAAATCTGTGCCCCCTTTAGCCATTAATTGGCTTCCAGAATATTTTTAACTAATATAATGCTATGATTAATTAATTCGCAAATTACATGTGAATCAATATACACAATAAATTTCAATAGACATATACATCATATGTATATTTAATTAATCAACATATCATGTATTTAGTTTATTCATAATAAATAAATACCACCATATTAATTTATCATTATAACACTTTATAGTCGAGATAAAACTTTCCTTATTTGGTTATCGCTATAACCGCATTTTAATCTGGCTAGATGTTCTTATGTGTGGGACCCGATAGGCTTCCGAATATGTTGGCCATAGGCACAAAGTGCAATTATGAAAATGCCCTTCATATCTAACGATCATGGAATAGCGTCTAGCAACATACTATGACCCCCAATCATTGGAAGAGTCAAATGCAATGACTACTACCTTTCATGTGAAACGGTTACCGTGTAAATAGAATCCTATCGATGTTACAATATCCATACGGTCGGTCGTCAAGTGTCAAACATCAATGACCGTATCTTATAATCTGGATATCATGCTTTCTCGAAGTAACTCATTTACTTCCACTTTGCAAAGATTCACGAGAGTAAGACAATCCTTATAAGAAGTCCCTCTCGAATATTTACTCCTATTCATAGGATACGTGATTTCTGGACAAGCAACATGAATCCTACGCATGCTTCAGTATCACACACAATCACTACCACATGATCGCCCCATGGCTAATGGAAACCTCAATAGTGTCAAAGTATGACAATCCACACCGTGATGTTATCCGGTCCCAGGATAATTACACAACCGCCACATATTGCGACACTTAATAAAGTAATACACGTCCACGTAAAGCCCAAGTGTCTCAACACTTTGATAGATAAGATCTATCCGTATCTTTGAAAAGATAGAAGACATCTAATACGTGCTAGTCTAATCATACTATTAATGTCCTAGTTTATAGTACATACGACTAGACACATTAAAGTATCAAACCTTTTAAAATGAGTCGAGATCTCATCAACCATAATCACTATCATGGTTTCTCTCTCACAGTTTGACACTAGGGACGTTATCATATATACAATCACAAATTGGTTTATATAGATAAACGCAATATATAATAACATTAAAGCCATTTATCATATGAATAAACATAAAGAAATAGTAGAAATGATCCGACCCGGTCGGATCCGGTCCAACCCGATTGGGTTAAGGACACTATTTCAACAATCTCACACTTGGCCTAAAACCAATCACTCGTACACACAAGACCAAGTTGAAACACAAGAATCTCATGCAATACTTGCGAATAACTCTAAGCGTGAACGGATCACTATCCGTGGGGACTCAGACTATCCCCATATCATGCTCCAAATGACCAAGTCAAAAGGAACCGCCTCAACACACACATGAATATCTGACGAGACCCTGGTCCTTGCCTAAGCAATGAATCCACTTACTATATCAGCTATATAGAAAAGGTGGAAAAACCGCACAAGATTCAGGAATGGACCTTCTAGATCCATGTACTGCTCCCGCTGTGCCTCCAAGGCACTACTGTGTTTTGGCCTAGTAGCAGAATCTCTAGTGATTTCTAGCTAAGAACATTTCCAGCTCACTGTATCACTTAATCAAAGTGACTGCAAACCCAAATTGTTGCTCCCACTATCTTCATATGATTTAGGGTGCATATCTGTATATCTACGTTTATTCGATTCCAAGTTTCAGTAAACTAAGAACATATCCTTAACACTTTTAAGGATATTCTCGACATATACCAAAATCACTTTCATACTTTACTCATGACTCTTCATGAAATATGTACATCTGGTTTAACTCACAACACTTATGATGGATACTATTGCAGTAACAAAAGGAACCTTTCATAAGTATCATCTTTCACTTTATCTTTTAGGACTCTCTTCCTATCATAGATAGATCCTGAGAATACTGGCCAGCAATATCTCTTGCTATGATCTATGCTAAACTGTTTTAGCATCTCATCTATAGGGTGAACTGTGATAATTAAATAGAATATGAATCTATCACTATAGATTCTTATTTCTAAAATAAGAGCTGCAACCTTCAAGAGATTTCGAAAAGTCCTTGAATTACCATACATTAATTGACTATAACTTGGGATGACAGTTCTTGAGAAGGATATCCAATACCTTGCTCAAAAACCTATGACACTGCCACTAACCCTTCTGCATATAAGGCATATCTTTCCTCTAGATGAAATCAAACTCTTTTGATTAATCAAATTAAAGAACTTATACAGAGAAACTTGTTTGAGGCCATAAATGGTTCTCATAAGCTTACACATCATGCCATCATATATGAACATCAAGCCTCTGGCCCAACATTTTCAACACTATCATATAGCCATGATACGTAGCTACAACAAGCACTATCTGAATAGACTTAAGCATAGCTAGTAGCATAAAGGTAATTACAAGGTTTTTGCCTCGTAGTCCTTTAGCCATCAACTTAGCATGACTAGTAATCTTATTACTATCCATGTTAGCCTTTCATAAAGACATGCTACACCTTTATAGGGACATTCCCTTCAGGTGATACATACTAGGTTTATACCCCAGTTGTCACACATGGAATCTGCTTCAGATACTATGGCTTTTAACCATATCTCTTAATCTTGCCTTCCAAGCATTCCTACATAAGTCGTGAGATCTTATTTCTTCAAGATGAATATACCAGCAGTCCTTTCAGGCGCGTGGTCATCTGTAGACTCATAGAATACTTGTGTGCACTAAGCAGTGTTATGCACCTCATCGCTATGCGGCGCCTGCTCATGTTCCAACGGTTGAATGTCTCTTTGTGGTTCTCAAACTCTTTTGAGATCTCAATTTTACTCTCACTGTTTCTTTTGGAAGAAACACTTCATTTAGAAGTCAGCATGTTTGAAGACAAACACCTTTTGCTCTGCGGGCAAAATAGTATCCAGCGTGCTTGCTAGGATATTCCACAAAGTTTCACATGTCATACTAAGCTCCAAGCCTTTCAGACATTGCCTACTTTCTGAAAGCACGACAACCCTTAATCATCGGTTAAGATGGATTTGATGTTATCGTATTCCACATCTGATATGGAATTTGTTCAACCTTTATTCTTTGAAACTCAGTTAAGTATATGTTTCGTATAAGGGCACTATCCCGAAACAGGTAAGCGATACTTTGCATGGCTTGCGTCACACCTTATCGTATAAAGTGTTGTTTCCATTTTAGAAGCACAACCTAATTGTGTATCCCAAAGATAGTATCCATCAAGGGAGAATCTGATTCTATTTTAGACAGCTTCTGAAACACCTTTCAGGGATTAATTACTTCAATCCAATTGAAGAATAATTCCTAAGTAGTTCATCAATATCTTATTCATACTAGCTCAAATTTTTCAGGCTTTCCGAATTTCGCACTTCACTGAGTACACTTGACTATTTCTAAAAATAGTCATAGAGATTAATAAATAGTTATTTGTGGCATTAATTGTCATAAGCCAGCAAACATCAGTATGTTTACGCTTTAGCCAATTTTTCTAGAACTCATAACCTTTTCATAAAAAGGTATTTTAGTCCTCTTTAGATAAAATACGTATTACCCACATGATTCATAATCACATGGTTCAGACATCATCAGAATGACATCTGATCACACGATTCTCCTCTATAGAGACTATGTCTAGAACACAACCACAAAATATTAAGGATAACATCCATACAAATACTTAGTTGAGATTTCATCACCTAAAAAAAGAGTAAACCCTACCCCCGAGGGTCCCCACTCTCCCTGTCCCACGGGATGAGTGGAGATGTAAATCAAGATCCCCCAGTAGCTCAGAGTCAATGGGCTTACCTTTAACAGGAGGGAATAATTCGCCCCTTGTGGGAATCGAACCTCTGACCTCCCTATCAACTATATAGTGACACCAATCTAGTATGTTAGATCTAGTGACCGTTCAACTTTATCGGAATAACATTTATTCCTTACAATTGAACATGTCTTCTAAACAAATAACTGAACTCATTTTCTTCATAAAAACCGGTACACAATAACATTTATTTAGTTCCTTTATCAGTTTACTAGACTCAGAATACAATACCGAAAATGTTGCAACATTTGCTTCACATTTTTTGTCTTAGTGTATTCCGTATTTAATTTTTCTAATTTAATCAAACTCGTAAGATATCATATATCTAAGAGTTGACTTAAACTTAGATAGATTTATCTCGACACACTTGCCTAAAATAGAAAATTCAATAAGTTCTCTACTTAAGCACATGCCCTAACTTTCCTTTTTAATCCCTTAAGCACTCGTAAATGTTTCTCAATTTAGTCTTCATAAGGCTTTAAGAGAAATCACAAGAGCTATGTCTTCAATTTTCTTTCGTAAAGAAAACCTAAAGTTTATTAAATAGTTTATTTGACCTTTTGAATCATATTCAAAACATGAACCATAATTAACCTTCAAGCAATGATTTAAATAAATAAGTCGATACTTAAATCTTACAATTTTGAAAACAACATTTCTAAAATTCGATGTGGTCATTCTTATCCAACGTTTGAATTAATTGTCATCGTATGACAGAATGATCGTATTGGATCGTATCCAATATATGATTAATTCCCTGAAACTTATTTCAAATGATTTAATCACATCATAAGCTTATGTTTTTCATTAATAATTAAAGTCTTGGAGCACTCCATCAAATATGTAGTCTCCTTGTCTCTAACTACTATAACCGGGTTGCTCGTGTAAATGCTTATTTTAAAGGGATTAAAATTACTTAACCATACTTGAGAACGTTTCTCAAAAGTAACAGTCAATAATTTGGTGTTACTAATCGAGAATTAAAACATAAATATAAAAATTTGCTAAAAGCTACAACATTAAATAAAGATAAAAGAGTGTTGTTGTTTATACATGTAAAATAAAAAATGGTCTTTTGATTTATGATTTTGCTCCCACTAGTCAACTACTCCCAATTGACTTTCAAGAATCTTTCAAAATTTCTTTAGTGGTCAAGATCCCATCTAGTTACCCTGATTACCAACGAGGGCCGATGAATTGGAATAATTCGAAAGGTAGGTAACACTTTACCAATCACATCTCTATGTGACACTTGGTGGTTGACCAGTCAACTCTTTGACACTATACATCTCTATGTGGTAGCCAACCCCTTGTCTCTAAAATAAGACGGTCCTGACGAGGGCCAATCACCGTAATATTCTAGTCAAGTCATAACCCAATATTCGCGAGATCTCATATGATCATATCTCAATAATAACGATATACCCAAGGTAGGTCAACTCCCAACGAGGGCCGATCAGTTGGATCCGAACAAAGGCTCATCACCGTCATTATAATATTGGGAGACAAAATTCCGACTTAGTTTTTGTTGTGGGAGTAATTTTAAATTAATTCACTTAATTAATTTCAATCAATTATGGTCTCATCAAATTTATCTATCTCTATAGACATACATCCTACACATTTATCTAGATCGTGTCTTGTCATGCATCTATCGTATCATATAAAATAAATACGAGCATAAAATAAATAAATGCGTAAAGTAACGGTATGATCATAGACTTTTCCTAGGTGCAGATTCGAATACAAACTGACGAAACTGCGGGTCACAATCTAAGGGTAGCTGCAACCGTCAATAGGATCTTTAATGTGCCATCTCCAATGGGATCTTTATTCTTCTTTCTTTGGTCTCCGTCTTCTGCTCCATTCTTGGTACATAAAATTCTATCTAATAAAATAAATACACCCGCCGCACACGGGGGGAGCTAACAGGAATGGGATAATGCATAAAATAAACTAGGTCACATTCTTCATAACAGTCTAGGACAATTTTAAAACCAACAGAAAAATAAATCATTCACATCTATCATATCGGTCAAGTCCATGATCAATCGGGGTCCATATAATCGTATATATCTACTACATCTAATCCATACAATAAAATCTTATGAAAAAGATAAATACTACAATTACCAACTTGCGTCTTGATTAATTGATTAACGTTTAATCAATCAAATAAATTTTTCCAATCAATTAACTAATTAACATTTAATTAATTAAATGATTTTAATCGAAATAAAAATTAACTGTTAATTTTAATCAATTTCAATTTTAATTTTATTTAATAAGAACTATTCAAAATTAAAATTAAGTCTCTTTTAGTTTCTTTCCTTTTGCCTCTTAATCAAAAGAGATGCCTTTGGTTTTCCAAAACCAAAAGGCATCTCGCTTAGCCCTTTCCAAAATCAAAATTTTGAAAACGTCCTAGGCCTAGGAGTATTCCAAATCAAATATTTTGAAAAGGGCATAGGCATATTCCAAACAAAATTTGGAATGGGCCAAGATTATTTAATGCCATGTGACATTCCAATGGCAAAAACTATTTGAACCATTAGTTTTCCACATGACACAACTAAACAAAAGAGATATCAATGCACAATAAATATCATAAAACGAAAAACAAAATCGGGATCCACCATGAACCACCAGCCGCCATCGCCGGCGGTCACACGGTGGGGAGCCGCCGCCGATCGACCGAGCTCCCTACCCGACTCCAATTTTTTTTGTTTTCCGTGTTTTGCGAATCTAGATCTTGCAACTATTAATTAATTACTACGCAAATCAACTAATTCTTATTGCTTAAGCTCGAACCTGGCTCTGATACCACTATTAGGAAATCTATGCGGGAACGTAGTGGAATTCAAAATTTTATTTCCTTTTAACCAGGATCGACTTCGTTTGAGCAACAAGCATAAAAGAAGTAGACAAGAGAATACATTGGTTGATACAATTGGATCGACGCTTTGTCTACAGTTGTAGTTTCTACACGAAGCCGCCCAAGTGTTCTGCCTCTACCGGTGATCCACGCGAACAGCCCGCCGAAATTGTTAGGAAATTAAACGAGTAGCAGTGGAAAATTAAATTTTGATTTCCGATCCAAGGATCGACTTCGTTTAAGCGATAAACATATAATAAGGAGGACAAAGATTATACCTTTCTAGGTCTTAAAGATCGAAACTTTGACCATCCGGTAGAAGTAGATACGCCTAAGCCGTCCAAGCGTCCGGCCTCTATCAGTTACCACACGAACGCCTTGCCGGAATCCTCCCGGATTGCTATCAGAAAAATTCGACTTCTAGGTCGACCTTTTTCTCCCTCTCAATACTCTCTCTAAGAAGCTCTCTATTTTTCTCAAAAACAATTAGCTCTTGGAATTTTGATGTACAAAAGAGCTAGCCAACCACCTCTTTTATAGAGGTGTAGTGCGCCCCTAGGTCTTCCCAAACAGATTGAGATTAGCTTCTAGTAGATTGATGAGAGAGAAAATGTTCTCCTAATAAAATAAGGAAAATCTCCATAATTGATTTATCTCTTTTATTTTAATATCTTATAATAAATAAAAACTAAATACTGTCAATATCTTATATTGAATATATTCATCTTTTTACCATAAATCTATTTTCCAAAAATCAATTAATATCCAATATTATTATTATGGTAATCTTATTAATTAAATTGCACAATCCAATTGTATCCTCTGGTGACTTGCGCCCCTTTTGCCAATTTATTGGCTTTCCGGAATATTTTTTAATTAATAAAATTTATGTATAATTAATATCTTGTATTTCTTTATTCATAATAAATAAATACCACCATATTAATTTACCACTATAACTCTTATAGTCATGAGATAAACTTTCCTTATTTGGTCATCAACTATAACTGCAATTTAATCCGACTCGACATTCATATGTGTGTGACCCGATAGGCTTCCGAATATGTTGGCCGCAGACATAAGGTGCAATTTACGAAAATGCCCTTCACTTCTAACGATCATGGATAGAGTCTAGCAACACGTCCATGACCCTCAATCATCGGAAGAGTCAATACGCAATTACTACTACCTTTCATGTGTTCGGTTAGCGTGTAAATAGAATCATATCGCTGTAGTAATATCCATACGATCGTAACTTGATCACATCCCATAATCTGGATATCAAGATCTCTCGGAATAACTCATTTACTCCCACTTTGCAATGATTCACGAGAACTACACATTCCTTATAGGAAGGCCCTTTCGGATATTCACTCCTACTCTTAGGGTACGCGATTCCCAGACGACCTTACATGTATACTCCGCATGCTTCAATATCACACCCAATCACTACCGCATGATTGCCTCATGGTTAAGGGAAATTTCACTAGTGTCAAAGCATGAAAATCCATACCGTGATGCCATGTAGACTCCGGTCCTAAGGATAATCACACAACCGTCACATAGTGTGACACTTAACAGTGTAAGTGGGTCAGTCTAACGTGTGTATTCTCTAATACACATCCACGTATAGTCCAAGTGTCACTACACTCCGATAGACGAGATCTATCATTGCCCTTAAAGATAGAAGACATCTAATACGTGCTAGTCTGTTCGCACTGTCAATGCCCTTTTAAAGCGATTAGAGATCTCATCAACCATAATCACTATCATGGTTTCTCTATCACAGTTTAATACTAAGGGCGTTATCATATACACAATATCACAAATTGGTCTAATAAATAAACAAATTATATAATAACAAAAGTGCTTTTATTAATCATAATAAAGTTATTACATGAACTTAAATAGACTGTAAATGACCCAACCCGGTCAGATCCGGTCCAACCCGATTGGGTTTAGGACACCTATTCAACAATCTCCCACTTGTCCTAAAGCCAATCACCCATATGCCTAAGCCCATATATGTAAACATGTTTCTCATGTTTAGCTTATGACAACGCCTTGGTTAACGGATCAGCTATGTTATCATCCGTGTGGACTTTCTCTATCCTTACATCTCCTCTATCAACTATCTCTCTAATAAGGTGATAGCGCCGTAATACATGTTTGGACTACTGATGAGACCTTGGTTCCTTTGACTGAGCAATCTCCCTATTATTTTCACAGTACAGTGGAACTGGACCTTCAATGGAGGGAACTACACCAAGTTCGGTAATGAAATTCTTCATCGAAACTGCTTCTTTTGCCGCCTCTGAGGCTGCTATGTACTCGGCTTCCATTGTAGAATCTGCAGTCGTCTCCTGTTTGAAACTCTTCCAGCTCACTGCTCCGCCGTTAAGCATAAAAACAAATCCAGATTGTGACTTAAAGTCATCCACGTCAGTTTGAGAACTGGCATCTGTGTAACCTCGTAATACCAAATCATCGTTCCTAAAGACTAAGAACATATCCCTAGTACACTTCATGTACTTGAGGATATTCTTGACAGCAACCCAGTGACATCACTTGGATTCTCCTAGTACCTACTAGTCATACTAAAAGGGTACGAGATATCTGGTCTTGTGCACAACATGGCATACATGATAGACCCTATAGCCGAAGCATAAGGGAAATTGGACATGTGTGCCCTTTCCTCCTCTGTTTTAGGACAAGTTTTCTTTGACAGGTAGACCCCATGTGACATGGGCAGCAACCCTCTTTTGGATTGCTCCATGCTGAACCTTTTCTACATCTTTTCTATGTATGTGGATTGTGACAGACCAAGTAACCTTTTAGACCTATCTCTATAGATCTTAGTCCCTAAAATATAATTTGCTTCTCCCAAGTCCTTTATAGAGAAGCTATTGGATAACCAAACCTTAACAGGCTGTAACTTGGGTACATCATTCCCTATCAGCAATATGTCATCTACATAAAGAACCAGGAAGATGACTGCACTCCCACTAACCTTCTTGTAAACACAGGGCTCATCTTCGTTCTTGATAAAATCAAACTGCTTTGATTGTCTCCTCAAAGCAAAGATTCCAACTCCGAGAAGCTGCTTGATCCATAAATGGACCTTTGCAACTTGCACACCATCTTGGCGTCATTGGTTGTGAAACCCTCAGGTTGTGTCATGTACACCTCCTCAGACAGATTCCCGTTAAGGAAATCTGTTTTCACATCTATCTGCCAGATTTCGTAAACATGGTACGCTGCAATAGCAAGCAGAAATCTAATGGACTTTAACATGGCAACGGGCGAAAAGGTTTCATCATAGTCAATACCTTGTCTTTGCTTATAACCTTTTGCCACTAACCTAGCCTTGTAGGTGACTACGTTACCATCCATGTCAGTCTTTCTCTTAAAGACCCATTTACACCCTATAGGAACTATTCATTCAGGTGGATCAACTAAGTTCCAAACTTGGTTGTCTTTCATGGCTCTATCTCAGAATTCATGGCTTCTAGACATTTCTCTTTGTCAGGCCTCATTAGCACCTCCTCGTAAATTTTAAGGTCCTCATCTTCTATGAGGTATACGCCCATGTACCTATCGGGTTCATGGAGTTCCCTGGTGGATCTTCGGGGTGCTACTGTGTTCAGAGCAGGGACTTATGCCACCTCATTAGGTGGTGCCTGCTCTACCTCCATCAACTGATAATTGTCCGTAAGTGGTTCTTGAATTTCTTCCAGATCAATTTTACTCCCACTGACCCTTTCCAGAATAAACTCTTTCTTTAGGAAGTGTCCAGTCTTGGCAACAAACACCTTTTGTTCTCCAGGGTGGTAAAACTGGTATCCTCTAGTTTCTCTAGGATAGCCCACAAATAGACATTTATCAGATATGGCTTCTAGTATGTCAGCCATCAACTGCTTCACATAAGTCGGACAACCCCAAGGCTTAAGATATGCCAGATTCAGTTTCCTCTTAGTTCATACCTTGTATGGCGTAGAATCAACCATCTTTGATGGAGCACGGTTAAGTATGTAGGATGCTGTTTCGAGAGCATACCCCCAAAACAATTTTGGAAGAACTGCATAGCTCATCTTGGATCGCACTAACAAGGTGCGGTTCCTCCTCTTAGATACGATATACATCTGTGGTGTCCCAGGAAGGGTCCATTCAGGTAGAATCTCATTCTCCTTTAAGTAATCTTGAAACTCTCCATCTAGGTACTCACCACCTCGATCGGATCGAAGTGTTTTAATTTCTTTACCTAGTTGTTTCTCCACATCACTTCTGAATTCCTTGAACTTTTCAAAGGCCTCAGATTTATACTTTATTAAGTATATATAACCATAGTGAGAATGATAATCAGTGAAGGTGATAAAATAAAAGTATCCTTCTTTGGCTTGAATTGACATTATGCCGCACACATCAGTATGTATGAGCTCAAGCAATTCATTGGATCTTATCCCTTTGCCACTGAATGGTGACTTTGTCATCTTGCCAAGTAACAGCTTCGTATGTGTCAAACGACTCATAATCAAAATGATCCAATAATGTATATTTATGGAGTTTGGAAATGCGATTCTTATTTATATGGCCAAGTCTACAGTGCCATAGGTCGGATTCATTCAAGTCACTTGTTTTGGCTTTCTTATTGTTTACATTAAGTACATCAACATTCACATATAATATGTAGAGACCATTGTTAAGTATGCCAGTACCATAAAACATTCCATCACGTGAAAAAGAACAACATTTATTCTCAAACATAAAAGAAAATCCTTCAACATCTAATGCGGAAATTGAAATAAAGCTCTTCGTAAGAGCAGGAACAAAATAACAGTTATTAAGCTCTAGTAATAGCCCACTGGGCAATGAAAGAAATTAAACTCCTACGGCTAATGCAACAACACTTGCTCCATTCCCAACGCGTAGGTCCACCTCTCCTTTCTTCAGATCATTAGTCCTTCTTAGTGCCTGCATATTCGTACAAATATGAGAACCACAACCAGTATCTAATACCCAGTGGTTAGGCTTAGAAGAAGCAATATTGATCTCAATCATAAACATACCTGAAGTTGAAGCATTTGTATGCCTCTTCTTCGTGCTTAAGAAAGCCTTGCAGTTGCACCTCCAATGACCAATCTCACCGCAATGGAAGCAATCATCCTTCGATTTGTCTTTAGCTATCTTAGGCATTGGCTTAGGGGAAGCCTTCGCCTTCTTGGACTTATTTTGGGCCTTTCCATTGCCCCTTGAAGAAGTAACGAGCAACACTTGCTTGCCCTTTAGCACGGTTCCCTCAGCAATTTTCAACATGTTCAATAACTCCGCAAAGGGGGAATCTATCTTCTTCATGTGATAGTTCATCACAAACTGTGAGTATGAATCAGATAGAGATTGCAAGATTAAGTCAATACTCAACTCGCGTTCCAACTTGTGGCCAAGCTTCTCAAACCTCTCATCTTTACCACGTGTGACCCCACAGCAGTCCCGGGTGCCACCTTACAACCAAACAAGGCCTTCGAGACCTTGTACCTCTCAGTGCGAGACTGAGAAGCATAGAGCTCCTTTAAGTGTACCATGATTGTGTAGTCGTCCATAGACTCATGATGTTTCTGCAATTCAGGTGTCATGGAAGCAAGCATGATACATATAGCATCAGAACTGTCAGAACAGTGCTTGTTGTACTTCTCGACAGCATCTGCAACCGCGCCCTCTGTGGGATTTTGCGGTATGGGTTCGTCCAAGACATAGCCAATCTTTTCATGCCTCAAAACAATTTTGAGGTTCCTTTCCCAGTCGAGAAAGTTGGTTTCGTCAAGTTTGTTATCGATGATAAAATGAAGGTTCAATTTGTTCGACATTCTACGACAAATAAATAAAGATAGAATAAGTAAAGTTCATGTATACAAAACCTAAAAATTGCACTTTAAATTTTATATAAGGTCTTGCTCCCACTAGCCAACTATTCCCAATTGGCTTTCAAGAATTCGATTAATTCTTTAGTGGCTAGAATCCCATCTAGTTGACTCGATCCCCGACGTGGGCCGATCGACCGGGTCAATTTCGACGGGTAGGTACAACTTACCAATCGCGTCCAACGCGACCTCCAGTGGTTTGACTAGTCAACTTCTTGACAACTCACATCGTCTATGTGATAGTCAACCTCATGTCTCTAAAATCAAACGGTCCTGACGTGGGCCAATAACCGCAAGATTCTTAGCCGAGTCGTAACCCAAATATTCGTGAGATCTCATAACGATTATAGCTCGATAATAACGATATACCCGAGGTAGGTCAACTCCGGACGTGGGCCGATCGATTGGATCCGAACAATGGCTCTTCACCGTCACTATAATATTGTGAGACATATTTATGACTCGATTTTTCTTCATGGGAATAATTTTAAATTAATTCTCTTAATTAATATTATTTAATTACGGTCTCATCAAATTACGTGCATATTACTATGATATCGAATAAAGTAAAACATACACAACATTCCGTGCATAAAATAACCGGTATGATCATGGACTTTTCTTAAGTGCGGTTTCGAATACAAACTGACGAAACCGCGGGTCACAAGCTAAGGGAAGCCGCAACCACCAATGGATCTTTGACATGCACCATCTCCATGGATCTTTTATTTTTCTTTCCTTCTTTGGATCTTCGTCTTTGTCTCCAATGCATCATTACATAAAATCTAACTATTAAATTTTACACCCTCCACACACGGGGGGGAGAGCTAACGGGAATAGGATAATTCAAAAATAAAACTAAGTCACGTTATTCATAACGGCCTAGGTCAACAATAAAATCCAACAGAAAAATAAACCATTCAAATCTATCATATTGGTCGAGTCCATGATCAATCAGAGTCCATATAATCATATTATATCTACTATCTAATCCATACAATCATATCTTATGAAAAACATTAATTTTAAACTACTTTCATCTTTATAGCATCCAATCAATTAATTAATTAACTTTTAATCAATTAATAATTCAATAAAATAATCATGTACTATATTGAAATTAGAATACACAAAACAAAAACGAAAAGGGGTGGCGTCGGCCGGCAGCCGCCGACAGCACAAGGCCGCCGACGCTGCCGGCGAGTTTTAGGGTGGTGGCGCCGCCGCTAGTCGGCCCAGCACCGCCGCTGCCTCTCCATTTTTTTATACTTTTCATGCATCTTTAATTAATCAATATCAAACATGATTTAATCTATTGGATCTATTTACTACGCAAATAAATTATGCTTATTGCTTAAGCTCGAAGTTGGCTCTGATACCACTGTTAGGAAATCAAACGAGTAGCACAGCGGAAAATTAAAATTTGATTTCTGATCCAAGGATCGACTTCGTTTAAGCGATAAACATATAACAAGGATGACAAATATTATACCTTTCTTGGTCTTAAAGATCGAAGCTTTAACCGTCCGGTAGAAGTACATGCGCCTGAGCCGTCCCAGCGTCCGGCCTCTATCAGTTATCCACACGAACGCCATGCCGGAATCCTCCCGGATTTCTATCAGAAAAATTCGACTGCTAGGTCGACCTTTTTGTCCCTCTCAATACTCTCTCTAAGAAACTCTCTATTTTTCTCAAGAACAATTAGCTCTTGGAATTGTGATGTACAAAAGGGCTAGCCAACCTCCTCTTTTATAGAGGTGTGGTGCGCCTCAGGTCTTCCCAAACTGATTGGGATTAGCTTTTAGTAGATTGATGAGAGGAAAAACCTTCTCCTAATAAAAAAAGGAAAATCATCATAATTGATTTATCTCTTTTATTGTAATATCTTATATTAAATAAAAACTAAATATTGTCAATATCTTATATTGAATATATTTATCTTATTACCATAAATCTATTTTCCAAAAATCAATTAATATCCAATATTAATATTATGGTAATATTATTAATTAAATTGCACAATCCAGGTGTATCCTATGCACTAGTGACTTGCGCTCTTTTTGCCAATTTATTGGCTTCCGGAATATTTTTTAATTAATATAATTTATGTATAATTAATATCTTGTATTTTATTTATTCATAATAAATAAATAAAACCATATTAATTTACCACTATAACCTTTATAGTCATGAGATAAACTTTCCTTATGTTGGTCCCTTGAAAAGGCTTTGGTTAAGTTTAGAGGGGGGGTGAATAAACTTAACACTTAAAACTTTGGAGTTAACAAATTCAAGAATTTCAAGACTGCTTTGATACTTGATAATCTGCGATACCTCGATAACTTTCTTGATAAGCGATGAGTCTCTTGGCGCTTTAGTTTCTTGAGTTTGTACAGCGGAATTATATTAAAATTAAGCCTTATTACTTGTTGTTAAAATATGATACTAAGTATTAGATACTTAGCAGTGTATATGTGTGATTTCAGTTGCTAGATTCAGTAGGTTGATGTGTAAAATAAACTAAGTGCAGAATGTAAATCTTTGAAAGTAAGTAGCCGATTTTATAGTGGTTCCGTGGTGTAATCTGTCGACCCACTCTTCTCTGTGACGTTGAAGGTAATTCACTAGAGATCTTTGATGTTGCGATTACAAAGATTCCTAAGGTTGCTTGTCCTTCACCAATAACTATGGCTTCACAAATGGCCCAGGAACATGTAGGATTGCTGCTCCCAGAGTCTTCCACTTTGGTCCTTGAAGGGTAGGATTGCCTCTTCACCACTCTCCACCACAAACAACATCTTTCACACAATTTGTGCTTCACTTGTCTTTCATTCTTTATAAAATAAAGATTGAATCAAATAAATGATTCGATTGCGGCGACTTGATTAGGATGATATAATCGGCAGCTTGCGGTCTTCAGTGTGTATACTTGATGTAGCTTGAATACGAAATACAATTGAAGAATCTTTACGGATCGGTAGCTTTAAGTTCGATGAAGTTCAACAGGTGTTTTTCAACTCGAGAATAGTCTCTTATATTTTTCACTTAAAGTTCATCAATCATCATATTTTTACGAGTTGAAGGTCCTCTATTTATAGGTAGGAGCGCATGTGACTTACATTTGAAATTCAAATGTAACCGTTCTGGTTTTATCCCATCCGATTTGCTTTCTCACTATTCATGGGATGACAATCGTCGAATTCCTTTTGACAATCAAATCTGTCCACCCTTTGACTTATAACCATTGGATAAAAGTCTGAATCATCCCAACGTTCTTTTAATCTCAGCCTTTGATTTGTTTGATAAGTCGAGGTAGTTGGTATCCTTATCCATGTAATCTTCCAATATAATCTTGAATCAATCGAGGTATATTATCGGCGAGTTCATCGATCTGTTTGAGATACCCATCGATCTATTTGAACAACAATTTCTTTGTGTATAAAATACAATGTAGCTGATTTCTTTTATCTAACTTTTATGTGTGAAGTTAGATTACACCTTTTTTAAATATAACCAAGTTCCAAACATCATCCAACTTATGGAACTTAGACCTTGTACACAAGGTATATGTAATCGATTTAGGTCATCACAGACTTGCCTAAATTCGATTCCATATCCTTGACTTAAATTACTAAGTTTGATCCCTTAGCCTTCAGAATCGAGTTTGAGCCCTCACCTTCCAGCTTGATCTTGACGGTTCTGACTAGTCTCTTGACCTATCTACCCTACTGATATTGACCGGTCTGGCGATATAAATCACCGACCATTCTGATCTTGTTTGATCAAACCTATTCATAAATCAAACTCTAATAAACCTATACATTTGATCTAGACATCTTTTAGCCTTTGCACTATAACAACTAGTCGGCACTCATCATCAAAACATAGAAATAAGTCCAACAATTTCCCCTTTTTGGTGATGATGCCACTACCCTCACCTAACAAAGACAAAGCAAAAGATTAAAACAATAAAAGCAGAACAAATTTGATCAATTCTCATTATAATCATTTGTTCATAGTTATTACGATCTAGATCACAGAAAGATAAAATATGATAAGTATCTTTGATCTACTGCCTTCTTTCTCTTTCTGTCTAGCCTTCTCACTTTGTTCTTGGTAAGCTCGATTTGTTCTATCATATCCCACATCCATTCATTTTCAATCGATTAAAAATCAATGTAGGGATTTACTTCTTTCCACCACTTCCATGCTTCAGCCAGGAGAAGATTGATCTGATTCACTCTGAATCCAAACTTCATGTAAAGTTCCTTGAATTCAGCAAGTGAGTCCTTTGCTTTTGTGATAGGCAAAATCCTATCACCTCTGCCACTTCTTCCACCTCTTCCACCTCTTCCACTCTGTAAGTTGCCCTTAAGGCTTTAACTCTTGCCTCCCGAACTTCAATCCCAAGAAAGAGTTTAAACCTTCATGAAATCCTTGTCATGATAGGGTTTGCTTCATTGTAGTACTCCTTCTTGTATTGTCTAAGAAGATCATCGATAGTTGAACTCTGCCAGGTGCGGGTTGCTGTAAGCATTAGTCTCATTCTCCCATCTTTCTGTGCAAAAAGTCCGGCACCTCTTTTTTCTTGTGCTTTGCCTTCTTCCCCTTAGTGACATCATCAACAAACCGGGATAACAGGCCCACGAACACTCTCTGTGTGATAAGCAGATTACTCAGTTGGCCTTCCATGATCTCAGTTCTTGTATCAACTGCAGTAATACTTGATTGCAAAGTCTGTTCCAGTAGATTGATCCTCTCAGTGAGCTTAGGATCCAATCCAGCAGGTTGAGATGTTCCAGCAGCCTCAGCAGGCTTAGGTGCCTCAGCAAGTTTGTCAAGTTTCTGGTGGATGGTTTCAAGTTGATTTTTCGAAACTTTTCTTTTCTTTGTGTTTCCTACCTTGATGCCCCTCACATCTAGCATCATATCATTAACAACATTTTGAGTAGATTTGAAATTTGAAACAACTGTATCAGCAGATTGTATGTTGTCATTTACCAGTTTCATCAGTTCTTCAAATCTCTGTTCTTGTCTATCTAGTTGAGTCCTTAACTGTTGCATGTCATTTCTCACAGTCCTTAACTCATTCAACACTTCTACTGGTACTCCATCAGCTATTACTCCAACAGCTCCATCAGCAGGCTCCTCCACATTATATTGTGGCCTCTGATTGCTCACAACCATTGCCCAACTCCTATCTAGTACTCCAGCAGGGTTAGGTCCTTGGTATTCTTCCAAGATAGGATCAAGGGCTGGTTCTTCAAAAATAGGTACAAATGCCTGTGGGGGATCAATAGCAACATCTTCTTCTTCAGGCATTTGGAACTCCTCATCACCAAAGTCATAGTCCAGCAGCTGCTCTTCCTCATTAACAGCAGTCTGCTGACCATCTTTCCCTATAGTGGTCTTGACTCCAGTAGGCTCCACTACAGCAGCCTCTTCAACAATAGGGGTTTCCTCCAAACCCAAAGATTGTTCCAACCTTTGTCCAGGTGCTGTTTGAGACTCAGCAGTCTGTACCTCCTGTTCCAACCTTTGTGCAGGTGCTGTTTGTAGCCCAGCAACCTGTACCTCCTCTTCAACTGTTGGATCTGGTGCAATATATGCCACCACAACTTGATCAGGGAATATGTCCATGTTTTCCTGTTGAAATTCTCCCATATCCCCAATCCTTCTTAGTAGATTTGCAGTGTTAGTCAGGGTGCCATCAGTGTCAACCCAGTTTTGATATTGAATGGAGTCCTCAGAACTGACACTTGGCTCATCATGATCAGTGACTCTTTCTTCACTCAAATCTTCAGCTTGCTGATCCTCAGGTTGATCAGTAGGTTCAACCACAAATAAATTATCAATCTCACCATCCATTCGGTTTGCACCACCATCTATTCCCTCATTGATTTGTGCCTCAATGTCATCTATGGTGAGATTCTCCTCATTCATCTATCCAGTTTGCTCTTTCTCGGATGGGTATCCGGCCAAGTGATCGCTGCTCTACTCTTGGTTCAGTAAACATGGCACTTCCACTGACTTCACCTGGACCAGAGGGGTGATTGTCATCAGAATCAGATGATGAAGAGTCATCATCACCACCTCTTGGATCCCTGAACTTGATACCCTCCTCTTTCTGTTGTTCATCAAATAAATCCATCAGCCTTGATTGTAACAAAGAGGTGTCAATTAGATCCAGCAATCTCTCCACTCCTAATTTCTCAAAAACCCATTCCTCAAAGTCTGTCATAGGTTCTGCTGCAGGTTTTTGTTTCTTATAGAATCCAAACTTCCATTGGAAGTAATCAGCCACCAGCAGGAGTTTTGGATCAACATACCCTTCTTTCCTCTTCTTCTCATGTTTTTCATAGGGCAAGAATGATCCTTTGAGAGCTTATACAGTACCTTGTTGACCTCCAAAGGTCTCAACAAGTAGATTCAATGTTTCTTCTACAGATGCTTCAAGGTCAGTAGGTTGCTGAGGTTGTATATTTGTACCTACTACTTCCATCTGTATAACACTTGGTTCCCCCTGACTTACATGCTCATCAGTAGGGTTAGCAGCAGACTGATGACGGTCAAATTATACCCGTAAAAGTCATCAACGTTGACCTTAAATCGAGATTAATAATATATATTTCATATTAAATCACATGTTTATATTTATTATTTAATGTTAAGTGATTATTAATATGATATTTGGTATTTATCCGTCTTCATTATTAAAATCCGATTTATTGTGCGATAAATGCTGATTTTGTAGATCACAACAAATCGAGAAGATTAGTGTCATTCAATCAATTATCTCAAGATAAGGAAGGAAGGAAATCGGAGCATTAAATGAAAGATTAATCGATCAACACGCAAGCGCGTGCGGGGGAGCAAGATAGACGAAAAACGATTAACGTGTGCAAAAGTAGGTTCGGTCGACCGAGCCTATAGCTTCGATCGACCGAGTGGGGTGCTTCGGTTGACCGAGTGTGTCAGCTCGGTCACTTTTCGGATTTTTTCGTATTTACCTTCTAGATCCTTCATAAGTCGGCAGAAACTCCTATATAAGCAGCAGCTACGAGAAATTGTAAAGACACACCTTGAATACCTTAGAATATCATTCAATAAAATCACTCTATTCATATCTTGATTCAATGTAGTTTATTGAGGGTGTTCCCAGCAATTTAAGGGCTGCATTATATAAGCCTTTATTTTCTGTTTCTTTTCTTTTAAGTAATTAATCCCCCCCAATTATGCTTTATTGTTTCAGTTAGTTAATTCATAGCAAGATGATGTAGATCTAGGCTATGACGTTAGGGATGTGGCGACGCCTTGTCTAAGAGGATCCCATAACCTACGTCATATGTTTAGTTTCTATTCATGAATCTACTTGATTTAATTAATGCGTATCTATGTTAGTTTATATGAATACTTTACAAATTACTGTTTTACTCTGTTCTGTATGATGAAACGCTGAGAAATATATATTCCGGGATTGAATCTGGGGATGAAATCGTTCGGGTGACCGAATGGAATCATTCGGTCGACCGAGTGTCTATGCTCGGTCGACCAAGCCCCTGTTTGTCTGTT
Source organism: Gentiana macrophylla (assembly GCA_026214975.1). Lineage (NCBI taxonomy): Eukaryota > Viridiplantae > Streptophyta > Magnoliopsida > Gentianales > Gentianaceae > Gentiana > Gentiana macrophylla. Next base: position 56,926,832 of record CM047806.1, on the reverse strand, counting down.
AGTTAATCCGCCACGTCTTTATGGTAGGTTTAACCTAGTTGAATTTATTATCTCAGTAGGTATGGCTACGGCTACGTTGCTCGCTTAGTTTAATTAAAACGTGTAAAAAGGAAATACCAATATAAAACTCTTAGGTAGGCTTATGAATTGCTCTTCACGGACGTTCAGCGTTATCTAGGTAGGTTTATATTGGGGAATTGCATGCACCTGATTATACGTACGTCGTAGATTAGCATGAGACTATAACTTGGTAATTGCTAGTTGGACGAGAGCTTTAGTGTCGTTTAGGAAGTATAAGTCGCCTAACCATAGGAATGTTGCCTGAGCGAGGTGTCACGATTAATATCGGCATCCTTAGTGTCGTAAGCGTGCAAGTTATATGAGATGGATACCCAAAAGGTGAAGTCACGTAATGTAGCACGCGATGATCTAGCAACCTAACGGTGCTAAGTCAAGTTAAAGAGGATGACTCCGTAGCCAATCTAAGATAGATACAAACGGATTGACAGTTAATAAGTTTAGTTTATTATATAAATTATCTAGGTCCAAACGATAAAGACTATAATTGGGGAGGTTAATTACGTTGTGTCGAGTCGTGTCCTTACTTTTCTTGTCTTATGTTGGTCGTAGACCGCCTCATGTCCTTGACATGTTTAATTAATTGTTTGTATATAAGATGATCCACAATTGGTTCCTGTGGGATCGACCTTGATTCACTATAGCTATACTACGATGGGCCTAGTCCTCTTGCTAAATCTTGGTTTATGGTGGTCGAGTATATTATAACCTGATTGACCCCCGATCAAGTTTTTGGCGCCGTTGCCGGGGAACCAACGGTCAATTTTATATATAAATAATTTTCTTATTCATGTCAAGTTTTCGGTTTTAGAGTCTGTTTTTAAGTTTTTGAGTCCCTCTGGTTGTCTGCTCTGTCTGAAAATTCCAGATTCTTAAAGTAAAAAAATATAAAAATATAAAAAAAAATATAAAAACATTTTTATTCGGTCGACCGAGAGACCTCATTCGGTCGACCGAGAATTTAGAATTTTTGTTTTCTTTTGTTTTGTTTTTTATTCATTACTCGCTTACACGGTTTCGATTTGTGTGTTTCGAGTCCGGAATTTCGTGTGTCTGCTTATCCCGTATGTTTAATCCGTGAGGTCCGATGATTGCGGCATGGGAAACCATGTTAAAATCGATCCACGGTCTTTTGTTTTTCTTCCGCTTGCGAAACCAGGAAGCAATAATCTGAGTCATTAATTTTTCATGGCGGTATTGAAAAATAACCCAAAAACATGTGGAGCTACGAATCTAAGATGGGAAAAGCAATGGAAGCAATACCATTAAAGCACAAAGATGGCTCGAAAAAAATCTTAAAGGCTTAAATTCTTCGTGGTACAATGTTGAAGGCAAGGTACTACCCTTTTTTTGCTTATGTTTTACTACCTTTTGGTTTTTGAGCATAAGTTAGCCTATACATGAACCTTAGTATGAATCTTAGCCCGGAGTTAGTTTGTAAGATTAATTTTATTAGTGTGGAAGGTTCTCTTTAAATCTATTTCATCTAGAGGTGTAGGAAACATGTAGTAGTTGAAGGAAGCGGTGAATAAAGAGTTCCTCGTAGTTCTATCAAAATCTCATTGTCCTATGCATGAGATTACTTCTACCGCCAGGGAGCAACAAATTGTGTAGTTTAAGCATTCGCAATCTAAAGAAGACGTTGAGTTTTAAGAGAACACCATCTTTTGCTTTCGTTGATGTTTATGGTGATGGCTTCTCGGTGAACCCACCTTAAACAAAAACGAGATTACACTTTGGGTGACAATTTAGAAATCGAAGAATCTTTGTACATAGGTTCGAAATGGTTTAACCATGGTCGGGCGAGTTCAACCGAGCTTCGCTCAATCAACTCCCCTCCACATGTGATGTACGTTACATGCCAGCCGACAAGACTTAGCATAGCCGATAAACCTTCGGGCTAAACGGGGCTTAATCTTGACGGATTGGCCTGAACTGTCACATATGTTCCAACGAATAAGACGGCGTAGGCTTGCCTACATAACCGACCTTATTCGGAGTACTTTGATTCATTGTTTCTTGTAGTCAAGGCCAAAACCGTAATTTGACCGAGTTTCTTAGAATTCACTAATTCCTAAAACGAGAGCCGAGGTAAGAGCTTTGTATAAATGGTATGGATAAATGTCGTTTCCTAGGTCTCGCAACTAAGGGAAGGGTATTAATCCGCAAAAGCGACAAGCCACCTCTAATAGTGCTCAGAGGGTCAAAGTCTGGCGATCCAAGAATGATAACTGACAAGGATAATCTTTGAAAAGTCGAGCTGAGGACTTTAAACTCAGAACTACTTCTTTAAAACCCTTAGGATTTCTTTTTAGGATTTTAGGTTTACTGTTTTCTTTGAGTCAAATAAGAGTAACGTGACATATGTTGAGGTTTTTTATTTTGCCGTGTTCCGATGGCCATTAGGCTAAGGATGTGCAAAACTTTTTTACTCAATATAGGCCACGTGAATTAGAGTTCCATAGGAGAGTCGAAAAATTGCTAAAGAAAAGGAAATTTAGCAAACAACCTTAAGATGGAAGCATTAAGAGAGCTTGAGAATTATTGAAAATGTAACAGAGAATGATTGGTGTGAACAAGAACAATCTTGGTCAAATTCTAAAACTTTTTAGGTGATCCAAGTGAAAATCCAAAGTGATGTGCAATTCATTCTCGCAATTATCCTTATCTTTCCCTTTACACTTTGTCACCTTCAACCTTTTCGATCCTCTCACCAATCTGCCCCAACAGTTCACATTTCTAACCATTCTTTCATCGCCTCTCTTACTTCCCATCCAATTCACTCTCCCACCCAATCCCATTCCTTTAAACAATTCTCAATCCCAAAAACACAATTTCTTACCCACCCTTTATCTTTTCTTCCCATCCTTATATATATCTTTTCTAAACCCATCATACTCTCAACCTCCATTTTGTTTACAAAACACCTTTGTGTTATGGAATTTGAAATATTGCTAAGCTTTAATGATAATTTTGATTTTCATGATCCTAGTTGGGGAAGTGTAGCTCAACCTAGCTAGATTTTAAAGGTTTTTGGTTCGATCAAAGTACAACTTATCTTTCTACCGGAAATTTTAAATTTCACACTTTTCCGTCTATTCCGGCATTTCTAGATGATGAGTTTTGTTCTGAAATATCACACCGATCCGACCTTGTTGATGACGGTTATGACTTTTACGTGATACATTGGGTTATTAGTAATTTTGAGGAGTAGCTACATCTCCTAAGTTGTTGATATCCAATGCAAGCGAGAAGTTTCGCGCTAAGTATTTGATTTTATCTTTAGCCAATAGGTCGCATTCAATGCTTATACCTTACCAAGTTTCTTTTTCGGATTGAATACCTTTTCGATCGAGTCACCTCGTGTTTTCCCACTTGGGGTAATGCTTTTGATCTTTGTCTTCTCACCCGGTTTTAAGAATATTTATGCGGTGGAGGTTGTAGATGAAGACCACCATCTTTAGTTGCTTGTTTATTTTTCTTTCTATTTAGTATTTTTCTTTTCCTTGTCATTGGTTGTATAAAATAAAGTGGCTTAAACTGCTTTTTAGGTATTTATACCTCATTACTGCCACATTATTTTATAACATCCATAGACATGGTGTTATTAACGGTTTCGTGGAGTTTGTCTGCTTATACAGGTTTTCACTTGCTTCTCCACAAAGTGCTGAAATTTACTCCGATCTTTTTCCTTTACTTGAGAGCCGTTTCCAGAGCTAAGCCTTTTTCTTAACTTCTCATTTATTTTTGTCATTGAGGACAATGCCATGTTTAAGTGGGGGGTAGGAGACTTACCTATGTTATGATTGAAAATTGAATGAAACGGCACATGATTGAAAAAATTGAATAAATGCCACATTATTTATCTCGTACCCTTAGAATTGTGAGTTCCTAGCTAAGAATTGATAGGAAAGGAACCAAGTTTCATGAGTACGCAATCATTTTATACTTATGTTAAGTAAATTTAAGGATATTCATGCCCGTTTTTGCAAGTAGTTATTTATTATTCAATTACTCAACTCGTGAATCGAGTATACCGCGCAAATCATAATAATCAAGAAATTATGTGTACATTGCATAGATGATTGGTTATGTAGACTTAGTGACGATACTTATTGGTGATGTATTCTTATCTTCTTGCCAACAAAAGCGGAGTAATAAGCTTGAGACGTACTGTGTTTTAGCAAAATGTTAGACACTTGGGCTTGTAGTAACATTACCAAAGTAGCCCCGCCGCTTGTGGTAATATTCGATGCTATACATGATCTAAGATAGGGGATACTCTAAAAAGTTTTCTTCCTTGAGATTAATAGTATTTGAAAAATATGAAGAATTGAAGAAATTCAACTTTTAAGAGGCTTTGAGTAGTACTCGGTCTCCAAGTCCAAAAACCCTATAGATACGCTCTTGCTTATTGCTCTAGTGCTTCAAAAATTTAAAGGCTTGAGAAGTATGAATACTGAGGTTGGTAGGTTGAGATTACGAAGTTGGCATAAACTCTAATCTTGCTACGAATATATAAAACTAAATGCACATGCACACATCACTTCGATTCATAATGAGTAGTGAATAATGGATATCTTATGAGCATGACTAGTATGAGTTGACTTGAGCTTCTTGCGTAAGTATGACCTGACCATGGGAAATGTTGTCTTGGAAAATGACTTATTGATGCTTTGTTCGGGACGATCAAAGTCTAAGTGGGGGGTAGTTGATGACGGTCAAATTATACCCGTAAAAGTCATCAACGTTGACCTTAAATCGAGATTAATAATATATATTTCATATTAAATCACATGTTTATATTTATTATTTAATGTTAAGTGATTATTAATATGATATTTGGTATTTAGCCGTCTTCATTATTAAAATCCGATTTATTGTGCGATAAATGCTGATTTTGTAGATCACAACAAATCGAGAAGATTAGTGTCATTCAATCAATTATCTCAAGATAAGGAAGGAAGGAAATCGGAGCATTAAATGAAAGATTAATCAGATCAACACGCAAGCGTGCAGTGGGGAGCAAGATAGACGAGAAAAATGATTAACGTGTGCAAAAGTAGGTTCGGTCGACCGAGCCTATAGCTTCGGTCGACCGAGTGGGGTGCTTCGGTTGACCGAGTGTGTCAGCTCGGTCACTTTTCGGATTTTTTCGTATTTACCTTCTAGATCCTTCATAAGTCGGCGAAAACTCCTATATAAGCAAAGCACTACGAGAAATTGTAAAGACACACCTTGAATACCTTAGAATATCATTCAATAAAATCACTCTATTCATATCTTGATTCAATGTAGTTTATTGATGGTGTTCCCAGCAATTTAAGGGCTGCATTATGTAAGCCTTTATTTTCTGTTTCTTTTCTTTTAAGTAATTAATCCCCCCCCCAATTATGCTTTATTGTTTGAGTTAGTTAATTCATAGCTAGATGATGTATATCTAGGCTATGACGTTAGGGATGTGGCGACGCCTTGTCTAAGAGGATCCCATAACCTACGTCATATGTTTAGTTTCTATTCATGAATCTACTTGATTTAATTAATGCGTATCTATGTTAGTTTATATGAATACTTTACGAATTATTGTTTTACTCATTCGTATGATGAAACGCCGAGAAATATATATTCCGGGATTGAATCGGGGATGAAATCGTTCGGGTGACCGAATGGAATCATTCGATCGACCGAAAGTGTCTATGCTCGGTCGACCAAGCCCCTGCTTGTCTCATTAGTTAATCCGCCACGTCTTTATGGTAGGTTTAACCTAGTTGAATTTATTATCTCAGTAGGTATGGCTACGGCTACGTTGCTCGCTTAGTTTAATTAAAACGTGTAAAAAGGAAATACCAATATAAAACTCTTAGGTAGGCTTATGAATTGCTCTTCACGGACGTTCAGCGTTATCTAGGTAGGTTTATATTTGGGAATTGCATGCACCTGATTATACGTACGTCGTAGATTAGCATGAGACTATAACTTGGTAATTGCTAGTTGGACGAGAGCTTGAGTAATCGTTTAGAAAGTAAAAGTACGCCTAACCATAGGAATGTTGCCTAGACGAGGTGTACGATTAATATCGGCATCCTTAGTGTCGTAAGCGTGCAAGTTATATGAGATGGATACCCAAAAGGTGAAGTCACGTAATGTAGCACGCTGATCTAGCAACCTAATCGGTGCTAAGTCAAGTTAAAGAGGATGACTCCGTAGCCAATCTAAGATAGATACAAACGGATTGACAGATTAATAAGTTCGAGTTTATTATATAAATTATCTAGGTCCAAACGATAAAGACTATAATTGGGGAGGTTAATTACGTTGTGTCGAGTCGTGTCTTTACTTTTCTTGTCTTATGTTGGTCGTAGACCGCCTCTATGTCCTTGACATGTTTAATTAATTGTTTGTATATAAGATGATCCACAATTGGTTCCCTGTGGGATCGACCTTGATTCACTATAGCTATACTACGATGGGCCTAGTCCTCTTGCTAGTACTGGTTTATGGTGGTCGAGTATATTATAACCTGATTGACCCCGATCAAGTTTTTGGCGCCGTTGCCGGGGAACCAACGGTCAATTTTATATATAAATAATTTTCTTATTCATGTCAAGTTTTCGGTTTTAGAGTCTGTTTTTAAGTTTTTGAGTCCTCTCGTTTATCTCGCTCAATGTCTGAAAATTCCTGATTCTTAAAGTAAAAAAATAAAAAAATAATAAAAAAATATATAAAAAAATTTTTATTCGGTCGACCGAGAGACCTCATTCGGTCGACCGAGAATTTAGAATTTTTGTTTTGTTTTGTTTTGTTTTTTATTCTGTTCTGTTTACACGGTTTCTGATTTGTGTTTTCGAGTCTGGAATTTCGTGTGTGTCTGCTTATCCTCAGATGTTTAATCCGTAGAGTCTGATAGCGACATGGGAAACCATGTTAAAATCGATCTACGGTCTGCTTTGTTTTTCTTCCGTTTGCGAAACCAGGAAGCAATAATCTGAGTCAGTAATTTTTCGCGGGCGCTGAGAAAATAACCCAGCAAACATGTAGAGCTACGAATCTAAGATGGGAAAAGCAATGGAAGCAATACCATTAAAGCACAAAGATGGCTCCGAAAAAAATCTTAAAGGCTTAAATTCTTCGTGGTACAATGTTGAAGGCAAGGTACTACCCTTTTTTTTGCTTATGTTTTACTACCTTTTGGTTTTTTGAGCATAAGTTAGCCTATACATGAACCTTAGTATGAATCTTAGCCCGGAGTTAGTTTGTAAGATTAATTTTATTAGTGTGGAAGGTTCTGCCCCAAATCTATTTCATCTAGAGGGTGTAGGGAAACATGTAGTAGTTGAAGGAAGCAGTGAATAAAGAGTTCCTCGTAGTTCTATCAAAATCTCATTGTCCTATGCATGAGATTACTTCTACTGGCCAGGGGAGCAACAAATTGTGTAGTTTAAGCATTCGCAATCTAAAGAAGACGTTGAGTTTTGAGAGAACACCATCTTTTGCTTTCGTTGATGTTTATGGTGATGGCTTCTCGGTGAACCCACCTTAAACAAAAACGAGATTACACTTTGGGTGACAATTTAGAAATCGAAGAATCTTTGTACATAGGTTCGGAAATGGTTTAACCATGGCTGGGCGAGTTCAACCGAGCTTCGGCTCAATCAACTCCCCTCCACGTGTGATGTACGTTACGCCAGCCGACAAGACTTAGCATAGCCGATAAACCTTCGGGCTAAACGGGCTTAATCTTGACGGATTGGCCTGAATCATCACATATGTTCCAACGAATAAGACGGTGTAGGCTTGCCTACATAACCGACCTTATTCGAGTACTTTGATTCATTGTTTCTTCTTGTCAAGGCCAAAACCGTAATTTGACCGAGTTTCTTAGAATTCACTAATTCCTAAAACGAGAGCCGAGGTAAGAGCTTTGTATAAATGGTATGGATAAATGTCGTTTCCTAGGTCTCGCAACTAAGGGAAGGGTATTAATCCATAAAAGCGACAAGCCACCTCTAATAGTGCTCAGAGGGTCAAAGTCTGGCGATCCAAGAATGATAACTGACAAGGATAATCTTTGGAAAGTCGAGCTGAGGACTTTAAACTCAGAACTACTTCTTTAAAACCCTTAGGATTTCTTTTTAGGATTTTAGGTTTTCTGTTTTCTTTGAGTCAAATAAGAGTAACGTGACATATGTTGAGGTTTTTTATTTTGCCGTGTTCCGATGGCCATTAGGCTAAGGATGTGCAAAACTTTTTTACTCAATATAGGCCACGTGAATTAGAGTTCCATAGGAGAGTCGAAAAATTGCTAAAGAAAAGGAAATTTAGCAAACAACCTTAAGATGGAAGCATTAAGAGAGCTTGAGAATTATTGAAAATGTAACAGAGAATGATTGGTGTGAACAAGAACAATCTTGGTCAAATTCTAAAACTTTTTAGGTGATCCAAGTGAAAATCCAAAGTGATGTGCAATTCATTCTGCAATTATCCTTATCTTTCCCTTTACACTTTGTCACCTTCAACCTTTTCGATCCTCTCACCAATCTGCCCCAACAGTTCACATTTCTAACCATTCTTTCATCGCCTCTCTTACTTCCCATCCAATTCACTCTCCCACCCAATCCCATTCCTTTAAACAATTCTCAATCCCAAAAACACAATTTCTTACCCACCCTTTATCTTTTCTTCCCATCCTTATATATATCTTTTTCTAAACCCATCATACTCTCAACCTCCATTTTGTTTACAAAATACCTTTGTGTTGCGGAATTTGAAATATTGCTAAGCTTTAATGATAATTTTGATTTTCATGATCCTAGTTGGGGGAAGTGTAGCTCTGACCCTAGCTAGATTTTAAAGGTTTTTGGTTCGATCAAAGTACAACTTATCTTTCTACCGGAAATTTTAAATTTCACACTTTTCCGTCTATTCCGGCATTTCTAGATGATGAGTTTTGTTCAAAATATCACACCGATCCGACCTTGTTGATGACGGTTATGACTTTTACGTGATACATTGGGTTATTAGTAATTTTAGGAGTAGCTACATCTCCTAAGTTGTTGATATCCAATGCAAGCGAGAAGTTTCTGCGCTAAGTATTTGATTTTATCTTTAGCCAATAGGTCGCATTCAATGCTATACCTTACCAAGTTTCTTTTTTTCTGATTGAATACCTTTTCGATCGAGTCACCCTCGTGTTTTCCCACTTGGGGTAATCTTTGTGTTTCTTCCATCTTTGTGTTCTTCTTGACATTGCTCAACAACAACTTTGTTCACTTTCAATAGACTCAGCAGCCTTAGTTGAGGATTTAACAACATCAACAGCAGGTTCAATCTCAGTAGTCTGCTGTGACTCTTCAGCAGGTTGCTCAACAACAACCTATGCTTCCTCATTAGGCTTGATAATAGTCAAGGGCTCAGCCTCAATGGCTTCTTCTTCTTCTACTGTTTCTTCTTCTTCTTGTGCCCTTTGAGCCTCTAAGATTTTCAATTCTTTCCTCTTTCCATGTTTCTTCTTGTGGATAATCTCTTTCCTTCTCTTGGAAAGTGGCTCATCTTCAACTTCAATTACAGTAGACTTTCTCTTCTTACTGGCATCTTTCTGTTGTTCCCTCAATATCTCAACAACAATTTTTCTTGCAAAGAATAAAGCAGGTCATGAATTTCAACTTCACTGGACCTCAAAGCAGACTCAACAATCTGTCTTTGTTTGCTTCCTTGTTCTTTTAGATTTTAATACCTCTGTTATCTTCCTTGTATCTGCAGCCTTTCTTTTCTCAGTAGTTCTCTTTGGTGCAAAGAGTTTGATGATTTCTTAACAGTTTGCTTGACCTGCTCACCACCAGCATCACCATCATCTCCATCATCATCACTTCTAACAGCCTCTTCAACACCTTCTTCATCATCATCCAGACCAGGGATAGCATAATCAATCTCTTTCTTGTATCTGGACAGATTGATCTTTTCAGGTGCAACATCAGGAATCTCCAAATGATTCAGCAAGGTCTGAACCATCAATCCTAAGGGTAAGGCCTTGGATTTCCTTTTCCCTTCTCTTTCTTCCTTGGCTACTTTCTTCATGTAATGGATAAAGTATCCAGCCCAATCAAACTTCATACTCCTGCATATAATCATCATCAGTTCTATCTTAGGTCCTGATAGAGTATCCATACTTCCAACCAATCCAAGTATGTTCTTTGCAATGAGTTTGCTCAGCAGACTGTACTCATTCCCAATGTGTGTACAATTGATCCTGAATAGATTTGATGGCTTCATTTGTTTTGATTTGATCAACAAAAGCCATCTTGGACAATCCCATTGCTTCAGGATTTACTGGACCATCCACTACTTCTTCAAAACCAAAAACTTCCCTCAGTAGACTTGGGGAAATCTCAATCTCCTGGGCATTCACAGTGGTTTTGAATGCCTCTGTACCTTCTTGTATTACAATGTTCCTCCAAAAATTGACAACATTTGTATATGAAATTGTTTCCAGTCTTATGTTCAGCACATTCTCCAGACCTGCGTATCTCCTTATTCTTCTACCAATGTTGATAGCTAATTCAGTTCTATTAGCATCAACAACAAAGCCTCTAACACTTTGGCTTGATTCAATCTGGACATCAATCTTTTCCGCCATTGTTGTAAGAAAAAGATGAAGAAGATAGATAGTAAATCTGTGTTCACATAGTGTAAATTTTCAGAGATAAAGCAGATTTTGCGAGTAGAGAGTATCTTCAGATGATTTAGGTCTCAGATATATAGACAAAGTGGGTAGTTGTAATCGCAAGCACGTACATTGATGTTAACCACGATTAATCTGAGTGAATCATGTCTTGACACGTGTTCCAAAACTCCTCCATAATGTTTTGTAACCGTTAGATCGTGTTAACTAGGGTAATAATGGATAGAATAAATATCCCGCCAATTGCTCTTTGACTTTAATAAATTTTGACTGTATAACATTCCATTCAGCAGGGTTGTCCTCAGCAGGGTTGGCTCGTGATCTGGCGATAAAGGTGCTTCAAAGAGGTCAGCGACAAGGTGACTCTGCTGATCCTTGATTTCTTCTGTTTTTGTTCAATTGATAATACAAGATCAAGTTTAATACCAATGACTGATCTGTCAAGTGAGCTCACCCAACATGACAAAGATCAATCCCCTTGGCAACCTCATTTGCTCAATTGTCCAAACATAAGAACATGGAATTGTTGATACCAATGACTAATCTGCTAAGTGAGCTCACCCAACATAGCAAAGACTAATCCCTTGGTGAATTCCAAATACCTTTGCTGAATATCACCAACTTTTATAATTCCAAGTTCAAATCCTTAGTTTAGCAAATCTTTCACTATCAAGTGGTTTAGTGAAAATATCGACAAGTTGATTTTCAGTAGGGATATATAGAACCACCACATCTTTCTTTTCAACATGATCTCTTATAAAATGATGTCTTACATCAATATGTTTGGTTCTTGAGTGCAAAACAGGATTTTCTATGATTGCAATTGCACTTGTGTTGTCACACATAATTGGAATTTCCTTTTCTTCAATTCCATAATCCCTTAATTGTTGTCTTAGCCATAGTACTTGTGCACAAACAACTTCCAAAGAAGAATGTATTCACCAAAAGAAGTGGAAGTTGATATTGAATTCTGCTTCTTGTCGAACCAGAGACCAGATCTACTTCCCATCAACCGACGAGTTTCTATAGTGCTTTTTCTATCAATCTTGCATCCAAAGATAATCGAAACTGAGTAGGATATAACTTTGAAGCTTCCATCCTTGAGAGTACCATATCCCTACTCCTAAAGTCTCCTTTAGGTACTTGAGAACTCTCTTTCATCGCACCTAAGTGACTTTCTTTAGGTTTAGATTGAAATCTTGCACAAACACCTACAACAAAGGATATATCAGTCTGGCTGGCGAAGAGATACAAAGAGATCGCCAATCATCCTTCTGTATAAAGTCTGATCAACATCTTTGCCTTCTTTATCTTCATCCAATCTAATATTTGTACTCATTGGAGTTGATATCTTAGTGCTGTTTTCCATACCAAACTTCTTCAGCAACTCCTTGGTATACTTGGTTTGATGAATGAAGATTCCATCTTTCATTTTTTAACTTGCAATCCCAAAAAGTAGTTCATTTCTCCCATCATACTCATTTGGAATTTGCTCTTCATTAGATTTGCAAACTTTTCACATAACAATTCATTTTCAGAACCAAAGATTATGTCATCAACATAAATGCATCAAACAGGTCTTTGTCCTTCTCATTTATTCTGAAAAGAGTTTTATCAATGGTGCCTTTTGTAAAACCATTGTCCACCAAGAATTGAGATAAGGTTTCATACCAAGCTCTTGGTGCCTGTTTCAATCCATAAAGTGCTTTGTTGAGTCTATATAGTTTATCTTCTTGATCTTTAACTTCAAATCCAGGAGGTTGCTGTACATACACTTCCTCCTCTAGAATGCCATTCAAAAATGCACTTTTGACATCCATTTGATATACTTTGAAGTTCTTATATGCAGCATGTGCCAAGAATAATCTGATAGCTTCCAATCTTGCAACATGTGCATAAGTTTCATCAAAATCTATTCCTTCTGCTTGAAAATAGCCTTTTGCAACTAGTCCGGCCTTATTCTCTTACAATGGTACCAGATTCATCAAGTTTATTTCTCAGATACCCATTTAGTACCAATGATATTTGCATGACTTGGCCTTTCAACTAGTGTCCAAACTTGATTTCTTTCAAATTCATTTAACTCTTCTTGCATAGCAATTATCCAACTGGATCTCAAATTGCTTCTTCAACAACTTTTGGTTCCATTTGAGATAGAAAACAAGTAAACATAGCTTCCAGCTTGTCTTCTAGTCCTTACACCTTCTTGTACATTGCCAATAACTTGTTCAACAGGTGATTCCTTAACCATTGTGGATTCTCGTTAGCTTGATTATCGTGAACCTCATCTTCATGAGGTCTCGATGTAGCTTCTTCAACAACAACAGGGTTCAAGTGAGATCCTTGAATTGCTTCATTGTTGCATCGGAATGTCACCAAAGGGTGTTCAACGAAGCGATGATCGAAACTTTTAAGTCATTGAATCTTTCCAAAACTTCAACACAACTGGATCGGTGACTTGTTGATTCTCAATGAGTTCACAATCTTCATCTTCCATACCAGTGAACTTAGGTTCATCAAACACAACATGGATTGTTTCTTCATGTTTCAATGACCTCTTGTTCAAGACTCAATGCCTTGTCGATCAAGAATATCCCAAGAAAATTCCTTCATCTCGACTTTGGTTAGAATGTCTTCAAATGAACCTTGTGATTTAGGATAAAACATTTACTTCCAAATGGATGGAAGTAATATAAATACAAAACAAACAAGTAATATAATTTATAATCCGGTATCTCCCAAGTATAAGGATCGTAGTATAGCGATTGATACCGGTCGATCACAGGAATCGAGGTTGTTTAATCTAGTTTTATTGATTCTTCCTAAGAACGCCACAACACAAAACAAAACTAAAACGAAAGCAAACAAATAAAGCCGACAGAGGATCAACAATCCAAAGCCGTGAAAGATCGCTTAGAACCGCACTAACTAAACTAATTGTAATCTATAAACTAAGGAAACAACTCAATTAATTTAACGAAGAACAAGCAATGATCCACCTATCTCACAACTCTCAACTTCTACCCTAGATCGTTTGGTGAAGATTAAATAAAGGTTGTGGTTCACCTATCAAAGGTATGAACTTCTACTCGTAGATAATCCGCCTATCAATCTCTCATCTCTCGATCTATAAGATTGATGCTATCAAAACAAGGTGTAAGATCTCTCAATCTAGCAACCTAGAAATTCAACCTATCAACTCTCGTTATATATAGGTTAAAAGTCTAATCTTTCCTATGGTGATCTAGGTTTACATCGATTTTCATCATATAGTAAACATCAACATGCAATTAATCTCTCGATTTCAATTGCAACATAACAAATAAACATCGAAAGAAACAACTTTAATTTAAATACTCACAAACATCCAAAGATTGAAATTGAAAACGTTATGGAGATTGGCTTCACATGCTTGTTCAAGGAAGCCTTAGCTTCTAATCATCACCGAAATCGATCAACAAAATAAAAGGAATAAAAGATGTTTTTGACTGAAAAGAAACAACAAAAGTCGCCCCAAAGGGCTTGTGGCGCCTAGGGTCGAAATATGGTGATTAGGGTTGGAGAAATCGCGCTATTTATCGGTTTTTAGGTCGGTTTCACTGAGTCGGTGCCATGGACGCCCGTCCACTAGCTTGGACGCTTCGTCCAGCCTCTATGAACGGAGAATGAACGCTCGCTCAAGATGCTGCGTCAACTCTCTCGAATGTAAAATACGATTACGGACGCCGATTCACTTTTATGGACGCCCGTCCACTACTCAGCTCCAGTATTTTGCTCATAACTTCACTTCTAGGGCTCCGAATGAGGTGATTCAAGATGCGTTGGAAATCTATTTAAATCCTCTACAACTTACATCAAGACAACTTTCCCTGAAAGTGCCTACAAGTGTGGACAAAATCCCCATGAAGTGCCTGGTTCCGGTTTCTTCAATGATTCTTCACTTAAACATCTTTCAACTCTTCCATCTTCATGTGATCATCGTTTAAGCTCCTTACTCATCATGAAAACGTATCTAACAACATGATAGAAACATGAAAAATGTAACATCATACGAATAAACATAAAACCAAAGAATTAAACACATAATTTAATCACTTTTGCAATTAGACCCTTAAAAACATCACTCGCTTAATATTTCAATATAAAGGCCAATTCCTATGCAAATAATATAAATACGGGAAAATCATCGTAAAATATATCGTTATAAAATGTACAAAATCACCCTTAACAACTCCCCACACTTAGCTTTTTTTCGTCGTCCGAGCAAAACAAAACAAAGTAAAGGCTCGAGAAAAGTATAGACATCTTAACACATATACCACAGATTCAAATAAATTAGATGTTCACCCACGTGAGTGTGTGCATAGCCATAACAAACTTCCACTAAATCCAAACTTGAGGAACTCAAAGTAAAACTAGCTAATACCCCCTAGTAGAATAGCAATAAATGACACTCATAAGGTGCACCCTACAAACGTGACATATCCTGAAAAGAATGATCGAACATATCTAGGGCCTTTCTGAAATACTCAGAGGATAATCCCTACAGCATATCTATCAGTTTATACTGGGGATAAGATTAAGGATAACTAAGCCTTATATTCATTTCATAACAATTCTTAAGTTGATTGAATTCATTCACTTTTTAAACACACATTAGAATGAGCTATTGCCCTCATAGCAGAATAGGACATTTCAAGATAATACCCTACCTTACTCCAATCATAAGGCAGCTTTTCCTAACTGTCGTGAGCTTTTAGCCATCATAGTGGAATAGGACATACGTGGTACACCCTACCGCACCCAAATCATAAACCCGACTTCCGACACACACAATTACAATTATGTTTACTTAGAGATTTCAATGGTGGGCAAAGTGGTAAAGATTATTTTCTAGTAGCACGCACCACCGAGCATAACACCTCAAGTAAACAATTTATTACTATTGCAAAGACTTAATCACGCTTCACTTATCACATTCAAACTTACAGATATTCACAAGATGTCATACTTTAATCCTAGAATACAAACTACTAAACTTCTCAAGAATTGTACATAAGCAAAGAAACATGCTATAATCATCAAAAATCTCCAACTAAAATGGGGTAGGCTTTCAACATTTAGCTCATCATTTACTATGGCATGTGAAAAGAGTGTCGGGTGAAACAACTAAAATTACTAAATATACGAATATAGCAAAATGATATAAACTCAAGCAAAGATATGCCTTTGTCTACTCGGGATATAACAAAAATTTTAAAATTAAGCACTTTTCATAGAAATACTATAGATTAAGCAAATGTATAAATACATAAACCCTCCCCCACACTTAGATTACAACATGTCCTCAAGTTGTACAGAAATAAAAGAAAAGAGAACTTAGCCGATTGTAGTTCTAAAGAAGCAAGCCTGGAATGGGTGCACTCACCCGTAAATGCTTGACGAATCCAATGAGATCGTGGACCATCCACCGGAAAACTGATATCGTCTCAAACGCACAATTGCTAACGAAAAAACATCCCGCACACTTGACAAACATGAAATACCTCGACTAGGGAGTAAAACATATAAAGCACAGGAAAAGAAAGGTCGAAGAGATTTTTCAACTTAGGCTCACATAAAGATGGAAAACACATACATGAAATATTACAAAATAGTAGGCTAGGTGCAATTATATGTAAATGCAATACAATGAAATCTACGTGAAAATCCTAAAAATAAAATAAAAACGAGGTAGTATTACGGAAACCGACAGTTAACTACACTCAAAAAGAAAAATAAACTAGGTGGTATTACGAAAACCAACAGTGACCACACTTAAGAAAAATAAAAGGAAAAATAGAAAAACAATGCAACTATATGAAATGCAACTAAATGAAATGCATTTAAATGATATGCAAAAAGAAAATAAAATAAAAGAAAGAAAACTAGCCCATTATATGCAACACGACATGTATATAAATAAACGCTCACCGATAATGACAAAGTTATGATAAACGATAAAGGTCGTTCATTACATGCAATCGACGCGCTTAAGACTTATCGAAGGTGATAGCATTATGGAAACCAACGAGTTAGCTATCTAAATGTATATAACTCATATGGAGAAAGGACGTAGCATACGGAAAACCGGCGTAGCTACCCATATGAACTATAAAAACAAAGGAAGCACGTAAGTCTTAAAAGCTTAAAAGATTCATCGGAGCGGTATGTAGCATACGAAACCGACATTAGCTACTAATTAACCATAAGAACGATTTATAGCTTACGAGAACCGATATCACTATAACATGCCTAGATGAATCATATATAAGGAATTGATCAATTATCTAACATGGATTCATAGATGGAAAGGTAAAAACATATAAGTTCGTGGGCATCTATGTAAAAATCAATTAGCCACGAAGTTCGAATGAAAAATCCACATCAAATAAAAGCATTGAAAATAAAATCAAGAAATTTAGAACTCTGGATCAACCCCGGACGAACGTCACTTAGCTTTAATCGACGGGCGTTCCACCTTGCGTGACGCTGCCGCGCTTTGAAAACCGACCGGACGGGCGTCGTAAAGTATAGACGCTCGTCTGGTCCTCTAAATCGAATGAGATTGAAAATATTTGAACGGACGACGGCCCAATACTTCCTAACGCCGCTCACTGCAGATGAAGAATCGGGGCGGGCGCCCAATGTAATGTACGCCGTCCATACAACAAGAATGCACAGATAAAGAGAAAAAACACAGCAAAACCCTAAATACTTATGAACACAACACAAAGAACACGTATCACAAAGACAAAGAAATTATCAAATTAAGCACAGGGGTTAGACTAGGTAACACATAAACATATAAAGTTCACGTAAAACAAGTTGAGTAAAAAACTTTTGCACATTCTTAACCTAACGGTCATCGAAACACGGCAAAATAAAAACTCTCAACTTGGTATACGCTACTTTTATTAAAAACAAAAATAAAACGTAACAAAATCGAGAACTAACAAAACTAGATTCAACATGACACCTATTCCCCGGCAACGGCGCCACTTTTGTTATTCCTCTAGTTGGTTTGTGTTGTTGATAGGCTTCCTCCGTCGACTCACTGCAAGGCTTTTAGCCAACAATCATGTTGAAGATGATTGTTGAGTTGGAGAAGTTCATCTCTGTGGAATTAGGGTTCTGGCCGCAGCTTTTTGGTGTAAAATTGCGATCTCAATTATGTGGTATCAATTAGGGTTGAGAGGTCTGCTTGCTATATATAGAGTTTCAAGTCGGTTAGGGTTAAGTCGGCAACGGACGCTGCCTGGTCTTGTGGACGCCCGTCCGGTGGATTTGACTTTGCTCTGTGACGTCCGTCCATGCTGCGTCCAAACTCTCTCAGATGTGATTTCCTCTCTGGACGCCGCCATGAAATCAAACGCCCGTCCCAAAGGGGACGGAATGCGAGCACTTCGGCCGGATCGCTTTGAGGTCGGATCTCATCATCTTTATCCAATTTCTTCAAGCCAATTCCAACTCTATCTCTTATAATTCGACTTGAGCTTCATTTATCCACTTATAGCACTCGAAAATCAACACCTACATGATAAATAAACAATGCAAAAAAATGTAATAAAATCCAAATAATAATAATTCCATTAAATTAACGCTTAAAATCATCAATTTTGCATACAACCCTCTTAAAATCATCTTTATTAAATAATTACACTTAAACCCTTAATTCTCATGTAAATTACGCAAATGTGGGAAAAATAATAATGAAATAACCCTTAATAATCATATAAATATGGCCTTAACAACTCCCCCACACTTAGCTTTTTGTACGTCCTCGGACAAAACAATCAAAACTATAGCTCAACTTTATAAATAATCCACATAGATCTCTAACTCACGTAATGTAAGATACAACAACTATAGCAAATGATACCAACACGAGATAGATTCGGTGTATGTGTGACAAGCCATTCTCAATCTAGCAAGCCTTTCAAAGAAATATCCTCTCGAAAATTCCAATGACCATCCTAGTACTGAGATAAAGAATAGCTCCACTCAAAGCCTTCCCACGCACTCAGTAGGATAATCCCTACAGCATATCATGCGGTTTATACTGGGTATAAGATCCATGATAACAAAGACTTCACTTTATTCTTATTCATCATTTTTCAAAATTTTCAAATTTGACGCATATCAGAATAAGCTCTTACCCATCATAGTAGAATAGGACATTTCATGATAACACCTACCTTACTCAAATCATAAGGTAGCTTCTCTGATCGTCGTGAGCTTTTGGTCATCATAGTGGTATAGGACATTTCGAGATAACGCCCTACCGCACTCCAATCATCGACCAGCTTCCGACAAACGTATTTATTAATAATTGCTCACTCACTTTATTTATTCACTTTTCAAAGTCATAAGTTACATCTCACTCATCACATTCAAACTTTATGATATTCACAATGACGCGGTCTAACTAAGGTGTAACTATACTCGACCTTCCTAAGATAAATCATTAAAAATAATGAAAGGATATAATTCAAAAGTCATGCTTCAAAATCAAAGGCTTTCGTGAGTGAAAAAAAAAAAACTATCTCCATAAAAGTAAAACATGCTATAATTATCTCACTAAGTCACATACTATCATCGTTAGAAAACTACAACTAGCAAGCATCTAGTTCCAATTATATGCTCGAGACTCACAAAAATTTTAAATTTAGCGTAAATTAATTCAACATTCACTCATATTTCAAAGGATATAGCATAAAAACATACCCAATTTACCCCCACACTTAAATCACATTATGTCCTCGAATGTGCAAATATAAAAGAAAAGAAAACTTAGTTTGGTTTCAACGGTGGTTGTCGGATGAAAGTTGGCGAGCTCAGGCCGGAGCATGAATATACCGCAACAACTCGAATAGACAACACCGACAAGAGTAACTCAAAACCTCGCTCAAAAGTATCTCGCAACACTCGACATACCATATAATCTCGGGTACACGGGGGTATATGAGCAACACATAACACAAAACACTTACAATGAATGTAGGAGGAATAACCATCAAC
The DNA here is from genome assembly GCA_026214975.1 of Gentiana macrophylla. Taxonomy (NCBI): domain Eukaryota; kingdom Viridiplantae; phylum Streptophyta; class Magnoliopsida; order Gentianales; family Gentianaceae; genus Gentiana; species Gentiana macrophylla. The sequence continues at coordinate 56,907,016 of CM047806.1, read as the reverse complement.
ACAAAATCAACTAAAGTATTATTTCTAAAACAATAAAACAAAACAACCTAAGAAAAGGAAACGAACAAAGAAAACTAGGTTGCCTCCTAGGAGCGCTCTTTTAATGTCAATAGCTTGACACAAAGTTCAAAAGATCAACCCGGATCGGGCCACTTTGGTTTGACTACCGCCACCTCGATGATCGTAATCGAGCACCAAGGCGGAAATGATTTTCACCACAACAACAAGTCAAGTGTGCAATAAGTTCATTAAACTTTTCTCTCCAAACGACAATCGACTCTCTTCTTCTTGTTCTTGCGGACGATAGGCATAGTCATAGTGGTATGATCGAAGTGTCGCAGGAAGGTACCTTACGGGTGGATATAGAACGCCATCATCATCCGACGCAAAGAAATAAGATGGAATCTCTTCACAAATCGGGACATCTCAGATCTCATCTCTTCTTTGGAAATAAAGAATCTCAGTCGTTCCTTTGGTTGCCCGAAATATTTCTTAAGTCGATGGCCATTCACTTTAAAAGCTTGATTACCATACCCGTTCAAAGTAATTACTCCACTTGGATTAACCTCGAGAATCTCAAAGGGACCGGACCACCTAGACTTGAGTTTACCCGAAACAGGTGAAGTCTAGTATTATAGAGTAAAGCCATTTCACCAACTTTGAATTCTCGGTCCTTGATCTTAGCGTCATGGAGTATCTTAGTTCTCTCCTTGTCGAGCTTAGCATTCTCGTATGCACGGAGTCCGAATTACGTCGAGCTCGTTCAATTGTAACAACCTTTTCTCCCCACGAGTTGGCTATCAAAATTTAAGAATTTAATTGCCCGTAAAGCTGTGTTCAAGTTCGACAGTAAATGACAAGCTTTGCCATAGACCATTTGGAAGGGTGACGTGCCCATCGGGGTTTTGAATGCGATCTGATAAGCCCACAACGCGTCATCCAAACTTAAGACTCCAATTAGATCGATTATTGTTCACGGTCTTCTAAAATTCTTTTCAAGCTCGGTTGCTTACCTCGACTTGGCCATCGGTGCGAGGATGATATGGTGTACCAATCTTATGTTTGACACCATACTTCTCAAGGATCTGTCAAGCGGCGCATTGCAAAAGTGAGTACCTTCATCACTAATGAGTGCTCTCGGACGACCGAATCTAGTAAAGATATTCTTTTGCAAGAATTTCTTTACAACCTTGTGATCATTAGTTTGGGTAGCTATGGCCTCGACCCACTTTGAAACATAATCCACACAGATTTAGGATATACTTATTACCACATGAGGATGGAAAGGGTCCCATAAAATCTATGCCCCAAACATCGAAAACTTCACACTCAAGAATGGGCTTAAGTGGCATTTCCATCCGACTACTCGCCTTCCTCGTCTCTCCTCACTATCACAACCCTTTACAAAAGGCTTCGCATCTTTAAACAGAGTCGGCCAAGAGAATCCACTTGAAGAATCTTTGCAACCGTCTTCGGTGTTCCATAGTGACCTCCGGTAGGACCGCTATGGCATTGTTCCAGAATATCCCACTGATCATGCTCAGGAACACACCGTCGAAGCAACCCGTCTTTACAGACTCTGAACAAATAAGGATCTTCCCATACGAGATATTTAAGATCAGAAAAGAACTTTTTCTTCTCCTGATACGTCATGTCTTCTAAATGACCACTCGCTAAATAGTTGACGTAGTCAGCATACCACGGCCTAACCGTTTCAAGCTTCATCAATTGCTCAGTCGGGAAATCAATGCCTATATCATTGTGATTTTCTGCACCCTCATTTACTAAACGAGATAAATGATCAGCCACAATATTCTCACTACCTTTCTTATCTTTGATCACAAGGTCAAACTCTTGTAGAATTAAAATCCATCTAAGTAACCTTGGTTTGGCATCTGCTTTATCCATAAGGTAGCGTAAAGCTGCATGATCTGTCCATACAATCACTTGAGACCCGAGAAGATAGCTTCTAAACTTGTCAATGGCAAAGACGACGGCTAAGAATTCCTTCTCAGTCGTAGTATAATTGCATTGAGCCGGGTTCAAGGTACGACTCGCATAATAGATGGGCCTGAACCTTTTATCAAGTCTTTGACCTAAAACTGCGCCTACGGCGTAATTAGAGGCATCGCACATCAACTCGAAAGGCTTGGTCCAGTCAGGTGCAACTAAAATAGGGGCACTGATAAGCTTATCTTTCAAACAATTGAAAGCTTCCTTGCACTTCGCATCGAACAAGAAATCTACATCTTCTTTCAAGAGATTTGATAAAGGCTTGGCAATGGGGTATAGTTGTATTTGGCAATGTCTTCGAACAATGCCCATCCTTCATCAGGTGTTTTCTTGAGAAATGCCCCACCAGAGGAACTATTGACCATGCCCTTGGTGAGCTCGGTCAATCCGCTGAAGAAAGTATGGACTTGCCTTTGCTTGGGCAAGCCATGATGGGGACACTTTCGCAGGAGAGACTTAAACCTTTTCCACGCCTCAAAGAATGACTCATTTTCCAAATTTGACGGAATGTGAAGATCTCGTTCAGATAAAGGGGCTGCTTTTGAAGGAGGAAAGTATTGACTTAGAAATTCCTTCTCGAGCTCCGCCCACGTAGTGATGGATTCGAGAGGGAGAGAGTGATACCACTCGAGTGCCTCCCCGTAAGGAAAATGGAAATAGTTTAAGCTTGATGGCGTCCTCACTTACACCTTGGATACGGGTAGTACCGCATATTTGCAAGAATGTGTGTAAGTGAGTGTGGGGTTTTCGGATGGGAAACCATGGAAAATTGATGCATGCCGCATCATCTGAATAAGTCCGGGTTTAAGCTCGAAGTTTGGAGCAATAATGGTAGGCATGACGATAGCCGGGTTGATGGTGATTTGTGCCGGGCATGGCATAGTCGGCCAACGTCCGTCTATCTTCCGCCGCCATTATTACTATCTTTTCGATTTCTCCCGAAAGATATTGCTCAAATTCTTGATCTAGAGCGCTTCCTTCGTCCGAAACGAAGTCTCCGCGCTTATTGGGTCGGACTATGGTCCGCTTCGGGTCGTGGAATAGATTAGTGATCCCTTATGACTACGAGTTTGCATAAACCGAACACCAACTCAAGGTGTTGAGCAAGAAAGGATAGAAAGTGACGAAAGGACAGATCGATGGCGGAGGAAAGGATAACTAAACCTAGAGGAATCAAAAACTACGAAACTTAACTACGAAAAATTTAAAACAGAAAAAACAGAAACACTAAAACGTGTTGAAATCTTCTCGAGCCCAAAATGGAAGGGAAAACAGTGGATTTTGACCTCAAACGGTGTCGGACGGCCTCCGGCGTCTGCCACGTCGTCGGCATCGAACGAGCTTTCCGAATTGGGGTCCCGCGCGCGCCAATCCGACACTCGAGCCGAAAGTTATGGCCAAAATACTATCAAGTGCTAAACGGACCCTTTTTCCCTAAAATTTGATCGTGAAAGGTGTGAGTCGATGATTCAACCTAAGAAACCTACCTACGACACTTACCTACGAAAAAAGCAAAACCTAATTGAAATAAAAATAAAAATAAAAAAAAGCGGCGCGAGGCAGATGCACGCGGGCGTCCAATTAATCGGGCGGGCGTCTTCCTGAGAGAAAAAGCTGACGGGCGTTCGACTAATCTGGGCTGCTCGTTAGAGCGAATAGATAACAGAATAGAGCAGACTTGATTTGGACGAGCGTTCAGTGATACTGGACGTCCGTCCGGATCAATCTGAGACAGAAAGAACGCAAAACAGAGTATGAAAACAGAAAACAGAGTATCAAACTAATTATCTAACTTAATTTCAAAAGGAAAGATTTACTACAGATCGATTTCTAACAACTAATCTAACTACTAACTAACTAATTATGAACGCAAACAAATAAAATAAATTCTACAAATTAACTATAAAAAAAAAACAAAAACAAAAACAAAAACTAGGCAACCGTCCGGTTCCCCGGCAACGGCGCCAAAAAACTTGTCCCGGATTTTATCAATACAAAACAACAAGTAATAAACCGGTTAACCTCAAGTGCAAGGATCGTAGTATGGAGGCTAATGCCGGGTCGATCTTACGGGGAACTAGACGAATGTGAATCCTAGCTTTTGTTTTCAACTAAACTATTGTCACGAAACTAACCTAAACGAAGAACTAACCTAAACAAATATGCAGAAAAAGTAACTAGACAGAGGAGATTAATCCAATGCTAGGCAAGATTGAAAGCGATAAACTAAACTAAACTAAAGTGCAGAAAAAGTAAACTAAAGCTAAACAATTCAAGTTTCAAGGATTAAATCAAGTTATAACGAGCGAACAAGCAATTGATCCACCTATCCTATCAACATTCAATTCTAATTCGGATTATTTCATGATCTCTATTCAAGTCGTGATTCACCTAATCGAAGGCATAAACTCCTACTCTCATAGACAAGTTCGTTTTCTAATCTTTTATCTTTCGATGTTAAAGATTACGTCTTTCTAACCTAGGCGTGAAATCTTTCAATTTCTAATCTAGAAAATCAATCTAACAACTCTCGTTTTTAGTTAGATCGAAGATCCATTCTTTTATCATGGTGATCTAGGATTGACATGACTCTCATCATATAAACAATCATCAAAGCAAGCACCTTTCGATTAAACATGCAATAAGACATACAAAACATGATAAAAGAAACAACTTTAATAGATACTCACAAAATAATCACGAACTAGAGATCAAACTGTTGAAACGGACGGCTTCACAACGCTTGTTCAAGGAGGATTTAGCCTCATAGCATCCTTATGCAAACTCGAGTTGATGGAATAAAGAACATAAATCTAACTATCTAATCTAGATGTTTTATTGCATAAAAACTGGAAAATAAAGGAGTAAAAACGCAGCCAAGCTGCTCCCTAGGGTTTAGGGATCGAATTGTATGTTTAGGGTTTGGTGAAACGCGCCTATTTATAGATTTTTAGGTCGGTTTCGCTGAGTCGGTGCCGTGGACGCCCGTCCACTATCTTGGACGCTCGTCCAGCCTCTATGAACGGAGAATGAACGCTCGTTCAGAACGCGTCTGAACTCTCTGAATGTAAAATACGATTTGGGACGCCGTTTCACTTTTATGGACGCCCGTCCACTACTCAGCTCAGTATTTTGCTCATAACTTCACTTCTAGGGCTCCAAATGAGGTGATTCAACATGCGTTGGAAAGCTATTTCAATCCTCTACAACTTTCATCAAGACAACTTTCCCTGAAAGTGCCTACAAGTGTGGACAAAATCCCCATGAAGTGCCTGGTTCCGGTTTCTTCAATAATTCTTCACTTAAACATCTTTCAACTCTTCCATCTTCATGTGATCATCGTTTAAGCTCCTTACTCATCATGAAAACGTACCTAACAACATGATAGAAACATGCAAAATGTAACATCATACGAATAAACATAAAACACCGATAAAATCACGTAAATATCTCGATTTTGCATTTAAACACATTTAAAACTCGTTTGCTCAATAATTCGATAAAACCAACACTTTTCTATAAAAAGTACTAAAATACCAAGGATATTGTTATGGGAATAACGTCATATAAATCATAAATTTCACCCTTAACATGTTGTATTAACTGCTTCAGCCCAATATCTTTCAGGTAGCAATGCTTCACATATCATTGTCCTTCCTGCTTCCTTTAAAGTCCTGTTTCTTCTTTTAGCAACCCCATTTTACTGAGGTGTACCAGCAGCAGCAAGTTGATGTAGTACACCATTCTTTTCACAGTATTCTCTTATAACTTTGTTGAGAAATTCAGTACCCTGATCTGATCTTATTTTTACTACTGTTAAACTTTTCTCATTTTGTAATCTCTTTAAAAGATTAGGCATGCTTTTGAGTGTTTCACTTTTCTTGTTCATAAATATCACCCAAGTGTACCTTGAATAATCATCCACAACCACTAAGGTGTATTTCTTTCCTGTTACACTTGTTGGAGTTATTGGTCCAAATAGATCCATATGCATCAGCTCCAACACTCTATTAGTTGATTGTTTAGTTTTTGACTTGAAGCTTGACTTTATCTGTTTACCTTGTTGACATGCATCACATATAGCATCCTTTTTGAATGTGATCTCAGGTAAACCAATCACCAGCTTCTTCTTCACCAACTGATTGATATCATCAAAGTTCAAATGATTCAACTTCTAGTGCCATAACCAATTGAGTTCAGACTTGGTATGCACAATCAGGCAGGTTTCTGGAACTGCAGTAGACCAATCCACAACATACATGTTTTGTTGTCTTCTACCAGCCAGTACAACTTGATCACCCCTTTCACTAATGACAATGCAGTTGTTTTTGTCAAAAGTGACCTTGTATCCCATATCACGAGGTGTGCGATTGCTCGACAAGTTGTAGTCCAGTCCTTCCACATATGCAACATTCTTGATTGTCACCCATTTCTTACAAGTGTGCCATATCCTCTTCTATATCCAGTGTATTCTTGTTGCCAAAATTCACCATTGGACCATCCTTTGCCACAAAGTTTGATAAATGTGATTGTTCTTTGTCATATGTCCGAACATCCACTTGTCAAAGTACCGACACCCTACAAAACAAAGTTAATACATTTTAGGTACCCAAACTGTTTGGGTCCATAGTGGTCGATAGTAAGCATGACTTTTGGTAAGTTTCCATAAGGTCTTCTCTAAAAAGTGTCATACTTTGGTCCATACATGTATTCCACACATCCATAGGTTCTAACATAGGTTGTGTAGGATTCACATATGTTTTCTGGCCTTTTGGTTTATAATGCTGTTTGAAGTGACTTTTGGTGTTAGAAGCATTAGTATAACCATTTGTTTGCTCTCTGTTAGGAACGGCCATGTAGTGTGGAGTCTGTTGAGGTCCCTGCTGAGGCCTTTTATAAGTCCTCTGCTGAGTCCTCTGCTGATTCCATTGCTTAGGTTTTACCCTAGCGACATGGTTATCTTGGTTGTTTCTATCGGCCAGTGCAGAAATATTCCAATCATCATCAGTAGGGAACAATCTACCTTTCCCCCTGAGATAAGTATCCCTTGAATGATTATCATTTTTAGATTTAGGATTCTTATCCTTGGAATATTTCGACCTTTACCTTTTGTGGTCCAAAGCAGACTTGGTAGCGAGTTTGCTATCGATGAGTCTAGAAGGCACAATGATCCTGCTTTTGGATTTGTTCTTTTGTCGAGGCGTTGACTTCTTTGACTTCCGATTTTGCTTCCTTGAAGTATTCTCGGTAGGTTTCTATCGCCTCAAGAACCTTACTTGGAGTTGGATCTTGTGCGGTACAAACTTAGGACCAGTGCTCGGTACTAGGTTCGATAACCTTCTTACTGGATCCACTCTTTTTGATTGTTGAGTTCCAAATCCAAGCCCTGTTTTATCACCATAAGGCTTTCCAGATTTGTATGCAGTAAAAGAACAAGATGGTTCAGCAGATTCAAGAGACTCTCGATTGTTCAAAGCAGGCTTATCTTGATTCATCCAAAGATCCTTTTCTTTCCTTTAAGAATTCTTAATTCACTTTTAATCTTTCAACCTCCAACCAAGAGCTTCTTTTTCACCTTCACAATCTCATAACTGCATTTTATTTTCCTCGGTTGATTAAGGATGACATCCAAAGTCTCCTCATTATTAGAATTTCTAGGATTTGAACCACATGTTGATTCATAATCACTTCCAAAGAGGAGTGTTTATTGATACAAGTTGTATACCTCCTCGCCATCCATATTGGCCATCAAAGCATAATCTTCCATATCAAGAACTTGGTGTTGTGTCATCCGATTCATTTCCTTTTGATTCCACTTCATACCCTAATTCATCTTCAAAGAACCATAGCCTTCTTGCCATGTCTTCTTTGTTGACTCCTGGTCTTGATGAGTCCGACAATCAGTCTAAAGTGTCCAGGCTTCTTGCAGTTGTAGCAAAGATAATCGGGTTCCTTACTTTGTTTTAACTCGGGGACGATCCAGTTTGAAGTGTCCTGGTTTCTTGCAATGAAAGCCTGAGATAGTCATTGTCTTTCTTTGGTTCTTCTTTCTTTCTTTCAGTAGGCTTTTTTGTGAAATTTCTTCCAGGGGCCTTTCCTGTCTTCATCATCCTGATTTTCTTGCTCAGTAGGGCAATTTGTTCAAGCATCTCATCCAGCAGATCATCTTGTCCTCCAGATGTTTCTTCTTGATGTGAAGCAGCCAATGCAGTGGTCTTTGGCTCTTCTTTTTCAGTCTCAGGTACAAGCTTTTTGCTAAACTCATAAGCTTTAAGATCCAAAAATAACTTGAATATGTCTTCTTCATGCAGCTTTCTCATTTCTTCTATTGCAGTCACCTTCATTTTCCAAACATCTTTTGCAGGTAATGCTTCCAAGATTTTTGTGTTTATTTCCTCTTTTGAATAACTTACACTCAGCAGGGTAAGTTCATCCAGGATAGCATTAAATCTTGATTCCATCTGTTCAATGGTTTCATTTGGTAGCATCTTGAACTTTTGAAACCTCTTTTTGACCACACTGATTTTGTTCTTCTTTATTGCATCAGTGCCTTCACAGATCAACTGTATCTTGTCCCAAAGTTCCTTTGCAGTTTTGCAATCTTTGACCTTCATGTACATATTGCTATCCAAGGTTCTATAAATGATATCAATAGCAATATTGTTGAGGTTTGCTCTTTTCCTGTCTTCTGCATTCCATTCTCTTTTTGGTTTAGGAATATACTCTGTAGTGTCACCCACTGTTACTGCCTTAGTAATCTCCAGTGGTCCATCAGTTAGTACATCCATCATCTCATCATGAGTTGCAGCAAGGTAAGCCTGCATTCGACGTTTATATTCATCAAATCTATCTAAAGAACACATCAGCATAGTTCTAGCATACTGGGTGTTATCCATGATGCAAATTTTTGAAAATCAGTAACTTGAAAAAGTTTCAAAGTATTTTCACAAGCACAACAAGTAGGATTTCTTCAGAACAGAAGCACTGCTCCGATACCAATTGTTGGTCCCTTGAAAAGGCTTTGGTTAAGTTTAGAGGGGGGTGAATAAACTTAACACTTAAAACTTTGGAGTTAACAAATTCAGCAATTTCAACTCTTCGCGATACTTGAAGAGTCTGGCGATACCTCGATAACTTTCTTGATAAATGATGAGTCTTGGCGCGCTTAGTTTACTGAGTTTGTGCAGCGGAATTATATTAAAATTAAGCCTTATTACTTGTTGTTAAAATATGATACTAAGTATTAGATACTTAGTAGTGTATGTGTGTGATTTCAGTTGCTAGATTCAGTAGGTTGATGTGTAAAATAAACTAAGTGCAGAATGTAAATGCTGAAAGTAAGTAGGCAGATTTTATAGTGGTTCCAGGTGGTGTAATCCTGTCAGTCCACTCTTCTCCTGTGATGTTGGAGGTAATTTGTTCTCGGTGAATTTTATGATTTATATTGCAATATTTCATAACAATAATCCCCATGTTTTAGTAATTTTTATAGAAAATTACGTATTAAATGAACAAATGCAAGAAACGGTCTTAAGGTTACAAAAAGTGTAAAACGTGCCAATTACGTGCTTAAAATGATGATTTTATGTTGGTTTGAGTTGTGTTACACTTTGGTATGTTTTCAATGACGTCCGCAGTGTTAATGGGGGTGAGGAAAAGTTGATTTGAGGTGTTTAATCGTGCTTTGAAGAGTGGGAGTCAAGAATAAAGAGATGAAGATGAAAAGTCGAATTTGAAGGCATTTTGGACGGGCGTCCGAATTTCGGATGGCGTCCCACTGGAAGAATTTTGATTCGGGATGTTCATTTTTCATGAAGCGGCCTCGATTTTGCCCAATTTTGCATAGGGCGTCGTCCCAACCCCACTCGGCCCGACTCAAATAAGTTTTGCACTTTGGACAGGCGTCCACCCCTTTGGACGGGCGTCCAGTGCCGTTTTTGACCTAGCCGCCTCAGAATTCTATAAATAGGCGTGTTATTTCAACCCTAATACACACAACATACAGCCGCATATTCCACCCTTGGAGGAGCCGCACCAAACCCTAAAGAAATTACGAGTTTCTTCCCTTCAATCATGTCTTGGATCATCACAAGGATGGAAGGCTAAGCACATCACGGTAGAATAGCGGGAGGATACCACATCAACATCACCACAACCACGGATTGTTAGGTTATCTTTGTTTATGAATTCAAATATTGAATTTTATTTATCGATTGTTATTTGATTTGATTGTTAAGTGTTTTGTTAGATAGGAATATCAAAAAAACCATATGTGGAGTTAAATTTGTATGGAAATATAATTCATCAATAGAACTTTTTCAATCGATACAATTAACAATATTTTGAGGAATCATGTGTTGTTAATTGGGTTAAGTAATTTGGGAACAAATTTATGATCATGTGATGTATGTCTAATTGTTTTACTTGGAAAAGAGAACAAAACCCTAGGAATTGAGTTAAAGGAATTTAATCGGTTTGAGATTGATCAACCCAATAAAATCATATTCGGATCATAAAGTGGTTGTGTGATTGTTGTGTGGTTGATCCTAGTTATTCTCTGTTCTTTTAATTATCTCGATAAACAAATTCGTTCGTATTGATTGTTATTGCTACGTTTAGCTATTTCGAAATTTTAGTGTGTTTTCTCGCATATTTTACTGCTTCAAAGACGTACTCGGACGCTGTTCACCCTTAACGGACGCCCGTCCAGCTCGAAGTTTTTCTTTTCGTGATTTTACCCAATCGTTCTTCGTTTTTATATTATAGATAGTATAAACCCTAGTTTGAGATAATAATTAAGTGACATAGTAAATATAATAATCGCACCTTAATCCGATTAACATTCGACTCCTTAGGGCGACCCGTAAACACCCTATACTACGAACCTTATACTTGGGGTGTTTCGTTTATAAATTTTAGAACTAGTTTTACCGAACAAGTTTTTGGCGCCGTTGCGGGGAGTCGGTAACGGTTGTCGGATTCCACGTAGATGCTTTTACGTGTCAAAAGGATCGCTTTTAGCACGCGTAGTATTTTTTGACCATAACTTTCGCTCGAGTGTCCGTTTGGCGCGCAGGACCCCAATTCGGAAAGCTTCGTTCGGCGCCGATGAAGTGGTGAACGGCCGTAGGCCGTTCAGTGCCATTTTCGAGTCAAAATCCACTGTTTTCCCTCTCATTTTGGCCCTGAAGATTTCAACACGTTTTTTTATACCGTCTTAGTGCCTTTTCTGCTTTTAAATTTTTCGTAGGTAGGTTTCTTTTCTTGTTTCGCTTTCTAGATCTTTTCTAAATTCGAAAATAAAAAAATAATAAAAAAAATAAAAACCTTTCAACGAGCGCTTCACCCATACTGACGCCCGCCCGCTTTTATCTGCCTTCTTACGAGCGCTGATTCGAGTGCTCAACGAGCGTTCACTTCTGAATCCTCTCTCTCGAACTAGCGCCCACTTACACCGAACGCCATTCGATCTCTAAAATTTCACTTTTCGTCTCTTCTCTCTCTTCTCTCTTTTTAACCCTCTCGAGCCTCTACTCATCTCTACATTCCCTCTCATCAACCCTAAGGTTGATTTCTTCCTGTTTCTACTTCTCTGGTTTATGCAAACCAGAGTAAGAAGGGAAATCTTATCTTTAACCCCGAACTCTGAGCGAGACATTGTCAGAAGAAGATTATTTCAAAGTTCTGACAAGATGAGCGAACACGGTTCTAGTGATGACGAACCGGAGAACCAAGGGATTAATAACCAAGATCCCGCTCAATTAAACCAAATTACGATGCAAATGTTGCGAACCAACAACAAGAACAAGCTGGCTAAACCAAAGAGATGCAACAACAACCTCGGAATGTTCAACAAAGAATAAAGAATGCCCCAGCGCTGCGCACTGCTGTGCAAAGCAAGACCCTTTATCGCGCCATATCTTGATCAAGACTTCTTGGAAGGGCATAGACCAATTCGGCCTCCAGAGATGGGAGGACTGCATTTTGATCTTAAGAATGGAGTTGTGGGGATGGTCCAAAATAGTTCATTCCGTGGCACTGCTGCAGAAGACCCACATGACTTCTTGTCTACTTTTGTGCAAATATGTGAAGCAGGTCACTACCCTGGCGTTCCTTCAGAAGTTGTTAAATTGAAACTCTTCCCGTTTGCTCTGAAGGGAGAAGCAAATCGATGGTTTAAGTCCTTACCCCATCACTCTCTTCATAACTGGGCTGATGTTAAAAGAGCCTTTGCTCTGAAATTTCGTTTCACCTGGAACGATAATGGACCGTAAACGAGATATAGCTACTTTGAGCAATTAGAAGGAGAGAGTGTGGGAAAGGCATGGGAGAGGTTGAATTTGTTAATGAGGAAGTGCCTAACCATGGATACACTCGACATGAACTCCTAGAATTATTCTATCGGGTGTTACTCAACCCAATAAAGATTACCTAGATTCCACACTCATGGATCGTTTTAGGAGGAGAGATGATCTCGCTTCTGAGGTGTGCGTAAACAATAGCTAAGAATAACATGTGGGCTACTCAAAGAGGGGCCCATGCCGGGTGGAAGCAAAAAGGAGGCTCACGCAAGTGACTCAGAGACAAAGATGCTAGTTGCTCAAATGGAAATAATGAACAAGCAACTAGCCAATCTACAAATGAAGCGACAAGAAGGGCAGCAGATGTGAATCACTCGGGCATACAGGCCGGGAATGTGATGAATGAGGAAGTACAAGCCATGGAGAACCGTAATCAACCCTTTAGAGGCTTCACCAAAATTACGGTCAATCGAGTCAAACTCAAAACCGCAACTTTTCGAAAATCCGCGAAATAGTTATTATACACCGCTAGTGCATCCAATAACCAAAGACCCCAAGGTAACTGGGCTCAAACGCAAAATCAACAGCCCACCTATGTCTCTCAGAAGAAATTCGATGAGCTAGTAGACATGGTGAAAACACTAGCCACCGGTCAAAAAACGATGGAGAGACAGATTGGTCAGATGGCTGATCAACAAGCAAGCAGACCTCAAGGAAGACTGCCTAGTTATACAGATAAAAACCCTAAGGCAGATATCAATGCTTGCACTGCCATCACACCTCAGTGGGAGTATGGAGAGGAGGAGTTGAATGCAGTCACCCTCAGAAGCGGTAAGACAGCTGGACCCGAAAAGATGTCGGGAAACGAGTAGCCCCTCCTGACGCCATAAGTTCAGGAGGGGGTAAACAGGATAAAAATGCCAAAGAAAGCAACAGTGAGGAAGAGCTGAGTGATGATGATTTTTCAGGGGATAGTGATGAGGATGCTGAGAAGAGAAGTCAGGTAGCTGAGCCCCTGACTAAAAAAGAAACTGAGATGATTGTCAGATGGAAGGATAAGGAGGACGAAGCCATTAAAAGTCAAATTACAATCAACCATTCGAAAACCCTTCCTTATCCGGCAAAGAAAAGAGAGAATGTCTCGAACTCTGACAAACAGTATGACGGAGTGAGAAGGATGCTTAGAGATACTATGGTGACTATGCCACTTGCTGAGGTATTAACGGAGATGCCTAAGTGCTCTAAGTATCTTAAGGATGCCTGTGGAAGTAAGAAGAAGCTAAAGGGAATGGCGGAAGAGGTGCTAAGAGAAGAATGTTCAACAGTTTCACAAAGCGTTGCAATCAAGCGAGGTGACCCCGGACGACCTTCAATCTCTTGCATGATTGAAGGCCACACGTTCCACAATGTTTTATGCAATTCAGGGGCCTCTGTCAATGTGATGCCATTGAACGTCTGCAAGAGTCTCGGGCTGGACAAAAGGCTAAAGGAGCGTCCCGTCTCTTTTCAGTAGGTGGACCGATCTAGCCGTTTAGCCGCTGGTTGTGTTAACAACGTCCTTATCCATGTTAAACATCTAGTTTTTCCAACTGACTGGGTCATACTGGATTACCAGTATGACAAGGAGATGCCCCACGATTACTGGGCGGCCTTTCTTAAACACTACGCCTCCACCATTGACTTCCAAATCCGGCCAAATCACTCACGAGAGTAGAGGACACCTCCGTCACCCTCGAGCAAGGAAAAAGTTCTCATGGGAAGCTTGAGCCGGAGATTTCATTCATTGAAGCAATTTATGGAGATGAATCCGACCCTGAGGAAGAGCTCACGGAGATAGGAGCCCTGGATGTTATAACTTAACAACTTGCGCATACTGAGCCTATGAGTGAACGGAAAATCTGGGACATTCCAGGGATGAGCAGCGATGATTTGAAAGAGCTCAACCAGCCAGACTTTAACCTTGCAGAGGAGGAAGTTTTAATGGGTAGTTGGGACGAAATAGATTTCTGGAAAGAAACTACTCATTGGGAGTTGGATGATTGGGAGCAGCTTGCAGAAGAGCTTGAAGAAGAAGAACTTAAGAAGATGGTTAAGCATAAGAAAGAAAAAACGGAAGGTGACAGGAAGATTCCTTTAGATGATGTCATCCAATACCTTTCTGGGGTTAGACCTCAGGAAGATGAGGTGTTTTTCAGTCAACCGGTCCAAGCTCACAAGGAAAAAGGTGGTCCCTTGAGATCTAGTATCGAGCAACCACCTCTTGACTTAGAGTTGAAACCACTTCATGACTCCTAAAATACATCTTCCTTGAAGACGGTGATAAGTTGCCCTTGATCATCTCATCTAAACTCGAGCCGGAGCAAGAAGCAGAATTAATTAAAGTGCTTGAGAAACATATCCTCGCGTTCGGATGGCAGGTGGGCGATATCGGAGAATCACCCAGGCGTGTGCATGCATAAGATTCGAACGGAGGAAGGAGCGAAAAGGTCGAGACAACCTCAAAGGAGGCTGAATCCGCACATGCAGGAGGTTGTCAAAAGGAGATTATCAAATGGCTTGACATGGGAATTATTTATGCCATAGCCGATAGTGAGTGGGTCACCCTACTCAAGTTGTGCCAAAGAAGGAGGCATTACCGTTGAAAAGAAACGAAAAAGGGAAGAAGTTGCCTTACGCCTGTGGTGGCTATAGAGTTTGCATTGATTATCGCAGGTTAAATGAAGTCACCGCTAAGGATCATTTCCCCCTGCCCTTCATTGACCAACTTCTAGAAAGACTAAGTGGTCATAAGTATTATTGTTTCCTCGATGGATATTCTGGTTATTTCCAGATAGCCATCGACCCTAATGACCAAGAGAAGACAACTTTTACCTGTCCATCTGGCACTTTTGCTTTTCGCAGAATGCCATTCGGCTTATGTAATGCACCAGCTACATTTCAACGGTGCATGTTAGCCATATTTGATGGACTTGTGGAGCAGTGCATGGAGGTCTTCATGGATGATTTCTCAGTCTATGGCGACAGTTTTGATGAAATTTTAAAGAATTTAGATATGGTACTCCAACGTTGTGTTGAGAAAAATCTGGTGCTTAACTGGGAGAAGTGTCATTTTCTAGTCGAGGAAGGGATTGTTTTGGGACACAAGGTGTCCAGTGATGGTATTCAGGTGGATAAAGCTAAAGTAGAAGCCATTGAGAGAATGTCGGACCCAAGACACAGTGAAGGAGGTACGAGGATTTCTGGGACATGTGGGCTTCTATCGGCGTTTCATTAAAGACTTTTCGACGATAGCAAAGCCGTTATCCAACCTGCTGAAGGAGGAAGTGGAGTTCTTGTTCGATGAGAAATGCAAGGAAGCTTTCAATTGCTTAAAGGATAAGCTAACCAGTGCCCCCATTTTAATCGCGCCCGACTGGACTAAACCTTTTGAATTAATGTGCGATGCCTCTAACTACGCAGTGGGTGCAGTTTTAGGCCAGAGAATTGATAAAAAGTTCAGGCCTATTTACTATGCGAGCCGCACCTTGAACCCGGCTCAATGCAACTACGCCACTACCGAGAAGGAATTCTTGGCAGTCGTTTTTGCTATTGACAAATTCAGAAGTTATCTTTTAGGGTCCAAAGTGGTGGTGTGGACAGATCACGCAGCACTACGCTACCTAATGGGCAAAGCAGACGCTAAACCAAGGTTACTCAGATGGATCCTGATACTACAGGAATTTGACCTTGAAATTAAGGACAAGAAAGGTAGTGATAATGTTGTAGCTGACCACTTATCTCGCCTAGTGAATGAGGGTGGCGAAGTCCCTAAGGAGATAGGCATTGACTTTCCGACTGAGCAATTAATGAAGCTAGAGACTGTGAGGCCCTGGTATGCTGATTACGTTAACTACTTAGCAGGTGGGCATTTAGAAGATATGACGTATCAGGAGAAGAAGAAAATTTTCAGCGACTTAAAGTATCTCGTATGGGAGGATCCTTATTTGTTCAAGGTCTGCAAGGATGGGTTGCTTAGAAGGTGCGTTCCGGAGCATGAACAATTGGATATTCTGGAGCAATGTCATAGTGGTCCCCCCGTGGACACTACGGAGCACCTAAGATAGTCACAAAAATCCTTCAAGTCGGGTTTTTACTTGGCCTACCTTGTTTAAAGATCTTTGAAGCCTTTTGCAAGGGCTGTGATAGATGCCAAAGGGTAGGGAGACTCAGTAGTAGTATGGAGATGCCTTTGAGGCCTATCTTGGAATGTGAAGTTTTTGACGTCTGGGGCATTGATTTTATGGGACCGTTCCCATCATCATGCTCTAACAAATATATTCTGGTCTGTGTGGACTATGTTTCCAAGTGGGTAGAGGCCATTGCCACCCAAACCAATGATCACAAAGTTGTAAAGAAATTCTTGCAAAAAAATATCTTCACCAGATTCGGCTGTCCTAGAGCCCTTATTAGTGATGAAGGTTCGCATTTCTGTAATGCACCACTGGATAAAATTCTTGAGAAATATGGTGTCAAGCATAGAATTGGTACACCATACCACCCCCAAACCAGTGGCCAAGTCGAAGTGAGCAACAGAAGTCTAAAGCGGATTTTGGAAAAAACGGTGAATTCCAATAGATCCAACTGGAGTCTGAAGTTGGACGACGCACTTTGGGCTTATCGCACCGCGTTCAAGACCCCTATGGGTACGTCACCCTTCCAAATGGTTTATGGCAAGGCTTGCCATCTACCAGTCGAGCTGGAGCACAAAGCTTACTGGGCTATTAAATTCTTAAACTTCGATAGCCAACTCTGTGGGGAGAAAAGATTACTGCAACTACATGAGCTCGATGAATTCAGACTCAGGGCCTACGGGAACGCCAAGATGAGTAAGGAAAGAACGAAGGCACTCCATGATGCGAAGATTAAAGATCGGGAATTCAAAGTGGGAGACATGGCTTTGTTGTATAACACCAGGCTCCATCTTTTTGCTGGTAAGCTTAAATCTAGATGGTCTGGACCCTTTGAGATTCTTGATGTTCATCCTGGTGGAGCCATTACGTTGAAAGGGTACGGCGATCAACCGTTCAAAGTCAATGGTCACCGAATTAAGAAGTACTTTGGGCAACCCAAGGAAAAGCCTGAAGTCCAATACTTTCAAAAGAGAAATGAAACGGTTGAGTCGTTTATTTGTGAAGAGATTCCATCCGACTTCTTTGGTTCGGATGATGACATTTCTACATCTACCCGTGAGGACCCTTCTTCCAAGACTTCTGACCATGTCAGTATACCTACGCTTAACTTGCGCAAGCACAAGACGAAGAAGAGAGTCAGTGCTATCTGGAGAGTTAAGTTCAAACACTTAGTAGAGCACTTGACTTGTTGTTTGTGCGGCCACACCCATCGCCCTTCATTCCGATTCCGATGAAGAAGTGGCGACAATAAACCGAAGTGGCCCGATCCGGGTTGACTTTGAAATCTCTGTCAAGCTAATGACATAAAAGAAGCGCTCCTAGGAGGCAGCCTAGTCTTTTACGTTATACTTTTTAGTTAAGTTTTTAGGGCATTAGGAATAAAACCTTGGTGATTTGTGTGTTGGTTACCCCTGTCCTATTTGTGGTTGTTTTCTGTATATACATGTTTACTCATATACCCCGTATACCCCGAGATTATCTGTTATGTCGAGTGTTGCAGATACGTTTGAGCAGGTTTGCAAGTTATTACTTTCAATGGTGTCTGTTCCTGATACGAGTGCAGCGGTTTATTCATGCTCCGGCCTGACCACTGCCAATCTACTGCCCGCCAACCATCTTTGGAACCAGCTAAGTATTCTTTTCTTTTATTTGCACATTCTGAGGACATAATGTGATTTAAGTGTGGGGGGGCAATTCATGCTTTATTTTCGATAGTATGAGTAAATATTTGTGATCTTTGATAAATAGTGAAATTTTAAATTTACACTTGGATAATTGTAAATCTTGAGCATGTAATTGAAACAAATGGCTTGCTAGTTGTAGTTTCCTGACAATGATTGTATGTGACTTTGAAAGATAATTATAGCATGCTTTTACTGATTTGAGATAGTATTCATTTCACACTCACGAAAGCCTTTAATATTGAAGCAATAATTTTGAACTGTATCCTTTCACTATTTTAGTGATTTATCTTAGAGAGATTTGTTCTTAATAGTAACAGTGTAGTAACACCTAAGTTCAGAACGTGCACTGTGAATATCTGAAGGTTTGAATGTGATAAGTGAAACGTAACTAATGTTTAAAAAAAATGTAAAAAAAATATATATATATATCAAAAAAATAAATAAATGGGTGTGTCGAAAGCTGGTCGATGATTGGAGTGTGGTAGGGCATCATCTCGAAATGTCCTATTCCACTATGATGACCAAAAGCTCACGACAGTCAGGAAAAGCTACCCTATGATTTGAGTAAGGTAGGGTGTTATCCCGAAACATCCTATTCTACTATGACGGGTGAGAGCTCATTCTGATGTGTTACAAAAGAAAGTGAAGAAAAATTATTTAAGACTTTGTTATCGTTGAACTTATACCCAGTATAAACCGAATGATATGCTGTAGGGATTATCCTACTGAGTGTGCGGGAAGACTTTGTGTGGAACGACTGCTGTCTATACCTAGGATAGTCATTAAAATTATTTGAGAGGATATTTATTTGAGAGGATTGTGGAGATTGAAAAGGGCTTGTCACACACACACAGAATCTATCTCTATGTTGGTATCACTTGCTATAGTTGTTGTATCTTCTGTTACGTGAGTTAGGGATCTATTTGGATTACATTTAAAGTGAGCTAGTTTTGATTGTTTTGTTCGGGACGAACAAAAAGCTAAGTGTGGGGGAGTTGTTCTCGGTGAATTTTATGTTTTATATTGCAATATTTCATAACAATAATCCCCGTGTTTTAGTAATTTTTATAGAAAATTACGTATTAAATGAACAAATGGAAGAAACGGTCTTAAGGTTACAAAAAGTGTAAAACGTGCCAATTACGTGCTTAAAATGATGATTTTATGTTGGTTTGAGTTGTGTTACACTTTGGTATGTTTTCAATGACGTGCAGGTGTTAAATGTGGCTGAGGAAAAGTTGATTTGAGGTGTTTAATCGTGCTTTGAAGAGTGGGAGCTGAAGAATAAAGAGATGAAGATGAAAAGTCGAATTTGAAGGCATTTTGGACGGGCGTCCGGAATTTCGGACTGGCGTCCACTGGAAGAATTTTGATTCAGGATGTTCAGATTTTCAGTGAACTGGCGTCTGATTTTGCCCAATTTTGCATAGGACGTGCGTCCAACCCCAGCTCGGCCCGACTCAAATAAGTTTTGCACTTTGGACTGGCGTCCACCCCTCTGGACGGGCGTCCAGTGCCGTTTTTGACCTAGCCGCCTCAGAATTCTATAAATAGGCGTGTTATTTCAACCCTAATACACACAACATACAGCCGCATATTCCACCCTTGGAGGAGCCGCACCAAACCCTAAAGAAATTATGAGTTTCTTCCCTTCAATCATGTCTTGGATCATCACAAGGATGGAAGGCTAAGAACATCACGGTAGAATAGCGGGAGGATACCACATCAACATCACCACAACCACGGATTGTTAGGTTATCTTTGTTTATGAATTCAAATATTGAATTTTATTTATCGATTGTTATTTGATTTGATTGTTAAGTGTTTTGTTAGATAGGAATATCAAAAAAACCATATGTGGAGTTGAATTTGTATGGAAATATAATTCATCAATAGAACTTTTTCAATCGATACAATTAACAATATTTTGAGGAATCATGTGTTGTTAATTGGGTTAAGTAATTTGGGAACAAATTTATGATCATGTGATGTATGTCTAATTGTTTTACTTGGAAAAGAGAACAAAACCCTAGGAATTGAGTTAAAGGAATTTAATCGGTTTCGAGATTGATCAACCCAATAAAATCATATTCGGATCATAAAGTGGTTGTGTGATTGTTGTGTGGTTGATCCTAGTTATTCTACTGTTCTTTTAATTATCTGATAAACAAATTCGTTCGTATTGATTGTTATTGCTACGTTTAGCTATTTCCAGAATTTTAGTGTGTTTTCTGCATATTTTCTGTTTCCAGCACGTACTCGGACGCTCGTCCACCCTTATGTTAGGTGTGATGCCCGAAAGACAATTTTGTAATTGTTTTATTTAATAAATGAAATGATGTTATTATTCATATTTATTATTCTCATATTCACCGATGTGACAATAGTATTTACACTACGAAAAACCCTAAAGTATATCGTTTATGTAATCACTTAACTCGATTGTATGGTATATACACGGGAGGATTGAGTTAGTGAAGATGTACTTAAAATACAATTAGCCCGTAGTGAAGTTAATCGAGAGTATCGGGTCTCTCTTTAACGTGCTATTAATGCGCCTGAACACAATAGGTGTGATTGTCTTATCCGGACTTTCGGTTAAGAGAACCTAATGGGGCATTTATATATGATAGATATATCATATAGAATTTGGACCGATTTGATTAGAGTTCACGATATAATTCCATAATCGAGAATTCTTATCGAATCAATGGATGATCATATTTATGGATATATCTTAATCCCGAGGTGATCACGATCCAACCGCTTGAATCGAGATGAGGTTTGACTTGACGGTTAAGGATTACACCGAGTCATGATCCGAATTACCCCATCTTGGCGTTGTCTTGGATTGAGTGAGTAGTCCGTGTTATCACAGATACGAATCCATTCCTTCCATTTATGGAAGTAGATAAACGATTCCTTTATTTGTTAATCCTAGAAACCGATCGATCGCGCGAGTTCATATTACAATCGATTAGCTACCAAATGAGTTGTATGAATTAATTGATCACTAGGGGTTGATGGTAAATAAGGATAAGAGGTTACGAAAAGGGTTAACGGTAACTTCCCGATTTAGAATGAATACGATCACATGGAGGATTAATCCATATGTAATGATTATATCAATGGACGCTTATTATTATTCTCGTGAGGAGATAAATATAATCTCTTAATCGGAGGAGTGCGATCACGGGATTATGGTGGCATATTCTGTGATTGATTTATCGAATATAATTATTACGTTCGTAAGATAATTATTTATTTGATTTATCGGAGCCACGATTATTAGTCCATGGTCCCCGACGTGCTTCCTAATATATAGCATAGCTATTCTCGGACGTCGAATCCTAATAATGATATTAATTTTATTCTTATTAGAATTTAATTAATCGATATGTGAATTAATTATTTAGTGACTATTAAATTAGTTGGGACTATATAATTAAAATAATTGGAAAAGACATTTTCCATAATCTTGTGCAATTAGTGTGAATGGAAAAAGTCACATTGACTAGGTCAATGAGATGGAAATTTCGACCCATGCACAATTTAGGTAACAAGGAATTAGTTTCTATTGTGTATTTAAAAGACGTGTCATAAAATATTTATTGGATAAATATTTATGGTAAATAATAAAGATAAATATTATTCTAGATTTGTTCTAGAATATTATGGAATTATCTTTTATTAAAGGATTTATTTTGTTTGATAAATAAAAATCCTTGGAGGCTAAGTTTTACTTTCTCCTATATAAAAGAGTTATCCTGCCTTTAATACACATAAAAATTCGACTTCTCCTATATAGTAGAGAGAAGAAAATATTTTCGGCCAAGGGTGAGTAGAGAGGAAAATCTTGGAAATTTTTCCAGAAGCATATCGGAAGGATTCGAGACGAGGATTTCCTTCCACCGGGAGTTGCTTGGATCACACGTCACGGAAGATCGTGGTGCTTTCTTCACATCTACTTGCAATCTTTCTATTGCGGTTCTTCAACTTGGATTTTGAGATCCAAGAGGTATGATCTACAACCCTTGTAGATGTAGATCTAGTTATTTTATTACGTGTATTTTATAGATCTAGATCCTTAAATCGCTTCCGCTGCGGATGATATTACTAACAGTGGTATCAGTCGCCAAGGTGATCTATATTTATACGTATAAAATATTAGATCTAGGAGTGGTAAAACATGTAGATTTTTTGTCCCATTTTTTTTTTAAAAGGGGCCGATGCACATGCTTAATTTTTTTTTTATGATTATGAATGTTGTGGCTTGAAGAGATGGATTGGGGTTGGTACTGTTTACCCGTAGATCTATTTTGTAGCTCTTTTGATTAGTATCAATTGAGCATAGGATGTGTAATTTATTTTATGTCATGCGAAAAATTGTAAAAGGTAGTACCTTTTGTATTTATTTTTTGATCCGGGTTCAAGACGATGAAGATCATGGTGTTGAAGATCATCAAGAAGGTATAAACGGGAGGAGGCTGATTGTTTTATTTTTTTATCTCCAGCAATTTTTTTTTTATTCGGCAAAGTTTTGCGGCGGCAATCACAATTTTTTAGTTGACTTTCACTTATTACTTAGGAAAAATTTTATGGTGCAACCGTTGTATGAAGGTTGTACCAAGTGGCATACTTTACCACCTTTAATTTTTAACCTCTCACACACGCCAAAAGTGTATTATGTGAAAGGGAATTAAAATGAATGACTCTAAAGTATGCCACTTGGTACAACCTTCCTACAACCGTTATACCATAAAATCACTCATTACTTAGGTCATAAGACCAATTCAAAATAATAATAATAAAAAAAAAATTTGTATATATATTGCTGCCGTGGAAAAATTTGGCCGAGGCCTGTTACATTATAAATAATAAAAATAAAAAAAATAAAAAAAAAAGAAGAAGTTTTTTTTTATAAAACATTAATATAGATATATTTTAAATATATTGGTATATTACGGCCTCCTCTCCCTCGTCGATTAAGGTTCGTGTCGAGATCGAAGCTTTGAAGATCCAGAAGTTTTCAAGATCAAGATCGAAGATCAAGATTTGAAGACTTATAATTTATTTACGTTTTCCTTAGAAAATAGGTTAGTCGGGGGTACCAACGATCCATCTCGGTGTTTAAATTTTTCGCAATTTATTTTTTATGTGTTTGATCATAAAATAGATATAAAATCGGAATTGCCATGACATGCATCATATCATAAATCCACTCCATGCATACATGTAGAATTTTAATTTTGGTAATTAAAATAGGCATGTATACAAACTCGCGTAATTAGTTGAAATTTAATTAATACGTGGTAATTAATTAATTTAGTAACTAATTAAAGATCCGAGGACGGGTTATGAAATCGTTAAGTTTTTTCGGTGTGTGTTCTCGGTGAACCGCCGTAAAAGCCCAAACGAGATCACGTTTTCGATTCGTAGTGTCTACGAGATTGAATGATGGTAAAAGAACAATAAATCTTGGATAAAAACGGTTCGCTTATAGGTTGGGTGGTCAACTGAGCTAGGCTCGACCGACTTAACCCTCCTAGTGTGATATATGCACGGGGTCCGGCAAGACTAAGCTACACCGGGAATGGAGGGGTGATTCCTTCTTATCTCAATGAGGTTTGTCTTGACCCGATTTAGTCCCGATCATCATCACATATGTTCCAACGAATAGGGCGGGTAGGCTTGCCTACGTCACCGACACCATTCGAATCCTTGATTTGATGAGCTTTTATGATAACATCAAAAAGACGTGGTTAGTTAACCCACAACCACTTCCAAAATATTGAGTGGGAGCGGGGAGGCGACAAACAACCCCACGGCCTCTACTATAGATACAAGTAAGTGAGAGAGAGCGACGCCTCGCGGCGCTTTGATTTCGTCCCCTACGGATGGTGTTCACCCCTATCAACATTCATGGCTTGGTCTCCGAAAGGATAGAATTTACTGGTACTCGTCGGGTCACCGACCTATCCTACGACGGCACACTCGGGCGTACTAAGAGATCCGATATAGTAGGTCACACTCATAAAGGATATTTTTGGAAATATCTAGGCTAAAAAAGGAAGGTAGTCAATGAATAAAGGGATGTTCGATTCTCGTGGGATGTTCGATTCTCACAAGTTATTTATTGATGAGATTGTCTCGATTTAACCGTCATCTCTTTGACCTACCTACGGCGTCAACGAGATGCGAGGTTAAAACCTTGGAATGGTAGAGTAGACTTATTTTTAGTTTACAATTCCTAAAATAAAATAATATAGTAGTGTTAAACTTGAATTAATAAATGTCATTTTATTTACAAGCATTATATCCCTTACTAAATTGCTTAGAAAATTAATTGACTAGTATTGACTTCGTTAAAAGTGGAAAGTAACTAGGACGTTGAACTAGTTAATCGATAATGCAATTATTTTTTCGAAAGAGATATTTTCTCTTAAGCCTTTTAAAAACCAGAGTGACATATAGGTATGTCACTAGTGTCATTCGTGTCAAACGGGAGACAAACTTAGTTTAATCAAAGGTGATTTCAGACTTTAAATTCTTCTAGTGAATTTTGAGTGTATAGTGATTACACGAGTAATTTTCTAATTGAAAAATCAGAAAATCATGAAGTATTACTAGTTGGACGATATTTGGAATCGATGAACTAGTGGGAGCTTTATGATTTGTTATTTTTCTAGAACATTAGAAAAGTGTAACTGACTACACATGTAACCGTTCTAATTGAAAAACCAAAAGTCATGAAATGTCGCTAGTTGGATGTTCGCGGTTTTATGCAAAGCAAAAGATAACAAGTAATAAAATAAAACCGATGTCAGCCCCAAGTGCGAAGGCTCGCAGCTAGTGGTGAAACCGGATCGTATCCGCAGGGACTTGTACGAAAAAGAGTCTTTGCCTTCGATTTCTTTTATAAAGTTGATGATTATGATCTCGGATTTTCAATTAACAAACTAAGGTAGCAAACGTGAAAATAAATAAAACTACGATAATAAAAATTTATAATTTAAAACAACTAGAACGCACCGATGATCCACCACCCCACCGAAAATAACAAGAAAGACACATATTCATTCGTAAGTTCTTGGATTATTATCTCGCTAAAGAGGCATTTTCCTTTCGGTTCATCGCCTTTTAATTAGTTCACCACTCTCGGTACAACTAAAGCATTTACGGATCAAAGATATGGATATAAATCCTAATCTGACAACATTCACCCTCAACTTACGTATGTTGGAAGACTATTATCATTCTCCTTCACGGTAATCTACGAATTTATCAACTATCGTATCTAAATTCGATTAGCATGCAACATAAGTATAGATCATACAAATTGCACATAAACAATTCAAACATGAAGGAAGAACAAGAAACTCACTAGAACAAATGAAAACGAAATCCTTGTTTATTCCGGTGATGGTGGCTTCACAAAGGTGGTTCTAGCTTAGAGACCTTAGCCAATCATCCTCGATTATGATTTCAGAATCGGGGCGTAGCTCCAAAGATTACAACAAGATTACTATTCTAATTTATTCTCGGCATAACGCCTACAGAGTATTTACATAAAAGACGGAAAAGTAAAAGCTTGGCCAAAAGTGACCAAGGAGGGGCAAGGAAGATGGATGGAAATGGAGGAGTATATATAGGAGAGATTGTATAAGGATAGGTTCATTTGGGGAGGTAAGAAGTTAGTTAAAAGGAGAGGTAGTATTTGGGGAGGTTGGAAGTTTGTTATGGAGGCAATGATGAGTTAGCATGTGAAGGTGATCTTGGAGAATATTTGCCATCATTAGTCTTCACATGGAGGTGGTGAGTCATGTAGGAGCATGTGAAGGTTGTTAGGAGAAATCATTACATGCCACATGCAAGTAACATGCAAGGAATATGCTAGAATATGTAGAAAATATCCAAGATATTTTTGCTAGCCAAGATGCATGTGAGAGGTGATGATTAGTTAAACATGTGAAGGTGATGAGTCATGCAAGAGTTAGTTACAAGCATGTTACTACTCATCATTACACCCCACATGCATCAATTGAGCCAAAAATATCTCCGGTTCGTCCCGAAGTTCCAGCAGATTCGGTAAAAAATCATAACTTGAGTTGTAGACCTCCGATTGACGTGATTCAAAGTGCGTTGGAAAGATCATTTTAGTATCTACAACTTTCGTCAAGAACTCTTCCCTGAAAATGCCTCTAAGTCGGGTCAACTTTCCATCGAAAACAGACTACGGTAGAAGTGCATTGGAAAAATTTGATCCGCTTTGAACTCGTAAGCTTGTGGCATCTTCTTCTATCCCTTCAATCTTTTAGGCCCCAAAACATATTGTTAATGTGATATTTTGAAAACCTTGGTCACCAAGTTTGGGCGAATCGAATCAAGCTTTCTTTATTCGAATCGAGCTTTCATCATAATTTTCATCCGATCTTCGTTTAAGCTCCTAATTTAACATGCAAGCGTACCTACATTCATGATAACATCGTGCAAAATGTAACATCTCATATCTAAAGATATTTATCCAATAAAATCACATAATTAACACAAATTTGCACTTAATCACTTTTAAAACTCATTTGCTCAATAATTCTATTAAACCCTTAATTTCTATGCAAATTATACGAATATGGAGGAAATCGTTATAAAATATAACGTTATAAATCATGTAAAATCACCCTAAACAACTCCCCACACTTTAGCTTTTGCTCGTCCCGAGCAAAACAAAACAAGAATCAAGGCTCGAAAAGATAGACACCTCAAAGAAATACAACATATACTCAATAAATCGAGGTTCACCTCGATGTGTGTGCATAGCCATAGAAAACTTCCACTAAGTCCAAACTCAAAAATTTCAAGCAAATAGCAAATACCCCTTCAAATTAGTAACAAATGATACTTATAAGTGTACCCTACAAAACGTGACATATCCTCGAAAAGAATGATAGAATATATCTGGGCCTTTACGATATACTCGTAGGATAATCCCTACAACATATACTGTCACATTATCTACTGGGGATAAGGTATACGATAACTAAGTCCTTAACTTATTCATAATAATAAATTTTTTTCGATTTTTATTTCACTTTTTTTTTTTTTTTTTTTTTTTTCAACACACATCGAATGAGCTTTTGCCCGTCATACTAGAATAGGAAATTTGAGATAATCCCCTATCTACTCAAATCATAAGGCAGCTTTTTTCTCGACCGTCGTGAGCTTTTGGTCATCATAGTGGTATATGACATTTCGAGATAATGCCCTACCGCACTCAAATCATCGACCACCTTTCGACACACACAATTGATTACTTTTTTCGAGATTTACGCAGCGAGTGGTTAACATGCTAAAAGCAATTCAAACCTACCGAGCATAACACCTCAAGCAATGATTTATTTGTTAATTATTGTGCAAGAACATTAGTTATGTTTCACTTATCACATTCAAACGTTCGGATATTCACAATATATCATACTCGGCTATAAACACAAACTATCATAATTCTCACGATACGCCGTCGCTAGCACTAAGCACATGACTTTATAAGATAATCAAAAATCACTAATCAAAAAGGGATATAGCTTTATAATTTAGCTCATCATTCACTATGGCTCGTGAAAAATATATTGGGTGAAACAACTAACTTATCGAACATACGGAATATAGCATTAATGACTATAAAAATAACGAACAAAGATATGCCTTGTTTACTCGGGAATAAACAAAAATTTGAAAATTTAGCCCATTTAGCATAGAATCAAAATAATTTAAGCAAATGGTAGATACATATAACCGACTATTCCTCTCCACACTTAAATCACAACATGTCCTCGGGTTGTGCAGAATGTAAAGAAAAAACACTTAGCTGATTGTGGTTCGAAAGTGGCAATTCGAAGTGGCCTAGAATCGACTCGAGAATGCTCGATGAAATCAGTGATCGTGGACCATCCACCGTAAACCGATTTATCTAAAAGCTCACAATCGCTATCGCAAAATCCTGCACACCATGGGAAAACAAGACGTACCTCGGGGATAGGGGCACAAAAGATGATAGACAAAGCAATATCATGGAATAAAGACAGAAATAAACTACAGACAAAAAGGAAAAGATATCTAGGTTACCGTCCTAGTAGGGCTTAATTATAGTCGGGAGCTCGACTAGACAATAAAATTTCAACTCGGGTTAGCTTTGAATTTCCTATTCCCTTAGTTGCATAGTAGTTAAACTAATACATGTCACACATTATTTGAAAATTTAAAACAGACTAGGTCATGATATGAAATATGTGACAAAGTATTAACTATGAGTCTTTTATACCCA
This sequence comes from Gentiana macrophylla, assembly GCA_026214975.1. Lineage (NCBI taxonomy): Eukaryota > Viridiplantae > Streptophyta > Magnoliopsida > Gentianales > Gentianaceae > Gentiana > Gentiana macrophylla. The sequence goes on along the minus strand of CM047806.1, from coordinate 56,878,527 downwards.
GATCCTCAAGGGTTATTTCAAATTGTTCTAACAACCTAAATCTAAGAAATGATGCATTTGAATTTTTTCTTTGTACTCCTCGGGATTTTCGGATAACCTCCTAATCGCTCCTTTTTAAATGACATTCAAACATTCATCCTGAGACTTGGTGAAACAAAATGAAAATCAATCCGAAGTATTAGAAAACTATTATCCAAAGTATGAGTAAAGTATCATGCAAAATGTAGAGTTTTTGTTTTTTTTTTTTTTTTTTTTTTATTTTTTTAAAAACGGGTTGCCTCCCGGTAGCGCTTTTGGTTAATGTCGTTTGCTCGACAACCCAAAAATTTTCAACCCGGGTCAGGCCAGTGAGGCCTCTTTCCGGAATCATTCTTGATTTCCTCGGGGTCAATAGTATGGATCCCACAAAAACAAAGTCTCGCCAACGTATTGGCCATATCAGTAAACTTCAGATCCACTTAGTTCCTATGATTCTTCTCTTCTTTTTTAGGTTTCAGCCCACAAGTGAGGTGTATCATCGAGAATCACAATATCATCAAAGAATTCACAGAGACGTAAATCATCGGGTTCCAAAAGATCGGAGCCGTCTTGACTAGGGACGTCGTTTAGATGGAAAACCACCGAGTCGTTCCTTTTGTTGACCAATATAGTGTTTCAACCGATGACCATTCACTCAACAACTCTCCTCTGCTTATTTTTCAATTCGACGGTCGCACTAGGGAAAACTCCGAGAAATTTCAAAGGGGCCGGACCAACGGGTGCGTAGCTTACCAGAAAGCAGATGTAACCTGGTATTATATAGTAAAACCCATTCGCCTCTTTGAATTCTCTATGCTTGATTTTCTTGTCGTGAAGAAGTTTAGTCCTTTCACTTCGCGATTCTTGAGCTCTCGTAGGCCTGGAGTCTCAACTCATCAAGCTCCCGCAAATCGCAACAATCGCTTTCTCTCTGCATAACCGGCCGTCGAAGTTCAAGAATTTAATAGCCCGTAATGCTCTGTGCTCAAGCTCGATTAGCGGTGGCGGGCTTACCATAAACCATCTCAAACGGAGATGTGCCGATAGGAGTTTTGAAAGTCGTCCCCAGTAGGCCCAGAGTACATCATCCATTTACGGCTCCATCTGTCTATGAGAGTTCACCGTCTTCTCAAGAATGCTTTTCAGGCTTGGTTACTTACTTCAACTTGTCCACTGTCTGCGAGGGTGATAAGGGGTAGCGATTTGTGTTTCACCCCATATCGTTCTAAAATCTTTTCTAATGGAGTATTGCGTAGTGAGTTCCTCGCCAATCGATGAGAGCTCGTGGACAACCAAACCGTGTAAAAATGTTTTTCCTCAGGAAGCTCTTGACCACCTTGTGGTCGTTCCGCGGTGTTGCTATTGCCTCTACCCATTTTGACACGTAGTCAACGCAGACCAGAATGTACTTGTTCCCATACGAGGATGGAAACGGTCCCATGAAGTCAATACCCCATACGTCGAAAACCTCACATTGTTGAATGGGGTGTAGGGGCATGTCCATTCGCCGAGAAAGTTTACCGGTGCGCTGGCACCGGTCACAACCTTTTACAAAACTCTCTCAGATCCTTAAAAATTGTCGGCCAAGAGAAACCGGATGAAAAATCTTCGCAGCTAGCCTCTTCCAGCTCCCATAATGACCTCCCACAGGTCCGTCATGGCATTGCTCTATAATGTCCCTCTGCTCGAACTCAGGGACACACCTACGGAGTAATCCATCCTTACAACGCTTGAAGAGAATAGGGTCGTCCCACACATAATAGTTCAAATCCGAAAAGAATTTCTTCTTTTACTGGTCGATATGTCGTCGTCGTAGTCCGATATCTCGCCGCTCAAGAAGTTTGCAAAGGTGCAAACCAAGGAGAACCTTTTCCAAGATGCAGGCGTGAATAACCTCGCACACATCAATAGTCATGAGTTGCTCAGTTGGAAAATCAATTCCAATCTCATCCGACTTCTGTTTGATGATCATCGGTCAGCCGAGACATGTGATCAGCTACCACATTCTTGCTACCCTTCTTGTCCCGGATATGAACATCAAACTCTTGTAAAATCAAGATCCATCTCATCAAACGAGGCTTGGCATCAGCCTTGCTCAACAGATACTTCAATGCAGAATGGTCTCATCCAGCATCAGAATCTTCCGACCCAAGCAAATAGCTTAAATTTATCCATGGCAAAAACTCACCGCCAACAACTCCTTCTCGCTTGTTGCATAATTTACTTGCGTTGGGTTTAAAGTGTGACTAGCGTAGTAGATGGGTTGGAACCTTCCGCCCACTCTCTCGACCTAACACCGCACCGATCGCATAATTAGAAGCATCACACATAAGCTCGAAGGAGCTTTCGGTGGTGCTATAAGAATTGGCGAGGTAACCAACTTGTCTTTTAATTCTTTAAACGCTCTTTCACATTCGGGGTAAAAACAAACTTCACATCCTCTCTTAGAGAGTTGACAAAGGCTTGGCTATCTTAGAAAAGTCTTTAATGAACCGCCTATAGAATCCAACATGACCCAAGAACCTCTTACTTCTCTTTACGCTTTTGGGGTATGTCATTTTTCAATAGCTTTTACCTTCGCTTTGTCAACCTCTATACCTTCTTTGGACACCTTGTGTCCCGAACAATTCCTTCTTCCACCATTAGGTGGCACTTCTCCCAATTTAAGACTAAGTCCTTCTCATGCACCGGGACGTAACTTTATCAAGATTGTGTAAACAGAGTCTAAACTGTCCCGAATACGAGAGAAGTCATCCATAAAAATTTCCATCACCTTCTCCACTAAACCATTGAAGATAGCCAAAGATACATCTTTGAAATGTAGCCGGTGCATTGCAGAGACCAAATGGCATTCTTCGGTGGCGAAAGGTACCAGAGGGGCAGGTGAAGGTAGTCTTTTCTTGATCGATTGGTGGGTCGATAGCTATCCGAAAGTATCCGAATAGCCATCCAAAAACAATAAAATTGCTTGCCACTAAGCCTCTCAAGGAGCTGGTCAATGAATGGCAAAGGGAAGTGGTCTTTTAGAGTTACCTCATTTAGTCTTCAGTAGTCGATGCAAACTCTATAACCAAAGTGACTTGTCGTAAGGCAATCTCTTCCCCTTTTCATTCTTTTCAATAGTTATCCTCCTTTCTTTGGCACCACCTGAGTGGGGCTTACCCATTCACTATCGGCTATTGAGTAGATGATACCCATGTCAAGCAATTTGATGATTTCCTTCTTAACGATTTCCTGCATGTGAGGGTTTAGCCTTCTCTCCGAGGTCGTCGCACCTTCTTCGATCCTCAACAGTCTGATCTTATGCATACAGATATCGTGGCTTATCCCCTAATATCTCCCACTTGCCAACCAAAGGCGAGGATATTATCTTGCAAAGACTTTGATAAGCTTTTCTTCCTCCTTCGGTTCTAACTTAGATGAAATGATCAAAGGGAGCTTATCACCGTCCCTCGAAAAATGTATTTCAAGTGTTGAGGCAAGGGTTTCAACACTAAATCGACGGTGGCTTCTCCACACTTGGTCTCAATTTATCTCCTTAAGCTCTAGATCTCCAAGCTTATTATAAGGGCTATGAAGCATCATGGCCTCCCAGGCAGACAGGGCCTCATCTCCTTTTGCAAATCTGGGCATATCACCATGCCTCTCCTCATCTTCTTTCCTACCACCTCGTGGTAATCGAACTTTCCTTGTCAATCTCTTCTAAAAATTTTATCCACTCCTCATTAGTCCAAGTTGCGAGATAGTTTATTGAATTCTTCCTCATCCCAACTACCCATGAACACTTGTTTATCATACTCATCGCTGAAATCGTCCTCAATAGCTAAACAAGTGTCACTTGGACGGGTGCTTCAACGTGCATTACCCACATTGAACTTTATACTCTCATCCTCCAAATGTAAGGTCACTTCGCCACCGTGGGAATCTAGTAAGGCACGGGCGGTTGCAAGAAAAGGTCTTCCAAGGATCAAGGGGTTTTCTTATCGTTGGTCATATCCATGATTACCCAATCACCGGGGTATATGAAGTTCTTAACCTTGACCAATACATCTTCTACAATTCCCTTGCATATTTCACACTTCTATCGCAAGTTGAAGAGAAATAGGTTTAAGCGTAATAGATTGATCCAATCCAAGAGATTGGAAGATTGACGTAGACATCGATTGATTGATGCTCCCGAATCACACAAAACATTATGGAAGTCCCTGCTTCCCAATAGTACACGAAATCGTAAATCTACCAGGTCGTGGCACTTCACAGAAGTTTAGTCTGGGCTGATTGCTTGAGTATTCTCCATTCAATACTATGTGCTCGAGCTCTTGGAGCTTCTTTTTTCAACTATACTGGTCCTTTATAAACTTTGTATACTTTGGCATTCCTACCAAAAGATCAACTAATGGAATGTTTGCCTCAAGATTCTTGAGCAAGTCGATTATCTTCTTATACTCTTTATCGATCGTTAATGACAACTTGTTTTTGCTAGGTGGGTAAGGGAGATCAACAAAAGTCTTCCTCATTAAAGTGCTTCTTTGCCGTCTTATCATTGATTGCTTTGTCTTCCCTATCCTTCCACCTCACATGCTTCCTAACTTAACTTAGAATCGACTTCTTCTCGGCAGTATTCTCTTCATCATCGAATTCTCAACTTTCACCTTTTCTTCGAAATTTTCTCTCACTTGGATCAATAGTAGTCCCAACATCCTTCCTGAGGAGAACAAAGATCTTCCCTCCTGCGTCTCTGCTCACGGGAGGGGCTACTGCTTCCCTGGTTGGCCTGACCGCCAACCGCTTCCCACTCCTCGATTTATAGCATTCACTCATCTTGACCATAGTTCCATGGTGCAATGAGATCGGTGCAAGAATTCTCGTCATTTTGGACCGATTAACCCCTCGGGGTTCTTCTCGAGAAAACTCGGCAAATGACCTTGAGGTCGACTTGCTTGTCGCCTCGAAATTTGTCCCATTTGCACCTCCAAATTTCTCAACAGACCGGTCGAGTACTTAAAGCATTTGCCAATTGAGTGTTGGCCGTGATTTGCTCGCTCAACTTTTGTTCTAAGATCTCAAAATGATTGATTTTGATTTTCGCGGTGGATTGGTGTTCCATGTTTGGTCGATAGTTGGATTGAAAATTGCTTTGATTAGGCCTAGGGGCCTGAAAATGATGGGGTTTGCTGCCCTGCAAGGTCACTCCATCGGAAACCAGGGTGGTTCGGTTATAATTGAATCCTTGAGTGTTTTGATTCGACCGAAGGTCGATAATTTTGAGAAGTGAATGTATTCACTTCTTCCGAATGCAACAATAGATGACACTGATGGAATGCGTGCTCAACGGTATCGCAATTTTGGCAAACGACATTGTTTTGAAACAACTTTGACCTGTGAGATCGGGTCAAGTCGGCATTGATTACTACGATGGCCTTGGCCATGGCAATTGTCACACACAAGACTTTGAACATTCATTGCCGTCACTTGCTTCTCAGAAGTGCGCCAATCGAGCTTTTAGAGACGTGGTCTCATCTACCTCATACTTCCTCGCAATGAGCTTTTACGATTGGGCGCACTGCATAGGTAGGGGCATAATTATACTTTGCAATATCTTCAAACAACATCCATCCTCATCGGTGTCTTTCTCGAAATGCACCTCCAGTGAACTATTCACCATTCCTTAGTCAATTCAAATCAAACCACTCAGTAGAAAGTGTTGACCAATCTTTGTTTATCCAAATTTACCATGGTGGGGGCACTTTCTCAAGAGAGTCTTAAATCGTCTCCACGCATCGTAAAAAGATTCCTTCTCGGATTGCACAAAAGTGAATATCTGATTCAGAAGATGAGCCGTCTTTGCAGGTGGAAAGTACTGGCTCAGAAATTCTTTCTCCAACTCCTCCCACGAAGTAATGGATTCGACTGGTAAGGATTTATACCATTCTTTCGCTTCTCCCTTCAGTGAGAAGGGAAAAAGTTTCATCTTTAGGGCGTCCTCAGTGACCCCTTTGATTAAAATAGTCCCGCACGATTCTAGAAATGAGTGAATGTGATCGTGCGGGTCCTCGATGGAAAATCCATGAAATGTGGAACCTCTTACCAAATTGATTAAAGAAGTTTTGAGTTCGAATTATCGGCCGTGATTTCGGGAATCACGACCGCAGATTAACTTTCACGATAGATGGCATGGCAAAGTCCGCCAATGTCCGTTGCTCGCCATTTCTTCAACCTGGCTCCTACTTGAGCTTCTCCTCAACGTATCCTTCAGATTGTTTCCTTCCGTGGTTCCTCGTCCGTCGGTCCAATGAGCCGAACCAAACGTCTGTTTGGTCGAGCGATGGTTCGCTTCTATCTCCGGATTATACAAAAGTGGTCCCCGTGAGTTCGAGTTTGCATAAACTACGCTTGGGCACCAACACCTAAATCACGAGGTTTCGGATTTTATCCTTATGCTTCCGCAGAGTGGGATTCACCGAGAATCCATCACCCAACCTCAATGATTGAAACGTGTTCCGTGTTTCTTTTCTCTCTTTCTCGTAATTACCGAATCCACTCGGTATTTATCGAGAATTTTTTTAAATTTTTTTTTTTTTAGAATTAAAAAAACTATACTAAAACAGGCTCAAAACAGTCTAAACAAATGTAAAAGAAACAAAATACTACAAAACTAATACGAATGTAAAGCGAACGAAAAGAAAATATTTTTTCTCTCTCGGTAATTACCGAAAGATTTTTTTTTTTATTTTTATTTTTATTTTTTTTTTGTTGTTTAAGACGAAAATGTATAACTTAGTTGACAAAAAACGAAAAACGAAAATTTTCCGTGCCAAGTCCCCGGCAACGGCGCCAAAAACTTGTTCGCGGTTTTATGCAAAGCAAAAGATAACAAGTAATAAAATAAAACCGATGTCACTTTGGTGCGAAGGCTCGCAGCTAGTGGTGAAACCGGATCGTATCCGCAGGGACTTGTACGAAAAAGAGTCTTTGCCTTCGATTTCTTTTATAAAGTTGATGATTATGATCTCGGATTTTCAATTAACAAACTAAGGTAGCAAACGTGAAAATAAATAAAACTACGATAATAAAAATTTATAATTTAAAACAACTAGAACGCACCGATGATCCACCACCCCACCGAAAATAACAAGAAAGACACATATTCATTCGTAAGTTCTTGGATTATTATCTCGCTAAAGAGGCATTTTCCTTTTCGGTTCATCGCCTTTTAATTAGTTCACCACTCTCGGTACAACTAAAGCATTTACGGATCAAAGATATGGATATAAATCCTAATCGACAACATTCACCCTCAACTTACGTATGTTGGAAGACTATTATCATTCTCCTTCACGGTAATATACGAATTTATCAACTATCGTATCTAAATTCGATTAGCATGCAACATAAGTATAGATCATACAAATTGCACATAAACAATTCAAACATGAAGGAAGAACAAGAAACTCACTAGAACAAATGAAAACGAAATCCTTGTTTATTCCGGTGATGGTGGCTTCACAAAGGTGGTTCTAGCTTAGAGACCTTAGCCAATCATCCTCGATTATGATTTGAAATCGTAGGGTAGCTCCAAAGATTACAACAAGATTACTATTCTAATTTATTCTCGGCATAACGCCTCTGAGTATTTACATAAAAGACGGGAAAAGTAAAAGCTTGGCCAAAAGTGACCAAGGAGGGGCAAGGAAGATGGATGGAAATGGAGGAGTATATATAGGAGAGATTGTATAAGGATAGGTTCATTTGGGGAGGTAAGAAGTTAGTTAAAAGGAGGTAGTATTTGGGGAGGTTGGAAGTTTGTTATGGAGGCAATGATGAGTTAGCATGTGAAGGTGATCTTGGAGAATATTTGCCATCATTAGTCTTCACATGGAGGTGGTGAGTCATGTAGGAGCATGTGAAGGTTGTTAGGAGAAATCATTACATGCCACATGCAAGTAACATGCAAGGAATATGCTAGGAATATGTAGAAAATATCCAAGATATTTTTGCTAGCCAAGATGCATGTGAGAGGTGATGATTAGTTAAACATGTGAAGGTGATGAGTCATGCAAGAGTTAGTTACAAGCATGTTACTACTCATCATTACACCCCACATGCATCAATTGAGCCAAAAATATCTCCTGTTCGTCCCGAAGTTCCAAAGAGTTCGGTAAAAAATCATAACTTGAGTTGTAGACCTCCGATTGACGTGATTCAAAGTGCGTTGGAAAGATCATTTTAGTATCTACAACTTTCGTCAAGAACTCTTCCCCTGAAAATGCCTCTAAGTCGGGTCAACTTTCCATCGAAAACAGACTACGGTAGAAGTGCATTGGAAAAATTTGATCCGCTTTTGAACTCGTAAGCTTGTGGCATCTTCTTCTATCCCTTCAATCTTTTAGGCCCCAAAACATATTGTTAATGTGATATTTTGAAAACCTTGGTCACCAAGTTTGGGCGAATCGAATCAAGCTTTCTTTATTCGAATCGAGCTTTCATCATAATTTTCATCCGATCTTCGTTTAAGCTCCTAATTTAACATGCAAGCGTATCTACATTCATGATAACATCGTGCAAAATGTAACATCTCATATCTAAAGATATTTATCCAATAAAATCACATAATTAACACAAATTTGCACTTAATCACTTTTAAAACTCATTTGCTCAATAATTCTATTAAACCCTTAATTTCTATGCAAATTATACGAATATGGAGGAAATCGTTATAAAATATAACGTTATAAATCATGTAAAATCACCCTAAACATTGGACGATATTTGGAATCGATGAACTAGTGGGAGTTCTATGATTTGTTTTTCTGGAAACATTGGAACTATGTACGATAGATTTTCTAATCGAAAAAATCGGAAAATCATAAAAAATAAAGCATTGCTCGTTAGACGGTATTTGGAACCGAAAAACTAGTGGGAGCTTTAATGTTATGATTTGTTGTTTTTTCTGGTATATTAGAAAATCCAAGAAGTCCCGACGAGTAACACTCGAAATAGACACCCCACGGTTCAAGAGTAGTGTCTACTCAAACGAACCACTGGTTCAAGACTGTTTCCATTCAAGGAAAGTCAAGAATGGGAGAATATGTCTAAAAGTGTTAGTCATCTAAACTGAGTAAACTTTAAGGCTAAACCGAAAAATTAATTAACTGAAAATCATAGGATAAGGACAGTGATTTTGGATCACCAACCTATGAATCCTTGGCGATTTTCTCGAGCTAAGTTCTTTGGAAGAACAAAATAGTAGTGTATTTAACGATTAAACAACGGGCAGTTAATTTTAGCTAGAATAGTGGGAGTGATATAAGGAAATGAATCTCGGATTCAATCCTTGGATATTGCGGAAAATTTATTTTCTGTTTAAGATTCGTTGGAACGAATGGATTTACATTCTATTCGATAATTTGTTTGTCGTATAGAAAGTGAATATACCATTTGTAGTACGAATCCAAGACTCGGATTTTTGTTTGATAAAGTCAAAACCACTTAGAGTCGCTTTGAAATATGTATATAAAACACATCTTAAGAATCGTTAAAAGCAATTGGTTTCTATATTTAGATAAACGCTTCTTCATATTCCATAGTTAGTGCATAGTCCTTAAAAGACAAGACTCAAGACGGCTCAGGGGTGATTCCTTTCTCCCAGTCTGGTTATATTGTCTCAAAGGTTCAATGACTAAGTTTCCTTTCAATCGGGAAAGGATAATGGTTATAAAGAAGTAAGTAAGCTTGTTCATGACGACCTTCGGGGTCTGATGAAAGATACAAGCTAGTAGGAGCTTCCGAGTAGTGACTTCTTGTCTGATAACTATTCAAACACTCCGGAAAGTTTATCCAAAATATTTTGAGGTTTCTCTGTTTTCAACAGAGATAGAGTATTCTATACTCAGAAATGGGCCATCACATAGTCCTACGGACTGATGCTCGGCCTGCCTCATAGTGAAATGTTTTCACTAAGTGAGAAACCGTTAAATTGCCTTATATAGTTTTTTAGATGTGCTACAATACACTTCTTAACTCAATAAAGATATTAGAAGCGAAATATGGGTTTACATTGAAATGTAAGACTAAGCAGTCTACCTAGAATATGCTTTGGAATTTACGGATAAGGTTTGGATTCGGTTCACCCCACTTCCATAAATATAAGCATTTAGCACACGGTGCTTGAAGGTATGTCTGGGAATTTCGCGAACACGTTCAGTCAGTGACCAATCGTTATATATCTTGTAGCATTGAGAAAAAGGTGTGTTATAAGATTCTTGAAATCGGGAAGGGACAGTTATACTGTTGCATCCTTTCTGATAGAGTTCATGAACAGCAAAACCTTGAACCTTGAAGTACGTTTACTCAAGGTAGTTACTAACTGATTAAAATCAGACCACATCCAACATCGGTTGTTGGTAATAACACTAAATATTACTAAACTAGATCAGAATTTCGATCCACCCAGAATGTAGTGGGAGTATGGTTTATCCATTACCTGTTACGGTTTCTACAGACTTTGTAGTCTAAGGATCGATAGATGACCTATGGCTCTTTTGTGAGCAGTATAGGATTCTGATAATAGAGGTTGGTTTACAAGCCATAACCCTGTGAATGGAGTTTGGTACTCGTAGTCGTTCATACTCTTGTAGAACCACCTGAGTGTCTCAGGCCCAGTGGGAGTAATTGGATCTACACGGAAAAGAGTAGAATGAGTTCGGTATTGCATGATTTCGTTCAAAAGCATAAAATAGGGGTGATTCCCTGAGACTTTCTTGCCAAACAAACGGAGTCTGGATTCATTCGGAACAAAAGGGTATTGCCTTATGAACTTATGACAGGATGACTGTCAAGGCTTATGTCCTTTGTGGATAAAGAGCAAACCTCTCGGTCATTGGAAGTCATATATTTCTACAATATGTGGATTTGACCAGTATATTGATAAGTCTTTTTGTAGACTGGATATCAATTTTAGTACAATGAGTGAATATATACATATATATTAGTGTTTGTGAAGGATAACACTTTGCTGATTAGAATCAACATGGGTGTGTTATCTCAAGTCGACCGACAATGCCACAATTCTCTAACAGAGATTTGGACAACATTCTCAAGAGTTTGACTCGGTCGAATTCATTAGAATCGATCCTTTGGTTCCCATCCATCTTATTGGTTAAGATGATGCATCCGTGTATGCAACATTCAACGAGGAAGTTCTACCCTATGCCTCGGAATGACTCTCTAAATCTTCGGATCAAGAGAAATGGGATAGATTCTCTTTCTAGTAAGAGATGGTCAGTTATTGAACGTCAATTTTGATCGAATCTTAGATTCGGCGGTTAACAAAGCAAGTTTAGTATGTCCTTTAGTATCTTGAAGAGAACGGGGAATAATATGCGGACATATTCATGTGTGAACTTGGATACGTGTGATACAATCGATTTTGACTTTAAGTCGATTGAGGATGATCGTTAAGTCGATCTCGGGCTCGATGTTTATTCAGTACCACATGATTTGATGGACCGTAACGCTTCGATTCTACGGATCGCCTCGAGCCGACAACTCGACTAATCATTAAGACTCATGACATTTAGATGTAGGTGCTCCCGAGTCACCGACCTATCCTACGACGACATACTCGGAGTGTACTTTGGAATCAAATGGTTATGATATGCTTAATGGGTACTAGAATACGGGATGGGTCTCCATTGCTTTAGAGCAAGTGGGAGATGTAGTTTGTTGTATTTTAAATAATAGGGTGTGCTCTAAAACAATTAATCACATGCTTTCGTGCAAGTGGGAGATTGTTAGGTGTGATGCCCGAAAGACAATTTTGTAATTGTTTTATTTAATAAATGAAATGATGTTATTATTCATATTTATTATTCTCATATTCACCGATGTGACAATAGTATTTACACTACTGTAAAACCCTAAAGTATATCGTTTATGTAATCACTTAACTCAAGTGTATGGTATATACACGGGAGGATTGAGTTAGTGAAGATGTACTTAAAATACAATTAGCCCGTAGTGAAGTTAATCGAGAGTATCGGGTCTCTCCTTTAACGTGCTATTAATGCGCCGAACACACAATAGGTGTGATTGTCTTATCCGGACTTTCGGTTAAGAGAACCTAATGGGGCATTTATATATGATAGATATATCATATAGAAATTTGGACCGATTTGATTAGAGTTCACGATATAATTCCGTAATCGAGAATTCTTATCGAATCAATGGATGATCATATTTATGAATATATCTTAATCTGAGGTGATCACAATCAACCGCTTGAATCGATGAGGTTTGACTTGACGGTTAAGGATTACACTCGAGTCAGATCCGAATTACCCCATCTTGGCGTTGTCTTGGATTGAGTGAGTAGTCGTGTTATCACGATACGAATCCATTCCTTCCATTTATGGAAGTAGATAGACGCTTCCTTATTTTTGTTAATCCTAGAAACCGATCGATTGCGCGAGTTCATATTACACCGATTAGCTACCAAAGTGAGTTGTATGAATTAATTGATCACTAGGGGTTGATGGTAAATAAGGATAAGAGGTTCGAAAAGGTTAACGGTAACTTCCCGATTTAGAATGAATAAATCTATGGAGGATTAATCCATATGTAATGATTATATCAATGGACGCTTATTATTATTCTCGTGAGGAGATAAATATAATCTCATAATCGGAGGAGTGCGATCACGGGATTATGGTGGCATATTCTGTGATTGATTTATCGAATATAATTATTCTCGCTCGTAAGATAATTATTTATTTGATTTATCGGAGCCACCGATTATTAGTCCATGGTCCCCGACGTGCCTCCTAATATAAAGCATAGCTATTCTCGGACGTCGAATCCTAATAATGATATTAATTTTATTCTTATTAGAATTTAATTAATCGATATGTGAATTAATTATTTAGTGACTATTAAATTAGTTGGGACTATATAATTAAAATAATTAGAAAAGACATTTTCCATAATCTTGACAATTAGTGTGAATGGAAAAGTCACATTGACTAGGTCAATGAGATGGAAATTTCACCCATGCACAATTTAGGTAACAAGGAATTAGTTTCCTTGTGTATTTAAAAGACATGTGCATAAAATATTTATTGGATAAATATTTATGGTAAATAATAAAGATAAATATTATTCTAGATTTGTTCTAGAATATTATGGAATTATCTTTTATTAAAGGATTTATTTTGTTTGATAAATAAAAATCCTTGAGAAATTAAGTTTTACTCTCCTATATAAAGAGAGTTCTCCTGCCTTAATACACACATAAAAATTCGACTTCTCCCTATAGTAGAGAGAAGAAAATATTTTCGGCCAAGGGTGAGTAGAGGAAAATCTTGGAGATTTTTCCGGGTAGCATATCGGAAGGATTCGAGACGAGGATTTCCTTCCACCGGGAGTTGCTTGGATCACACGTACGGAAGATCGTGGTGCTCTTCACATCTACTTGCAATCTTTCTATTGCGGTTCTTCAACTTGGATTTTGAGATCCAAGAGGTATGATCTACAACCCCTTGTAGATGTAGATCTAGTTATTTTATTACGTGTATTTTATAGATCTAGATCCTTAAATCGCTTCCGCTGCGGATGATATTACTAACACCTTAACGGACGCCCGTCCAGTTCTAAGTTTTTCTGTTTTCTGTGATTTTACCCACTGTTCTTCGTTTTTATATTATAGATAGTATAAACCCTAGTTTGAGATAATAATTCGTGACATAGTAAATATAATAACTGCACCTTAATCCGATTAACATTCGACTCCCTTAGGACGACCCGTAAACACCCTTTACTACGAACCTTATACTTGGGGTGTTTCAGTTTATAAATTTTAGAACTAGTTTTTACCGAACATAATTCACTAGAGATCTTTGATGTTGCAGTTACAAAGATTCCTAAGGTTGCTTGTCCTTCACCAATAACTATGGCTTCACAAACCTGGCCAGGAGCACAGTAGGATTGTTTGCTCATGAGTCTTCCACTCGGTCCTTGAAGGGTAGGATTGCCTCTTCACCACTCCACCACAAACAACGATCTTTCACACAACGTGCTTCTTCACTGCCTTCAAGCATTCTTTATAAAATAAAGATTGAATCAAATAAATGATTCAATTCAAAGCTGACTTGATTAGGATGATATAATCAGCAGCTTTGCGCCTTCAGTGTGTATACTTGATGTAGCTTGAATACGTAATACACTTGAAGAATCTTTCTGGATCAGTAGCTTTAAGTTCAGTAAGTTCAGCAGGGTGTTTTTCAACTCAGAATAGTCTCTTATATTTTTCACTTAAAGTTCATCAATCATCATGTTTTTCTGAGTTGAAGGTCCTCTATTTATAGGTAGGAACGCATGTGACTTACATTTGAAATTCAAATGTAACCGTTCCTGGTTTTTGTCCCATCTGATTTGCTTTCTGTCACTATTCATGGGGTCGACACATCGCCGAATTCCTTTTGACATCTGATCTGTCCCACCCTTTGACTTATAACCATTGGATAAAAGTCTCAATCATCCCAACGTTCTTTTAATCTCAGCCTTTGATTTGTTTGATAAGTCAGAGGTAGTTGGTTGTCCTTATCCATGTAATCTTCCAATATAATCTTGAATCAATCGAGGTATATTATCAGCGAGTTCATCGATCTGTTGAGATACCCATCATCTATTTGAATAAAGAATTTCTTTGTGTATAAAATACAATGCAACTGATTTCTTTTATCTAACTTTTATGTGTGAAGTTAGATTACACCTTTTTTAAATATAACCAAGTTCCAAACATCATCCAACTTACGGAACTTAGACCTTGTACACAAGGTATATGTAATCAGTTTAGGTCATCACAGACTTGCCTAAATTCTGATTCTATATCCTTGACTTAAATTACTAAGTTTGATCCCTTAGCCTTCTGTAACTGAGTTTGAGCCCTCAGCCTTTAGTCTTCAGTCTTGAGCAGGTTCCTGACTAGTCTACTGACCTATCTACCTCTGCGATATTGACCGGGTCTGGCGATATAAATCACCGACCATTACAAAGGCTTGTTTGATCAAACCTATTCATAAATCAAACTCTAATAAACCTATACATTTGATCTAGACATCTTTTAGCCTTTGCACTATAACAGCTAGTCTGGCACTCATCATCAAAACATAGAAATAAGTCCAACACCTTATTTGGTCATCAACTATAACCGCATTTTAATCCGACTCGACATTCATATATGTGTGACCCGATAGGCTTCCGAATATGTTGGCCGTAGACATAAGGTGCAATTTACGAAAATGGCCTTCACCTCTAACGATCATGGATAGCGTCTAGTAACACGTCCATGACCCCCCAATCATTGGGAGAGTCAATACGCAGTGACTACTACCTTTCATGTGCTCGGTTAGCGTGTAAATAGAATCATATCGCTGTAGTAATATCCATACGATCGTAACTTGATCACATCCCATAATCTGGATATCAAGCTCTCTCGGAATAACTCATTACTCCCACTTTGCAATGATTCACGAGAACTACACATTCCTTATGGGAAGGCCCTTTCGGATATTCACTCATACTCTTAGGGTACGTGATTCCTAGACGACCTTACATGCATACTCTGCATGCTTCAATATCACACTCGATCACTACCACATGATCTCCCCATGGCTAAGGGAAACCTCAATAGTGTCAAAGCATGACAATCCACACCGTGATGCCATGTAGACTCTGGTCCTAAGGATAATTACACAACCGTCACATAGTGTGACACTTCACAGTATAAGTGGGTCAGTCTAACGTACGCCTTCTCTAATACATGTCCACGTACAGTCCAAGTGTCACTACACTCCAATAGATTTAGATCTATCCCTTACTTAAAGATGTAAGGCATCTAATACGTGCTAGTCTGTTGCTAGCACCACAAAGCCCTATTCAACAAAGACATCACCTGTAGACATTTAAGTATCAAACTTGTTAAAGCGATTAGAGATCTCATCAACCATAATCACTATCATGGTTTCTCTATCACATTTTAATACTAAGGGCGTTATCATATACACAATATCACAAATTGGTCTAATAAATAAACAAAGTATATAATAACAAAAGTGCTTTTATTAATCAATAATAAAGTTATTACATGAACTTAAATAGACTGTAAATGACCCGACTCAGTCAGATCCAGTCCAACCCAATTGGGTTTAGGACACCTATTCAACAGGAATCACATCATAGATTGCTACCAGAAAAACTCGGTTGCTATACCGACTTTTTCTCTCTCAAAATCTCTCTAAAAAGCTCTCTTATTTTTCGCAAGAACTACTAGTCTCTTGGAATTATGATGAACAAAAGAGCTAGCCAAGTCTCTCTTAAATAGGGTGACCTGCGCCCCAGATGAATCCCAATCTGATTGGGAGAAGTTTCCTAGTAGATTGAGGAGAAAGAAAACATTTTCCTAATTAAATATGAAAAGTATTTTTGATTGAATTATCTCATTTAATTTAATATCTCATATTAAATATTTCCAAGATATTGTCAATATCTAATAAGATATTGTCAATATCTAATATTGACTATCTTTATCTTATTACCATAAATCTATTTTTCATAAATCAATTAATATCTAATAGTAATATATGGTAATCTCATTAATTAAATTGCACAAACCAAGTGTATCCTACACACTTAAAATATGCGCCCCTTTTATCCATTAATTGGCTTCGAGAATATTTTTTAATTAATATAATGCTATGATTAATTAATTCACAAAATACATGTGTATCAATATACACAATAAATTTTGACAGACATATACATCATATGTATATTTAATTAATCAACATAATTAATATAATGTATTTAATTTATTCATAATAAATAAATACCACCATATTAATTTATCACTATAACACTTTATAGTCGAGATAAAACTTTCCTTACTTGGTTATCGCTATAGCCGCATTTTAATCCGGCTAAACGTTCTTATGTGTGTGACCTGATAGGTTTCCGAATATGTTGAACGTAAACACAAAGTGCAATTATAAAAATGCCCTTCTTATCTAACGATCAAGGAGTAGTGTCTAGCAACACACCGTGACCCCCAATCATCTGAATAGTCAAATGCAATGACTACTACCTTTCATGTGAAACGGTTACCGTGTAAATAGGATCCTATCGCTGTTACAATATCCATACGGTCGTACGTCGAGTGTCAAACATCAATGATCATATCTTATAATCTGGATATCATGCTCTCTCGAAGTAACTTATTTACTTCCACTTTGCAAAGATTCACGAGAGTAGGACAATCCTTATAAGAAGGCCCTTTCGAATATTCACTCCTATTCATATGATACGTGATTTCCGGATGAGCAACATGAATCCTACGCATGCTTCAATATCACACACAATCACTACCGCATGATCGCCCCATGGCTAAGGGAAACCTCAATAGTGTCAAAGTATGACAATCCACACCGTGATGTCATGAAGACTCCGGTCTCATAATAATTACACAACCGCCACATAGTGTGACACTTAATAAAGTAAGTGGGTCAGTCTAATGTACGCATTCTCTGATACATGTCCATGTACAGTCCAAGTGTCTCAACACTTTGACAGACGAGATCTATCCCTATCTTTGAAAAGGTAGAAGACATCTAATACGTGTTAGCTTCAATAGTACATACGACTAGAGATATTTAAGTATCACACCTTTTAAAATGAGTCGAGATCTCATCAACCATAATCACTATCATGGTTTCTCTCTCATAGTTTGACACTAGGGACCGTTATTATATATACAATCACAAATTGGTTCATATAGATAAACGCAATATATAATAACATTAAAGCCATTTATCATATGTATAAACATAAAGAAATAGTAGAAATGATCCGACCCGGTCGGATCCGGTCCAACCCGATTGGGTTTAGGACACTGTTTTAACACTTGCATGGTAGATCAATAAATATGTCACATTAAAAAAACATTGAGACTTTTCTATTCATGGTTCCGAAAAAATTCAAGGAAGAGCCGTTGTTGAAAAAGCTTTTGCATTATATATCCATCCATGCATTGGAGCTATTTCTTGAAGATTTGGGAAAGAAAGATGATGATGGTGAAGCAAAGAAGGATTGTGGATGTTCTCTTAGATTGACGCACCGATTGCCGTGCATGCACAAGATTTCACGGTTTAAGAAGAAGCAGGGAATCATTCCCCTTTTCTCAATAGATGTTCATTGGAAAACATTCGATATCGCAAGTCCACCTCCAAATGAATCGGAGTTAGACTACATACCATTCTTGCATGCATTGGAAGAAAAACTTAAAACGGTCGACGTGTGGGAGAGGCAAAGGTTGATAGTGAATATTCATGACATTTGTCAATTGGCAAAAACAGTGTTGGAAGAGCCAAAAATCAAGTCAATTGGTCGTGGTAGGCCTAAGGGATCCGGAAACAAGCGGAAGATGCTTGAAGACAACTATACTAAGCGGGAAAATGTATGTTTGAGAGAGTTGAATGACAATTAGCGAGTATTAACCAAATGAATGCTTCCGAAGGCCCATCTCCACATTTATCTAAAGGTGTTTATTCCAAGAAAAACAAGCAAGCTTGTCCAAGAACCGAGCTCCATGCACACGCTCTTATACCAAGAAAAAAGGAAAAGATTTGAATGTGAACATGAACGTCCTAAAATGGTATATTCATTATTTTCCTGAACAAGTTCATGATCACATATCCGCGATTGATGATATTATTCTGGATGTAAATTGTGGTTTAGAGTTATAGCAAAAGCATTAGATCTTCAAGAGGAAGAATGGCCTACGGTGAGAAAAGCATTGAAAGAAGAATTGATGGCAAACAAGGAACATTACTTATCATTATTTTGGGGGCATGCATATGTTTATGATAGATGCATTTCGTCAGTTGATCATGAAGTATGAGCGTGAAGACCGGATAAGTACTTTGATAGCTACTTTGGTTGGGTAGTATGCAACGTGTATGGTTTTACAAATCATATTGTCTAAAACACATGGACCTCAAACTTTTCTCCCAAGTTTCACAAAACCTTCCGTTTGACCCTCTAATCATATATGGGTGGGGTTTTGCAATGGGAACCATTTTGTTCTTCTGTTTATGAGAGATACTTGTCCAATGCCTAGGGTGCAATTGGTTTGGCATATGTTTTATAAACAAGAAGCAAGTGAATGAGAACTAAATGAATCCCGAAAATCAGTGAATATCGAAAGTAAATTTCGAACAATAGTGAACTTCGACAGTGAATTTTCTGAAACCACGTCGGAATATGTTGAATGTGGTCTCAAAATAAAGAGAATGAAAAAATAAAAAATTTGGTACAAGAATTTTCAAATTTAGAGTTCTAGATCGAGAGATATAATAAGTGTTTAAAAAAGATGAATGTGAGAAAAAATGTGTTGGGTTTTTTTTTATAGAAAAAATGCATCAGAAAAATAATAAAAAAATAATTTTATCCTTTATGCAAAAATTTCAAAAATTGATTGAAGAAATATTTTTATCCTTTCCCTTAGTTCCCCAAAATTAAATATAATAATAAAACGAACTTCCCCTTAGTTCCCCAAAATTAAATATAATAATAAAACGAAATGGAAGAATTTTCGATAAACACATATGACACGGATCGGGTTAAAAAGGTACCGTTAACGTGAGAGTACGTCCTCACACCTCCGCTCCGGGATCCGGCCGTCACGTGCCGGCCGCGCTTATTTCTCCCTCCTTGTTTTTTTTTTGATCTTCCTCCCTCCCTTTTTCAACGATCATAAAACTGTATAGTCGGCACAAATTCCGTGCACTGAGTTACTTCTAGTTCTATCGAGACCTCACACTACTCATCAGAACATCACATTGAACATGAAGGTTATTCCCATCTCACTCTTCTTTCTCTCTCTAAGCATTTCATCTCTTTTCAAATCCGTCTACGCCCGGGGCGGCCATCTTCATGCCGACCTCTCAGGTTCTCTCTATTTTACCTTTTTATTTGTATGGATACACGTGTTTTAAGCTATGTAATCTTGGTACTCTTCATGAACCACTTTTCTGTTGCTAATTCGTTGACTTTATATTATATTATGATTTTGTACATTGCGAGTTACGAGTGCAGTTAGTTGTTTATAGAAGCTATCACAATTAATCAGTTGTGGCCAAAGAAGAAAATGAAGTCACTGTTATTAGTATATTGTCATTGAAGCTGAATTAGTGTTTCAACCTTTCCAGTTGCCTTTTATGTGGGTGATGGTTTGCTATGATTAATCAATCATAAGGAATTGTTGCTTTCGTAACGATTTTGGCGGGTAAAAGCTGCAAGTAAACTGGATATAGAAGTAATTAGCTATATTTGGAATCAAGATTTAATGTGTGTGTGTGTGTGTGTGAGTTTTTGTGCTAGTATTTTTGTGTTTGGTTTTAAGCTCAAGTACTGATGGTAGCTGGACCTAGACGTCAAGATGGGAAAGTCTTTGCTTGTGAAGGAGGTAAACAAGATATAGAAGTAATCAGCTACAATTGGAAATAAAATTTAATTCGTCCGTTTTTCTCTGTTAGTAATATTTGGTCGTTGCTCAAGTAGATGAAGGGAATTTAAGTTTACTGATGATTGGTAAAAGTCAATGTGGGAAAGTCTTGTCTTGTGAAGGGGAGTTCAAATAGTTTTATTATAACTGCATCATTTTAGAATCTGACAGAAACATTCACTTGCTAAATGTCCTTTTGAAATGCAAGCATATCTCTTTCCTTTAACACTACTGATTCTACTTGAATTTACCACCTTATACCTAAATTAAGACGCTGGCGATGATTATCATTCGACAACCCGTGTAACACCCTAACTGTTGTGTGGGCCTTTTTGTTTTAAAACAGACTTTTGTAACAGCTTAACATGCACACACATGCTATCTCTCTTTATGGGATGGTTGGTGAGTTTTGATCATAGGTCTACCTCCACACTGTTACCGCACACTAGAAAGTTTAGTCTTTTCCCGTGGACTCTAAGAACATTTTCTTGAACATCTTAGTAACTGCAGTCTTATGTTGATTACTGATAAATCATGTTATCGAATTTTTTTATGACTTCCTGTAGGCTCAAGTGATTATGCTCATTTAACGAGGCATCTGTTCAATGAGATTGAATTGTCAATGGAAAAGCGATTACAACAACTGTATTATTGTTGCCTTGCCATCTCGCTCTTCATTTCTTCAATAATTATGCTATTTCTCAGGTCATATTAAGTGATTAGAACAAAACCTGTTACTGTTGACAGTGAAAAACTAGCAGAAGGGTACATGAGCAATGCTGATCTCGAGCTAGCTATCAAGGAGTTCAATCATAGATGCAGCAATATATCACGAATATATAGGTAGTTTCAATCGCGTGCTGTGTTAATCAGGAGAGCTTTTATTATACTACATAATACTACCACATGATTTCCAGTTAGACCCTTGAATTATCATTGGAATAATGGTGTCAAGTCTATCAAATAGATCATGCAATTTTTATACGAGTTTTCTGTAGTTCATATCTTGGTAACTGCAACTCTCTATAAGTCTGACATCGAAAGGTGGTTATTTATATATGTCTAAGATGAAACGGATTACAGCTTTTGTCAAATCTTGGTAAGCGCAAATTCGTATCAAATTATCTGACTTAATTTTTGTTGGTTTTTCCCCTTTTTGTGTGGCACCTTTGATTCTACAATCAGTATCGGAAAGAGCGTCTTAGGAGTTCCACTGGTAATACTTCCGCACCACTTTTCCTGCATTTTTACATTATATCAGCTCATCTGTATTTGGAAAAGTGTTGTAATTTGTTCAATGAATATTTACTGCAGTGGGTGATGGAAATATCTGACAAGCCAGGGAATGCAGAGCCTGAACCTGCTTTTAAGGTATTGGCTTCAGGCATAAATGAAACATCATGCTTGCTATCATTATAATCTGATCTTTATGTGAGATCCTTTTTGGAGATATGATTACAATTTTAGAAGGGAAGGTTTGTTTCGAAGCTGTTATCTAGACAAACAGGTTTACATCTGACATTTACGGTCAAGTTTCTAGAGGTTGTGGTGTTGTCTTTCTCACCTGCGGAGTTAAACTATCCTTAATGGATGATTTCCTTTTGTTACCGATAGAAGAACAAGTGTTTCATCTTCTTTGCCCATTGCTGGTGACTTGGAGAAATTCTTACAAAATACTCCCTCCTTCCTTACTAGTTGAACAAGTTGCCTAAAATATGTGTTCCTTTTTACTTGAAACTTTACATTTCCACAGCAACATTTATTGTTCTTTTTCCACTTTACCTTTATTTATTATTAGGTGAAAGGTTAAAAATAAGAATGTATTATTTATATCCAAGCTATTTTAGTCTTTTTATTATTGAAGTCAAAACAATTACCCACTTTCATAATCTGTGAGATTTTGACAACTTATTTAATTAAAAAGGAACCAAGGGAATGTACCTTAAGAGTTTGAAATAAAGTGAGTAGGATCAAGGGAAAAGCGATCCAGAGCTGTTATCTGGTTGCTGGACACATTTATATACTTGTGAGTCGCAATTCCTGGTTGTCAAGGAAAGGAAATTTAAAAAGACGTAACTAAAGACGGTGGTTGTGTCACTCTACTAGGAATAATGCCTTCTTAAATATATTTTTAAATTTAATCTCATAAGAGCATTTGTGCCTTAGTCATTGCCTACAACCTTTTCTTTGTGAAAATTATTGGTTATTTGTGTTTCTCCCACTTTGTTTCATTCGTTTGAGATGTGGATTGTGCATATAATTACAAGCTATGGCTGATCTTGTTTCAAGTGATAGTCTTTTATTATTTGTTCTATTAACTTCATTGGGCTTCACATTTGAATGGTCATTGGTGTCTAGTACTTTCAAGTTTCAACCCTTTTTGTTCTTACATATACACATATATGTATGTACATTGAAATTTATTCATGCACTAGGCTGCCCTTTTCTGTCAATTTATTGAAAGCTATAATGAGCTCTGAGTATCACTCATGACAATCTGGGGAAGAGAAAAGACCACAAAGCCAATTAAAACATTTCTTGATCAAACTTGCAGCACAATGTAATCTGCTCTCTTGACCTTCCTCCAACTATTGAAAATACTGATAGAAGTTTTCCATGTTTTAACCAATACCTGCTCCGCTGTCCTGCTTTTCCTCTAAAAATTCTTCTTTTTCTGCCAAGCATGGGTAGTAAGCTTCTTCTGATAAGGAATGTGGCAGCATTTCCAGCTTTGAACTTAATGCTCTTTAGCTGCCATTTTTGGATTGTGGCTGATCTGGGACTTAATTTTGCTCATATTGCAGTTCATTGGCAATGTGCATGGGGATGAACCTGTGGGCCGCGAGCTCCTTATGCTACTTGCGAATTGGCTCTGCGACAATTATATGAAAGACTCTTTGGTAATCTGTTTTTTCAAAGAAGTACAAACTTTCCCTTTGAGCCTAAATGTCTTCTTTAGACCTTCTCTTTATAACAGTCTTTGTGCCTTCTGTGATATGAATTTTCCAGTTGGCTTTCAGGGTAAATTATTGTATACTGAAGCCAATAACTGAACGTTTGGATGTTGGGAATGGTTGGAGTCTCGTCCTGTAGAAAATACTGATTATTTTTAATTATTAGTTCATTAGTTGTAAAGTTTATTGGTTGGCAATTAGCTGTTACGTCCTACTTTTATAGTTTTAGCACATGGTGATATAAGGTGAGTTATTTCCCTGATTTGCGAGATTCGATTAAATATGTCTTTATTACAGGAGTTACCTTTTTTGAAAAGATTTCCACATATTCTTACTTTAGGTTATTGTGTATATTTCCTTTTTAATTGACTCTGCAATACAAGAAAATATTTTCTCTCATTCTTCATTTTATACAAGCGTTTATGGTATTAGAGCCATCAAACTAAACGCTAAACATGTCCAAATCCTCAACCAGCCAAAACACAATAACTACCTCCTCTATAAACAGCATGAATCGGAATCAACATTCGGCTGTTAATAATCCCTTACTCCATATCACAACCCTAAAACTGAATGGGTTGGATTATCTGCAATGGTCCCAATCTCTGAAGCTGTTTATCATAGGATGTGAAAAGATGGGGTACTTGACAGGAACCATCAAGGCTCCAACCTTCAATGATTCTGAAGGGCTGTTCCTTTGGGAAGCAGAAAATGCCATGATCTTGACCTGGCTAATTAATTCGACGGAGCCTGAAATAGGCCAAGTTTATCAATTTCATTCCTCAACCAACGAGATTTGGGATGCAATTGCTTCCACATACTCTTACCGTGGGATTTACGGTCAAGCCTTGAAGGATACGAGACAAGGTGAAAATGATGTGGAAGTATTTCGACAACCTGAAGTGTTTATGGCAAGAATTGTATCAACTGTGAGTATATGACTAGGAAAGCCATAGGGATGCTGATCAGTTCTTGAAGATAATTGAAAGAGATAGGGTATATGATTTCCTAGCAAGCTTTACCCTCTGTTTTAGAGGCCTTTGCCTATATAATGAAGAGAAGGAAACATGAGTAAAGTAATGAACAATCCAAGATCTGAACCCACCGTTGAGAAATCAGTCATGCTGTCTTAGACTTCTGAGGCCTTAGTTTCAAGGAATGCTTCTAGATTTAGCACTCAAAAACCTGATCAGAAGTCCTGTGGTGTGATCACTGTAAAAATCCAGACACACCAAAGATACCTGTTGGTTCCTTCACGGTAAACCTTCGAATATGAAGAATTCACAACATAAGGCTCCAAACAGATATTTCACAAGTCCCAGCCAGCTCACACAGTAAAATTTGCAACGCACATTGATGCCAATGGGGCCTTGAGCGTGCTGACGTTATATGTAAATTGTTGCAACCCAATCATCTGCTCACACTGTTGACAAGGAAGCTGTCAAACGAACTGTGCCCTGCTCGCGAACAACCTTATGTTCGACCTGTTAGTGTTTGTGAGGTTTGTTTGTTTAGCTTAATGAGCCGAGCTTGAACAAGATTATAAGCTCGTCCAATAAACGAACGAACTCGAGCTTGGCTCGCGAACGTTCGATAATGTTTGTCAACCTACGTATATAGATCAACCAATGTATAACCTAACCCTAACACATCAGATGATAAATCAACTATTCATCTATTATAGTTTCTCTAATACTTTTTGTACTGTGATGTTAGAATATTGTTTTATAATTTGTTATTAATGCATTTGGACGTGACTCTTTATACCTTAACTAGCAAAACTCAAGTCGAGCTTGAGCTGCAAGGCAAAAATACGTTTAATGAGCCAAACTCGAACATGAGCTAGAACAATTTGTCTTTTAAAAGAGCCAAGTTTGAACATAATATCTTGTTCGTTTATTAAACAAACGATTACGAATAAGCTCATGACCTAAACGAACTAAGTGAAGAGAAACAAAGAATAAGAAAAGTAATCTCTCGAGTATTATTGATTATCAGAGGAGTTTAAATAAGGATTACAACCAAAGGAAGGTGGAAAGACAATGACAGGCTGTTTAGGGAACAACAGCCGAGGAGTTTATTTGGGAGAACTAAAAAAACAGCTAGCAAATATTAATTGGTTTATAGAGAATACCAATTAATATAAAACAACATAATATATCAGCAACTTAACAAAGTAATATTGCAACACCCCCCCTCAAACTATGTTGTAGATGTTTATACAACCTAGTTTGTGACAAAGTTGGCTGAATGAATGAGGAGGAATGGCCTTAGTGAGAATGTCAGCATGTTGGTCATGAGAACTGACATGATGAAGATCAATTATTTTGTCTTCAATTTTTTCCTTGATAAAGTGACGGTCAATGTCAACATGCTTTGTCTTGTCATGATGTATGGGGTCTTCAGCCATACAGAGAGTAGATTTGTTGTCACAACGAAGAATAATAGGAGACTTGAGTGGAATTTTGAGTTCAGAGATGACCCTCCTTAGCCACAAGCCTTCACACACACCAAGCACAAGTGCCCTAAGCTCTGCTTCAGCACTGCTTCTTGAGACAGTGGGTTGCTTCTTACTTCTCCAGGTAACAAGGTTGCCCCAAACATAGGAGCAATATCCAGTGGTAGACCTCCTGTCTATGGGGTTTCCTGCCCAATCAGCATCTGTGTATACAATGATGTTGTTAATGTCAGCTTTCTTGAAGAATAAGCCTTGGCCAGAGTCTTTTTCAGGTATCTTAGAATCCTGTATACAGCATCCCAATGCTCCTTGGTAGGTGACTTAAGGAATTGACTAACAATGCTTACAGCATAAGCAATGTCAGGCCTTGTATGGGACAAGTAGAGGAGTTTCCCAACAAGTCTCTGGTATCTGTCCTTGTTCACAACTGTTTGACCATGAATGAGTTTGATGCTGGGATCAATGGGAGACAGGGCTGGTTTGCACCCAAGCATGCCAGTTTCTTTAAGAAGATCCAGTGTGTACTTTCTTTGAGACACAGAAATACCCTCCTTGGTTCTAGCAACTTCCATGCCTAAGAAATACTTGAGGTTGCCCGGGTCCTTGACTTCAAAAACTTTGGCTAGCAATGCCTTCAGTTTGGATATTTCTTGTGAGTCATCCCCTGTCAAAATTATGTCATCAACATAAACAATCAGAATAGATCTCATCCCATTAGTTGTTTTAACAAACATGGTGTGGTCACTGTTACATTGATAGTAACCAGCAGTTTTAATCACAGAAGTGAGTTTCCCAAACCAAGCTCTAGGGGACTGTTTTAGACCATACAGAGATTTTTTGAGTTTGCAGACCATGCCCTTAGTCTTAGGTTTATCAAAACCAGGAGGAATGGTCATAAAAACATCTTCTTTCAGGTCCCCATTAAGAAAGGCATTCTTAACATCAAGTTGGAAGAGGGCCGATCAAGTTGAGCAAATGAGAGAATAAAACTCTAATAGTATTTAACTTAGCAACAGGAGCAAAGGTTTCTTTATAGTCAAGACCATATGTTTGGGTAAACCCCCTAGCAACAAGTCTAGCCTTATACTTATGCAAACTACCATCAGCATTATACTTGATAGTAAAAAGCCATTTACAGCTAACAGGTTTCTTGCCAGGTGGTAGAGCAGTTAATTCCCAAGTCTGGTTTTTTATAAGAGCAGACATTTCAGTGTTAATAGCATCTTTCCAAGCAGGATATGTAAGAGCTTCATTAATGTTTTTAGGAATGACCTCCTTATCTAAGCATTTAGTAAACATGCAGAATTTAGGAGATAATTTTTCATAAGAAAGATGACTGTAAATAGGGTGATCAGTACAGCTTCTTTTACCTTTCCTAAGAGCAATAGGAAGATCATCCCCAAGTGAATAACAAGGATTCTGAGTCATACCTGGATCCTTAGGAGTAGGGCAAGAATTCTCAGTCACAGGAGGTGATATACCTGGATTGCTCTCTTGTTGGTTCAGATTACCATCAGATGTTGGGGAAGTAGAAGACTTGAACTTCTTTCTGTGGTAGACTTTGAGGGGAGGCTGAACATTTGGAGGCCTTGTGAATTGGTCAGGTTGGTTATTTTGAGTATAAGTGTCATGTTCTTGTTGAGATGTAGCGAGTTTTGCGATCGAGGATCATCATGTTCATTGTTGACATTCAAGATTCGGAGGATTTGCTTCAGGACACGATGAGCTCAGTGCGACGTGCCTCTCGTGATATGACGAGTGTAGGTCTTCCTTCTGCACAAGAGTTAGAGAGGGCAAAGAAGGAGCAATAACATCAAACATATCCCAATCAGTGGATGAATCATGTGAGCATTCAGTTTGTTTCTTAAAGTAAGGAGTATCTTCAAAAAACTTTACATCCATGGAGTTGAAAAATTTCTTAGTGCTAGGTGAGTAGCACTTGTATCCTTTTTGGTTATTAGAGTAACCCACAAAGATGCATTTTTGTGCCCTATGATCAAGTTTACTCCTGTTATGAGCATGAACATAGACAAACACAGTGCAACCAAAAGTTTTGAGAGGTACATTACAAGTGAGGTGAGTACAGGGGTGTGTGATCATGAGTGACTGTAAAGGAGTTTTAAATTGTAACACCCTACTAGGCAATCTATTGATCGATAGCAAGCGATTAATATGGCATCACCCCACAAGTATTTAGGCACATTCATAAAAACATAATTGCCCTAGCCATTTCAAGTAAATGCCTATTTTTCCTTTCAAAGAATGCCATTTTGGCCGAGGGGTGTCAACACAACTACTAATGTGAACAATGCCTTTTTCGTAATGTAATTTTCCTGCATTAGTCTCAAAGTATTCCTTAGCATTATCACTTTTTAGGACCTTGATTTTAGTTGAGAATTGAGTTAGAATCATGGTATAAAAATTCTTAAAAACAGTGCCAACTTCTGATTTTTCCTTCATGAGAAATGTCCAAGTGAGTCTAGTGTGGTCATCAATAAAGGTGATGAACCACCTATGACCAGAAACATATTTGACCCTAGAAGGTCCCCAAACATCACTGTGAATAAGTGAGAAAGGATTAGATGGTATGTAAGGCACAGAAGTAAACACAGACCTAGTTAACTTAGCAAGTTGACAAGTTTCACATTGCAAGTTGGAAAGATTCAAATGATTAAATTTCTCTGGAAAAAGTGTTTTAAGATAAGGAAAGCTTGGGTGGCCCAATCTCTGGTGCCACAACATTACATCATTTTGTTTATGACAAGAATTAAAAGCAAAATTAGGCAGATTCTTCATAATATATAGGCCAGCACACTCATCAGCACTGCCAGTCTTCTTCTGAGAGGTTTGCTCCTGAAAAACACACTTATTAGGAGAGAAAATGACATTCCATTTTAGATCATTAGTCACTTTATTGACTGAAATCAAATTGCAGTCAAGATTTGGAACATATAATACATCTCTTAATACAAAAGTATCAGAGATGTATGCAGTGCCAATTCCTTGTGCAAGAGAAACAGTTCCATCAGCAATTTTGATCTTATGGTCATTTTTGCAAGGTCTAATATGTTTAAGAAGGCTTTTGTTTCCAGTCATATGAGAAGATGCTCCTGAATCAATGATCCAGGAACTTTTATCAACAGATGAAACAAATTTTGCATAGAATTTATTACCAGATGTTGTATGAGTAGCAACCTCAGGCTTGGAGGAGCTATCCAATTTAGCTAAGATAGCTTTGAAGACATCCAGTTGTTCATCAGAGATATGAGGACCACCTTTTTTGTCTTCACTCACCACCTTGCCATAATCTTCTCTGTTATTTGCCTTCTTAGCCTTGCTGTTTTCAGGTTTCCCATGGAGCTTCCAGCATGACTCCCTGTTGTGATTTGATCTCTTGCAGTGATCACACCAAAGTTTATCTTTTTCTTGTTGTTTAGAGTCCCAAGAGTTGTGTTTCTTTGAACTATCACCTTGGTCACCATTTTTGCCATATGAGATGAGGGCAGATCTTTCAACTGGATTCTCAGAAGAAGAGTCCTTAAGCATCAATTTTCTCCTACTTTCCTCGTGTTTAACTTCAGCAAAAATGGCTTTTAGAGAGGGTAAGGGTTTTGTAGAGAGGACCCTTCCTCTGACATCATCAAGAGTAGCATTTAATCCAATAAGAAACTTGAATATCCTCTTCTGTTCGACAACCTTCTTGAAGAGAGCAGCATCATCAATGCTTTGCCATTCGAGTTCCTCAAACATATCAAGCTGATTCCATGCCTTGGTCAGTTTGTTGTAATACTGGGTTACAGATAGTTCACCTTGCTTGCAGCTTTGGATCTGGGCTTCGATCTCATAGATTTCGGATGTGTTATCCTTTTTTGAGTAAAGATCCCTTGCATCATCCCATATCTCCTTAGCTGTTTCATACATCATGAAGTTTTCGCTAATTTCTTTTGTCATGGACCTGATTAGGATAGCCATGACCTGATTGTTCTCTGTGTCCCAATCCTCCCATTTGGGGTCAGTCTCAGCCGGAGCAACCTTAGTGCCAGTTAGGTAGCCCATTTTCCTTTGGCCGGAAATGAGCATTTTGATACCTCTGGACCACATCAAGTAGTTGTTTCCATCTAATCTATGATTGATGAAGAGATTTGATGAATGTTCAGGGGGCACAACAGATTTAGTTGGCTCACCTGAATCATCATCGGATATAGTTGACATTTTTTTTTTTTTTTTTGAAAAAAATGTTTGCAGCGAAATTTTTTAAGGAAGAGAATTCTCTGATACCATGAAGAGAAACAAAGAATAAGAAAAGTAATCTCTTGAGTATTATTGATTATCAGAGGAGTTTAAATAAGGATTACAACCAAAGGAAGGTGGAAAGACAATGACAGGCTGTTTAGGGAACAACAGCCGAGGAGTTTATTTGGGAGAACTAAAAAAACAGCTAGCAAATATTAATTGGTTTATAGAGAATACCAATTAATATAAAACAACATAATATATCAGCAACTTAACAAAGTAATATTGCAACACTAAGCTTGATCATAATTTTTTTCGATTATCAAACGAATGATCATGAACAAGCTTGTAAACTAAATGAACACGAGCTTGAACAACATATACTCGGCTCAGCTCGGTTTGTTAATAACTAGGAAGGTAATAACCCCTGCGTCATTGACTCAGGGGCATCTGACCACATGAAAAGCCAGCCTAAACTTTTTCACACCTATACACCATCAACCGGTAATTATAAAGTGAGGATAGCTGACCGTGGTTGGAAAAGGAAACATTCTTCTTTCTCCTAAATTTCGTCTAAACAATGTCCGTCATGTTCCAAATTTGTCTTTCAACCTTTTCAGTATCAACATGTTATCAAAAGCTAACCGTTGCATTGCTAAATTCTCCTACTCATTGTGAATTTGGACTTGGATACAGGGATGAGGAATGGCAGTGGTAGGAAATCACATGGACTTTACTACTTCCGAGAAGAGACTGGTGAGGAAAGAGCTAATGCAATTTCAGAAGCAAACCGAGTTAGATGAAGTTAGGTTATGGCACTGGAGGCTGGAACCTACAGGCTGCTTTTCGTTTCTCCAAGTGACAAGATTCCCCCATACGTAGGATCAATAGCCAGCGGTGGACCTTCTGTCTGGTATAGAACCCCCCAGTCCGCATCAATAAAGATCTTGAGATCTCTGTCTGTAGTCTTTGTGAATAGGTGGCCTTGCCCTGGTGTGGATGTGATAGACAACCTTAAAATGTTCTTCTTCTCCAGGATTGTGCATGAACTGGCTGACCAAACCAACAACAAAACAAATGTCAGGCTTAGTATGAGACAAGTAACTAAGCTTAATAACCAACCTTTGATATCTCCTTTTCTCAGCAGTTGAGTCCCTCTGGAGATTAGTTAGTTTCAGTCCAAATTCAGTATGGGAAGGGGCAGGCTTACAGCCAAGCATGCCCATTTCATCAAGGAGATCTATGACATGTTTTCTTTGAGATATAATGATGCCAACTTTGGACCTAACAACCTCCGTTCCAAGAAAATATTATAGGTTGCCATGATCTTTAATTTTGAAATCTTTAGCTAAAGATTGCTCGAGTTTAATAATTTGTGCTTGATCATCACCTGTTACAATATTGTCATCAACATACTTTATTAAGATAGTTCTTTTGACTACATGATGTTTAACAAACATGGTGTGATCAGAGTGGGACTGTGAATACCCATATCCTTTAATAGTAGAGGCAAGTCTCCCAAACCAAGCACGAGGAGATTGTGTTTACGTCATATATGGACTTGTTAAGTTTGAAAACTTTAGTCTTAGAGTGCTCAGAAACAAAGCCATGAGGTATGCACATGCAGATTTCTTCAGATAAAATGCCATTTAGGAAGGCTTTTTTTTTTACATCTAACTGGTGTAAGATCCAATCAAGATTAGCAACAAGGGACATAATGACTCTTATTGTATAAAGTTTTGCAACTGGGGCAAAATTGTCTTTATAATTTATCCCATAAGATTGAGAATATCCTTTGGCTACAAATCTTGCCTTTTATCTATCTATAGAACAATCAACATTGTATTGAACAGTAAAAGTGCATTTGCAATTCGCATTCAGTACAAGACATTACACCTTTTCTAAGGGCAATAGGTCTATCTTCAATACTGACTGGGACAAGGTTATCCTTAGGCGGAAACAGAGGACCATGACTGTTTTGGTCAAGAACAGGTGGACAATAGCCTGGTAGAGGAGTGGTTTTTTGTATAGGAGTAAACTTGGAAGAGAGGAGGTAATAGAATCAGGTTGTTCTGAATTTTGTGTAACTGAGAATCCGACTAATCTTTATTTGAGGTGCCAGAAGGGGTTCTAGGGTAAGAGTCTAAGTTGGACAGAACAGAGTCAAAATCCCAACTGTGCTGAAATTTTGTGAAGTTTTGGTCCTTATTCCCAGAGGAGAAGAATGGTTGTGACTTAAAGAAGGTCACATCCATTGTGTTAAAGAATTTTCGAGTGGAAGGGTTATAAGATTTGTAGTTGTGCTCAGTGGGGGTGAGTACCTTAGGAAACCACACTGAATGGCCTTGGTTTCCAGTTTGGTCCTGTGATGGTAATGCACAAAAGCTGTGCATCCAGACAGTTTTGGAGGGATGTTCCTAAAATGTTGAGAATTTGGAAAAGATTCAGAGAAGACTTGAATGGAAGTTTTGAATTCTAGGAATCTAGAAGGCATTCTGTTTATGAGATAAATTGCGGCGAGAACAACTTCTCCCCATAACTATGATATTCATGGAGAAAAGTAGGAATCTGGCAGTGTCTGAGAGGTGACGATTCTTCCTCTCAACAACTCCGTTTTGCTGAGGTGAATCAACACAAGACGTGAGGTGAATGACCCCTTTTTCTTTGAGGAAAGATCCTACAATGTTCTCAAAATATTCACTATCATTATCAGACTTGAGGATTTTCTTATTAGTATTACACAGTCTGCACCATGTTGTAATTTTTTTTCCAGTTTCGGATTTGTCTTCTTCAGGAAAAGCCAAGTTAAGATAGAGTGGTCGACAATAAAGCTAATGAACCACCTAGTTCCTATGACATTTGTGGTTCTAGAGGACCCCAAATGTCACTATGGATCATAGTGAAATGCTCTGTTAGATTTCTTTATTATGTCTTGTAAGGGTATTCTGGGTACTTAACCTTTTTTCCTAAACCCTTTTCTCTACTTAGTAGCTGAAGGGTTTATTACCGTTTGCTAGCTGTTGGAGTTATTACATCTGTACTGCTCTCACAGCTGTAATCATTTAATGCTGTAATTGCTGTAATGTCTGCCTATTTATTCCAAGGTTGTAACTCTCTTCGAAGCATGAATGAATGAATAAGAACTTCTTTTCTTCTTCCTATTTGATCAAATGATCAAACCAATCTTGCTGAAGTGGATAGACATTTTATTACAGAGAAGCTTGATTCAGGGGATCTGCATGATACATGTTCCTTTTTATCTTCAAGCTGCAGTTTCTACAAAAAATTTACCTAAGGCTGTGTTCGAATCTTGCATAAGTAAGCTCGGTTTGCCTGATATCTTCAAACGAACTTGAGGGGGAGTGAAGAAAATACTAATTATTTTTTATTATTAGTTTATTAATTGTAATTAGCTGTTACGCCTTCCTTTTCTAGTTTTAGCACATGGTGATATAGGCTGACAGTAGTTGCCTTTTTTTTTTTTTTTTTTAAGAGATTTAACATATTCTCACGTTAGGCTATTGTGTACATATTTATCTTGTAAGTGACTTCTTATACAATTTGAGGGGGAGTGTAGAAAATACTGCTTACTACCTCCGTCCCAAAATAAGAGTCAAATTAGAGATTTTCACACATATTAAGAAAGTGGATAAATGTCATAATTATTAATGGATAAAGTTTAAAATTTCCTTTAACCAGCATTAATGCAAAAGGTTTCAATATTAAAAAGTTGTTAGGTGGATAATAAATTAGGGGTATGATGAAGAAAAAACCTAATAAATAGTGTCTTGGTAATCTAAAGTGACTCTTATTTAAGGACATTTTTTTAGCTAAAATGACTTAATTTGGGACTGAGGTAGCTATTAGTTGTAAAGTTTATTGGTTTTATATTAGCTGTTGCGTCTTCCTTTTCTAGTTTTAGCACATGGTGATGTAGGGTGAGTAATTCCGCAGTTATGGGAGATTTGATTAGATATGTCTTTATTATTGGAGTTGCCTTTCTTAGGAGATTTTCGCAGATTCTTACGTTAGGCTATTGTGTATATATTTCCCTTGTCACCTACTCTGCAACACAAGAAAATATTTTCTCTCTTTCTTCTTTCCCATTAAAGCTCATTGTGGATATTGACACGCTTATAGAGTAATTTAAAGCATCTTTTTGGGCTTCCGTATCATAGGCTCATAGCCATGAATTATCCTTCATCAATACTGACAATGCACCATCCATGTCAGGAACACAAGTTTTCTTTCTCAAAGCAGGATAAAAGCCTCCTACACCACGATCACAGTGGCACCCATCAACTTAAAATTTGGTAGAGATGGTATTCAAGAACAAAATTTCTGAAGAAACTCCTATTATCCAGATATTCCAGAAAGATGTACAGCCTCTTATTTGATCTGAGCATAAATTTACCTGCAACCTTACCAGTAGCATCTCTTTTTACCTTGCCAACTTGGCTAATAATGTGTTAAGTTTTCCCCATGGTCATGTACCCCACTGGTGAACCTTGTCCTCCTTTGTTGAACTTTTATTCTTGCAGCCTCCTTTTGTGCATTTGAATCTGCTCTCCTGTAGGTTTTATCCCTTTAGCATGTGTCGTTTGTTGCAGGCTACTTTGATTGTGGATAATGTACACCTCCACTTACTCCCATCACTCAATCCTGACGGATTTTCATTGAGGTGGCGCGGAAATGCTAACAATTTCGATCTAAATCGAAATTTTCCTGATCAGGTATCTCACAATTTGCTGTCTTGGCAAACTTTTTACTGTTTCATCTTGTAATTCCCCCAAGTAGATTGCTCTAGGCTTATTGATTGATAAGCTTATATGTCTTCATAGGTGCAACATGAAGTATTGAACATCATAGAAGCATACATGTTCGCTTCAACATTTTTCTAGAACTGAATTCTGTGCATTATCTGTGTTTTTGTTGATTAAGAGGCTTTTTTATTGTTGAGAGGCATAGGCAAGAGCCGTTTGAGATAATAAAGCAACAATTTAGTATTGAATTATTTCCATCTTGAACATGAATGGTTTCAAAACTAAAGAAATTTCACTAAATCGATGTAAGAATAATCGTTATGAGTTTCTGAAAAATGAGCTGTCCAGCAAACAAAGGAATGTGTAATTGAATACATAAAGTGAATAAAGAAGCTGGAGGAACCCTGTGTCGAGAACGAAAAACATAGAGCTTCATAACTTCTTTCGTCGCTCAATGTTTAAGTTATACCATCCTCTGATAAACCATCCTTGCTATTGTCTTTAGTATGGAATTGTTACTCTTCCGAGCATTATGAAATAGAACTTCAGCAGTCTAACAAATAATGGATAGAGTGACAAAACATGAAGTGACGGATGATATTTGGGAAACTTCAAGCAAGAGTGCACTTTTATGACAACATTGAATCGGTTAATATTTCCACTCGTTAGTGAGATTCTAGTCTTTTTGTTAATTTTTATCCTTGTCTTAAATGTTTCTGTTACTGATTCTCACCTATATATATTTTTTCTGATGTCTTT
This sequence comes from Gentiana macrophylla, assembly GCA_026214975.1. NCBI lineage: Eukaryota > Viridiplantae > Streptophyta > Magnoliopsida > Gentianales > Gentianaceae > Gentiana > Gentiana macrophylla. The sequence goes on along the minus strand of CM047806.1, from coordinate 56,842,788 downwards.
AAAATGATAACTTATGTATGCCATGTAAAATTTATCTCGATGTCTCTTTTGTGTACTGATGTAAGAACCTTTGTAAAATTGGGACCGGACTACGATGTTCTTGGAGTAATTAAATAACTTCGCATGTATTTAAAAAGTATTTTTGAAATAGTTTTGTAATTGAATAACCTTTGTAAAATTTGATGTTCCCTCTCACCATCAAATTGCTTACATACTCACAAAGGCCATTCCTCCAACTCAGTTCAAAGATTTGTGTGGCAAGCTTGGTTGTCACAAAATCTACAACCAACCTTGAGGGGTTATAGAAATGTCACATATTTAATACTGCCTCCATCCAAAAATACAAGTCATCCTAGAGTTTTCACATAGTTTAAGAAAGTGGTTAAATGTAATTAATGTATGGGTAAAATGCCTAATACACCCTTTGACTATCATAAATGCAACAATTGTAAAGTAATGTAAAAGTGGTTGGATGGATATAAATTAGGGTAAGATGAGGAAATTTTTAATAATTGCTCTCTTGGTATTGTGAATGACTTGTATTATGGGACCAATATAAAAAAGTTAGGATGAGTTATATTTTGGGACGGAGGAAGTATTAATTTTGTCCTATTGTAATTGTTTTTTATTTTATTACATTAATCATGTAATATTACCATTAATTACGTCACTCCTTAGACAACTAGGTAGTTGGGAACACTCATTTATAATGGTGGTTGTCTTGTCTAGTGGCTGTTTAATTGTCCAGTCCTTTGGACTCCTTTTGTAACTATTTAAACTCTCTCTTGTATCAATAATAAACAGAAGAGTTTCTTGCAATATTATCTAAATTCTTCAATTGTAGATAAAAATAATCAGTAGTATTATTGTGTATTTGTTCTTAATAGTTATTTGTTGATGTTTTGTATCGGTTGTAGGGTAATTAGTCTTTATCTTAGTTGCTAGGTGGAGAGTTAATTTTTAAAGCAGAGCCTGCATCAGTTTTTCTAGCCGTTAGAGGCTAATGTGCTCCTATATATTGTACATTTACACTTGAAATGATAATAAGTATTTCTTAATTTTTACATTTAGTACAACTTGAGTTTTGTTAGTGCATTTCACCCCTAGTTAGTTCTTCTGCAGTTTCCTGTTGGGAAATATACTGATTTGTGGCAATGTGAATCTTTCTTTAAGTTTACCCCCTTCCCCCCCTCTTTTAATGCGACTGATTTCAAGGACATTCACTGACATAAAATGACATAGTTCTTTCCTGATGATCTGGGCATGCGCCAACCTGAAACAAAAGCAATTATGAAATGGCTGGAGGAGATACATTTTACGGCATCTGCAAGCTTGCATGGGGTAATGCACTTTAATTTCTTCTTCTTCTTCTTAAAAAAAAAAGAACTCTTTAAGATTATGCACATAAGTAGGAGACTAAATGAGAGATTTGATACTGTGGTAAAATCTGTTGGCATGACCAGAGGCCATTAGTTTGAGCCGTGGAAGCAAATATATTAAAGGAATATAAGGTAAGACTGCACATAGTAGGCTTAATGAACCAGTTTTTCTCCGGATCTCGTGTAGACGGGATATGTTCATGGATCAGTCTGCCTTTTTTATTTTTGTTCTTTTATCTTTCTCTCAAAAATGATCATTTTATTAACAAGCCTCCTAGGAGGTTAAGCCAAAAAGAACTTTACATTGGTAGCATCCCCAATTCACACCTATTCAATAAAAAAACCACTAGTCTATTTACCAAGCAAGTCTAAGGTTTCTTGCCCTCTCAACTGTATTTGAAAGGACGTTTGATCTTGTTCTGCCACATCCAGATGCCGTATATGGCTTCATTCCAAATATACTTCCACCTGTTTGTCCCAAGTGGGGATCTCTGATTCTTGGTCAGGTTCTTGTTCAACCAATCTGCTGGTGTATTGGCTTGGAGGAACTGAGTCCAGCTGGCAGTTGGCACACAAAGATTCTAGATTTCCTTGGCCCAACTGCAGTCTCTCAAGGCATGAAGGATGGACTCATTTTCTTCTTCACATAGTTTACATATCAGGTTGTTAATAATATGTCTGGCATGTAGGAGTTCGTCCACAGCTAGGGCATTGTGAGCAATTGTCCACAGTAAGTGGTTACCTCTTGTTGGTCCTTTAAGTTGACAATTTTTCTTCCAAATATCTTCAGGTTCAGTCTGGGCTTGGGTATTGGTCTAGTTCATAGCCTGTTGCCACTGTATACTTGCCTTTCGAGTCTCCTTTCCATACAAAACCATGGTGCCTTCTCTCTATTTCTCCCCTCAGGTGTGCATAGGCTTTGCAAATGCCTCTCCAGGTCTGCCTTTTTTAAATGCTTCTGTGTAGAGGACTATATATATACACAAGAAAAATCTTATGGATTTATATGGTAGGGTTGTGTACAAGTCTTATATGATATAGCGACTGCTTCGGCATGATGATTCCATGCAATGGGTTTACCCAATGTATCTTATTAGAGGACTCTTCCTTTAGGTTATACTGTTGAGCTGTCTTGTACGCTATGTCAGTTCAGATGCTGTGCTGTTTCTTCTATAGGAATATCTAGGTATCAAGTAACAAAAGGTTTTTCTGGCCCTCCACTTGGAACTTAAAAGGATCTGCTGAGAAAAGGACTATAAGCCTGATTTTGACTTTTGGAATTCCCTTGGTTAATTTTGAAATAGCATGTCATTTTTCATCCTCTTTATGAGGAGGGGTTACTAGGGGAGGGGGGATGGGAGGGTTAAATGAATAAGATGAACCTCGAGGACAGCAGGAATACAACTTTTCCAGGAGTTGCAAGCTACCCATAATGTGCGCGTGGACAACAGAAATCCAGCTACATACAACTTCGAGAAAGCATCCGATTGGTTCTGCAAGACACTTTCCTTTATTTGTGTACATACAATTTCAAGTTGTGATCTCACTTTCCGCTGACCTGTCTACTTAAGAAAATCTTCATTTTATTTCTTGACCGAATTGAAAACTACCATTGAAAAGCACAACACAGCCAATTCTTGCTGGTATTGCCCAGAGAACAATTTTCCGCAATCCAATGCAACATTGTCCCAGGCTCGGCAGAGCTCCTTATTCCGCAATATCAGCATCCTAGTTTGGTTTTCTCAGATTCCCTCGAATAGGCACCCTCATAGAAGTACTGTTACTGACATACTCTGGAATTCTGACACACCAAGCACTCAGTACTCTCTACCTTAGCCTATTCAATACATGTGTACATACATGCGCACACATTTACCTAATATGTTAGTAGAGGAAATGTAATTGTATGTGTGCGTGTCTGTGTATGTACATACTTGTCTGAAATGACACATTGCATTTTTTTAGTTTGCATGTTCAAGACAAAAATCCTCACCCCCTAGTTTTTTTTCCCCCTTTTTAGTTGGTTTTGCATTGTTTGATGGTTTGACTAGTTGATGCACATGATATTTTCATCCTGGGAAACAAAACATTACCATTATTTCACCTGATCAAAGACACGAATAGCAGGTCCCACTGTGTGCGGATATTACACATTTTTCCCATCGTTTCTGTAAATTGAAAAAGAAAACGAAAAGATAAGAATAGCAAGCTTGGACTAGTCCTATGAAATTCTGTGCAAGGTAACATGTGCAGTTCAATGTAGTATAGTCTATTTACTAAAAAAAGAAGATTCAGTCACTCATTAATTCATTAATATGTAGTAAAGATTCCACTCATAACGTTTATGGTCTTGGAATGAACACAAGTGTTGTCTTAAATCCAGCTTTTGACTGTAAGTTTAACTTTAATATTCTGTCAACGTCTGATTCAATCCTCATCACTCTTTAAAGTTGACGGTAAACTTTTATGTTCATAGGGGAGCACTTGTTGCTAATTACCCATGGGATGGGACTGGAGATAAAAAGTAAGTGGTATGATCCTTTTTTTATCATTATTATTATCATGATCATCATTATTTAATTGTGCTAAGGGTGGCGGTTGACTTCTTCCTTATTTTACGTGCTTTGATCTCTTTGGTTGAATTTATTATTGTGCATTTCCAATAAGTCATGTTTGCAATAGACGAACCAATTTGATTTTTCGAGTTGGCATATTCTTTTCCTTGACTTACATGTCATGAATAACGTGTGGATCAATGCATTTTCACGGAAATTTGTGCATCCTCTGTTCATGTTCTCGTTTGATATTTAGTTTGATCTTGGACGATTGGGGTTTCTGTTTTTTTTCTTTTTCTTTTGGTGATAGTGGTAGGAAATATTTAATTGTTGTAATTGTTTCTTTGATTTGTTTAGATTTAGCCACATTTACATTATGTAACGTGCGCTTTTATTTCTTTGATAAAGATCCTGATCCTTGGGATTTTGATAGTTTTGTTAGAATAAGGAGTTTCCTTTTGAAGGCTGATTTGATGTAAATGTTAGGATACTTCTGCTATGTCATCTTATATAAGAAAGGACATGTTACGTATCATGTATGAAAAACATACTTTTCATCCATCTTTCATTCTCAACGTGGTATTGAAGCCTTTCACTCTTCAATCCTAATCTCTAACCATGGCTGATTTCACAACTAGCAAGAATTACGAGGCTCAGACTTTGGTCAACTCCATGACCAAAACTCCAGATTGAACCCAAAACTTTTCCTTTGAAGTATCACCATGAAACTCATTGACAAAAAAATTCTTCAGTGTTCTCAGTCCCAAGTCACAATGATGTTGTTGAAGCCTTCTTTCATTGGGAACTAGTCCCAAGTCACAATGATGTTGTTGAAGCCTTCTTTCATTGGGAACTGAAAATGCTATGATTATGTCATTGCTAATCAACTGTATGGAACCGGAAATTCGACAAGTGTACCTGTTTTATTCCACTGCAAAGGAATCCTGGGATGCAGTGGCTGTTACCTACTCAGACACGGCGATTTTCCCCAAGCTTTTGGTATCTGATCAAATCTGAAGGATATCAGGAAAGGCTCTAGAAGTATAAAAAAATACTTCAACCAGCTTAAGGCATTGTGGCAAGATTTTGATCAACTCACAATTCTTAGCTAGGATTGTCCTGCTGATTCCAGGCGTTTTAAAAGGTTATGGAATTAGAAGGGATAGATTGTTTGATTTCCTGGGAGGACTTGACAATATGCTTTAATTGAAACATATAGACCATCATTTGGAGATCATAAAGAAAGAGTGGCAAATGGAATTCGCTCATCTGCTTTTAGAAAGGGAAACATCCCTATTTTATCCACACTTAGCCTTTTCTCTGTTCTACATGTTCCAAACTTATACAATCTTTCTTTTATTACAAGATTCACAAAAGGTAATTATTTTGTGGCTAATTCTTTCATAATCATTGTGAATTTCACGATATGAGCTCGTGGAAGAAGATTGGCAGTGCTAGGGAGTCACAAGGATTGTATTCTTGTGAAGATGACAGTCAAAGCAAGGAAGCATATGTGGTGAATAAAATGACCTCTAGTCCAGAAGACATCATGTTGAGGCACCAGAGACCCTGACACCCTAGTTTTATTTTAAAAAACTTTTCCCTTCGTTTATCAATAAGAATGTTTTTGACTTCCAATGTATCATTTGTGAATTAGCCAAAAATAAAAGTGTTGTGTTCAAGTCTAATCCCTACAAAAAGTTATACTCCTTTTCATTTTATCCATAGTGATCTGTGGGGCCCCTTCAAAGTCCCAAATATTTCTCACACAAAATGGTTTATTATTTTGTTGATGATTATGACCTGGGTGTATCTGGTAAAAGAAATGATGAAACCAGTTCATTCTTCACTCAATTTTACAATATGATAGAAACTCATACAAATTCTCAGAACAGACAATGGAAATGAATAGTTTAACTCAATTCGCAATCCGTTCCTTGCAAAAAAGGATCATTCCTCCGTCCACATGTGTTGATACCCCTCAACACAATGGGGTGGCAGTATAGAAATTGTCAAATTGAACAAGAGAGTAGAAGAGAAAATTAACTCTATTTTGTATGTTAGAATGTATTACAAGAGGGATATAAATACAACATAAGAAGGCTGGCTGCCATAGCAGCTGAACAGACTGCGGAACATGTAATAAGTGCTGTTCCCTTGAGCTGTCAATTACTCCAAATGGTACTAAATAGCCAGCCAACCATAACAGGAATTAAGGCTGTCGCTTTAGCTAATTAACTAATTAAAAGCACATATACTTACACAAAAATATAATAATGTATTTACTTATATTTCTACGCCCTCCTCAAGCTTGATTGTATATATTTATGCAACCAAGCTTGCCATTGAGATTAACAAATGTTTGAGGAGGCAGAGCCTTTGTTAGGATGTCAGCAACTTGAGCCTGAGATGGAATGCGATGAAGGGATGTCTTTGCATTCTATTCTTTCATTGATAATGATGAAGTGTATGTCAATATCAACATGCTTGGTTTTATCATGTTTAAATGAATTTTCAGCCATCATGATAGCAGAGGTGTTGTCATAGAAAATTCTAGTAGTAGGGGTACTTGAAAATTGTAAATCCTTTAGCACTCTCTTGATCCAAATTCCTTCACAGATACCTAGTGCAAGGGCTCTTAGCCCAGATTCAGCACTACTTCTGGAAACAGTATGTTGTTTCTTACATCTCCAAATGACTAAGTTACCCCAGACATAAGAACAATAGGCAGTAATTGATCTTCCATCAGTTAGGTTCCCAGCCCAATCAACATCAATATATATCCCTATGCTTATGCAGGTGTGCTTCCCAGAGAACAGCCTTTGACCAGGATTTGACTATAGATTTTAGGGGGAATGAGGGAGAAGGACAGAAATATTTCATCAATTGAGTAGAAGGGCGAGTTTTTGAAACTTTTGCATGAAGGACAAAACTATTTATTCACTCATCGAAATTCACTTGTGTTCGAAATTCATTGCTTTAAATTCAATTGACTTAAATTCACTTATTTAAATTCACTATTTTTCAAAATTCATCGTCGAAATTCACTAATTTTCGAGATTCATTGTCGAAATTCACTATCGAAATTCACCGATTTCGGGATTCACTAGGAGAGATTCACCGATTTTCGATTCACTGTTTGTCCTTCTCGCTATAAAAATTATGCAGTTGTCCTTCTCCCTATAAAAAATATGTAGTTGTCCTGTTACTTAAAAATATTTCAGATTGTGTCCTTATCCCTAATTTTCCATAGATTTTAAGATCCTATACACAGCTTGCCAATGTTCTTCTCCTGGATGATGCATGAACTGGCTGACAAGGCTTACAACATAACTGATGTCACGCTTTGTGTGACTCAAGTATATTTGTTTCCTAACAAGCCTTTGATATCTGTCTCATTCAACTGGGGGAACTTCAGTGTTAGCTTTCAGTTTTAGACTTTGCCAGAAGTTACTTTAGTGAACATGGTATGATTAGAAGCAGTTTGAATAAACCCACATCCAGTGTTCTAAAAGACGCTAGGCGAAAGCGGTGCGAAAGTGGTGCGCCTAGGCGACTCCTAAGCAATTGTGTTTTTTTTTTTTTAATAGGGGTGAAATGATTTTATATATTTATATTTATATCATAGAAACCCTAATCGCTTAGAGTCGCCTAGAATTGCCTAGAAAATTGCCTAGGAACTTTTCGCCTAGATGTGATCGCCAAGGGTATAATCGAATCGCCCGGGGGTCGCCTAGCGCCTTGGCGATCGCCTAGAGCCTTGGCGATCGCCTAGAGCGATTTTTAGAACACTGCCCACATCTCTTAACATCATTGGCAAATCTGCTCAACCGCCTTAGAGGACTGTTTAAGTCCATATAGAGATTTCCTGAGTTTGCATACTTTACCTTTGTTATTTGGGTTTTCAAATCCAGGGGAATGCACATGTATCTGAAGAGTTTTAGAAAAGATAAAGAAAGGGAGAAACTCTTCTATATTTTTATTATGTGGTAGTAGGAGTTTAAGTAGGATACAAAGGGAGTCCAATGGATTGGACAAATAGCAATAAAGACACTAGCCGACACAACTATAAATGCTGTGTATACAAACAAGACAGCCGCCTAATCTGAAGATTAATGCAACGGTAATGAAATGAGTAACACCCCAACCATAATACATTAATGAATAATTTACCCCATGTATTATGATAATAATAATAGTAATAATATTTTCTACAACCCCCCCTTCAAGCTAGGTGTTAGATGTTGATGCAGCCTAGCTTGGTACACATTTGACTGAATGATTGAGGGATAGCTTTAGTAAGTATATCAGCATTGTGATCTTGAGAGGAAACATGTTGAAGAGAGATGACTTTGTCTTCAATCTTCTATGATGAAATGTCCACAATATCCACATTTTTAGTTTTGTCATGATGGATAGGGTTTTATGCCATGCATAGAGCGCGGTTGTTGTCACAATATATAGGTTGATAGGTTGATTGAGCTGAATTTTTAGTTCACTGAGGACTCTTTTTATCCACAAACCTTCACACACTCCAAGAACAAGAGCCCTAAGTTCTACTTCTACTACTCTTGAGACTCAGTAGGTTGTTTCTTGCTCCTCCATGTGGCAAGATTACCTTAGATGTAGGATCAATAGCCAGGTGGTTGATCTTTTGTCGGTGTGGTCAGCCGCCCAACTCGCATCATGTAGACATCTCTTGCGCTCTAATCTTGGATTTTCTGAAGTGGAGACCTTGACCTGGGGTCATTTTTATGTATTTTAAGATTTTATAAACAGCTTCCCAATGCTCCTTAGTTGGTTGGTGCATGAACGGACTTACAAGGCTGACTGCATAAGAGATGTCAGACATGGTGTGGGATAGATAGATGAGCTTCCCTACCAACCTTTGATACCTCTCATTGTGAACAGATTCAGTGCCATGAATGAGCTTCAAACTGGGGTACACATGAGAGATTGCAGGCTTGCACTTCCTCGAGAAGATCAAGGATGTATTTTCTCTGGGAAATAGAGATGCCTTCACTGGTTCTAGCTGCTTCCATATCTAGGAAGTACTAAGTGTCCCAAGTCTAACTTCAAAAGTCTTGGCAAGCAGATTCTTGAGCTTCTGTATTTCATTGTGATCTTCACCTGTCAAAGATAATGTCATCCACATAGACAATTAATATGGACCTTTTACCATTGGTAACGTTAATGAACATAGTGTGATCAAAGTTGCATTGAGTATAATCAGATTTTTAACAGTAGAAGTAAGCCTGCCAAACCAAGCCCTAGGTGATTGTTTTAAACCGTAAATAGATTTTCTCAATTTTCAAACTTTCCCTTAATTATTTGGGTTCTCAAAACCGGGGGAATAATCATAAAAACTTCTTCTTCCAAGGCCCCATTTAGAAAAGCATTCTTAATATCTAACTGATACAGAGGCCAATCAAGATGAACAGCTAGAGACGAGAATTATGATAGAGTTAAGTTTAGCTACAGGAGCAAAAGTTTCCTTATAATCTAAACCATAAGTTTGAGTGAATCCTGTAGCAACTAGTCTAGCTTTATACTTGTTTAAGCTACCATCAGCATTATATTTAATGTTAAACAACCACCTACAGCTGGCAGGTCTCTTTCCTGGAGGAAGAGTGGCTGCATCCCAAGTGTGGTTACTTAGAAGGGCAGACATTTCTGTCTTAATAGCACTCTTCCAGTTAGGATCATTGAGAGCCTCATAAACATTCTTTGGTATGAATTCTTTATCTAAATTTTTAGTAAACAAGCACAATGCATAGGATAGTTTATCATAAGACAAGAAAATGTAAATAGGATGCTTTGCAGAGTCTTTTACCTTTCCTGATAGTAATAGGACTATCATCAACTTTAGGAGGAGAGATACTACATGACTGTTGAGGTATGACACTGATAGGATCTTCTTGGGTGGAAGATGTGGTTTGAGTACCTTGAGGAGGAGCAGGTAGGGCTTTGAATTTCTTCCTTTGATAAACTTTTTCATTGGGAAGTCAGTCAATCTGTTGTGGACTTGCACGTTCCTCTGCATCTTCATGTCCTGGGTCGCACAGATGCATCTTCGTGTCCTTCTTTGCCGCATGATGTTGGTGAATGAGGGACAAGAGAAACAGGAATATCAAATATGTCCAAATTGTCATCACTTTCAGAAAAGGTTTTTTCATTATAAAAGGGCGTGTCTTCAAAAAACTTGACATCCATAGTGTTCTAGTCTTCTAGAACCGTTTGGTAGTTGGAGAGTAACATTTATACCCCTTTTTGTTGGCTGAATAGCCTATAAATATGCATTTTTGTGCTTTAGGATCCAGTTTACTTCTATGATGAGCATGAATATAATCAAATACAATGCAGCCAAATATCTTAAGAGGTGTATCAGTAGTAAGGTTAGTACAAAGGGTGAACAACCATTAAGGTTTGCATAGGGGTCTTGAAATCCAAAACTCTGCTAGGCAACCTATTGATCAAGTAAGTGGCAGTAAGTATAGCTTCACCCTATAGGTACTTAGGCACATTCATAGAAAAATATCAAAGACCTAGCCATTTCCAATAGGTGTCTATTCTTCCTCTCAACAATTCCATTTTGCTGGGGGGTTTCTACACAACTACCGATATGGACTATGCCTTTGTCTCTCAAGAATGTGTGTAAGTTAGATTTAAAGTATTCCTTAGCGTTATCTATTTCCAACACTTCAATTTTGGTATCAAACTGAGTAGAGACCATATTATAATTTTTTTGAAAGATAGTACCAACTTCAGATTTATCTTTCATTGAGAATAGCCAAGTAACTCTAGAGTGATCATCAATAAACGTAACAAACGATCTACTACCAGTTATATGCTTGACCCTTGAAGGTCCTCAGACATCACTATGAATGAGGGAAAAAGGATGAGATACAAATAAGGAAGCTTAGCATACACAGATTTGGTAATTTTTGCAAACTGACAATTTCACATTGCGGAGAATTAACATAACATCCTTTAAAATTTTCAGGAGAAAGAGTTTTTAAGTAAGCAAAACTTGGGTGGCCTAACCTATAATGCCACACCATTACATCATCCAAATTAAAGCTACTAACTTTTGAAGCAAATTGCAACTTGGCCTTTCCAGAATCTTCATTCTCATTGAGGATAAATAGACCTAATCATACCTTAGCATTGCCAGTTATCTTCTGAGAGAAATGATCCTGAAAAATGCACTTATTAGATAAAAACACAACATCCCAATTTAGGTCATTGGTTAGTTTACTCACAGAAATAAGATTGCAATCAAAGTTTAGAAACATAAAAAACATCTTTTTATCATAAAGGTGTTAGAGATAGCAACATCTCCAGTCCCTTGAGCATAAGAAACAGATCCATCGGCAATCTTAACTTTGTGGATATAGTTGCAGGATTTAAAGTTAACAAGTAAATTTTTAGTTCCAGTCATGTGTGAAGAAGCTCCTGAGTCTATATTCCAAAGGTTTCTTTTAATCTTAGACACATTATTAGCAGAAAGAATAATACCTGACTTGACATGAGTTGCAGATTCATTTAGAGTGGAATCAGATACTTGCTGGATAAGAAAGGTTTTGAGAGCCTCAAGTTGATCCTTGCTGAAGGTAGGACCTTCCTTCTTCTCTTCAGATGCCAGCCTCCCATGGCTCTCTTTGGAATTCTGCCTTGATGACTTCCAGTTTTCAGGCTTACCATGGACTTTCCAGCAGGTTTCCCTAGTGTGATTAGTTCTCCTGCAGTGGTCACACCATAGTTTATCCTTATTCTTGTTGTTTGAATTCCATGAAGCAGAATTCTTAGAGGCCAAAGCAGAGTTGTCAGAATTGTCAACAGCTTTACCTTGTGACAGAAGTGCAAAACCTTCAACCATAGCATCAGAGGTGGAATTTCCCTTGAGCATGAGCTTCCTTCTGCTGTCCTCATACTTGATTTCAGAGAAGATAGCCTTGAGAGAAGGAAGAGGCTTGGTGGATAGAACTTTGCCTCTGACATCATCAAGGGAAGGATTTAGGCCCATGAGAAATTGAAAGATTCGTTTTTGTTCAACCAGTTGCTTGTAAATGTTGGCAGCATCTTTTCCATGCCAGCATCAAACATATCCAGTTGCTGCCATGCTCTAGTGAGTTGATTGAAGAGTAACAATGAGGTCTCCTTGCATATACCCTTGAATCTGAGCCTCTATCTCATATGTATTATCCTTCTTTGAGTAGAGATCTCGGGCACCGCCCATATCTCTTGTGTAGTTTCATGCAAAATGAAGTTCTCACTAACCTCACAAGTCATGAACTGAGTAGAGAGTCATTACAAGATTATTCTCGTGATCCCACGGGTCGAATTCGCCATCACCGGCATTTGGTGCTATTTTGGAACCGGTAAGATATCCCATTTTGCCTTGACCAAAGGATGAACATTTTCATGGTCCTAGACCACAGAGATAGTTGTTGCCATCTAAGTTTGTGGCTTGTAAAAGAGAGCGATGTTTGATCAGACAGCCGAATTTCGGGTATTTTGTGGCTCGGCCGAGGTAACATCGAGAGAGAAGACATGGGGATGAAGAAAGAGAGTAAAATCGAGCAAAACAGCTCGATACCATGAAGAGTTTTAGAAAAGATAAAGAAAGAGAGAAACTCTTCTATATTTTTATTATGTGGTAGTAGGAGTTTAAGTAGGATACAAAGGGAGTCCAAAGGATTGGACAAATAGCAATAAAGACACTAGCAGACACAGCAGTAAATGATGTGTATACGAACAAGACAGCCGCCTAATCTGAAGATTAATGCAACGGTAATAAAAGAAGTAAAACACCAACCATAATACATTAGGGAATAAATTACCCCATGTATTATGATGATAATGATAGTAATAATAGTTTCTACAATATCTCACCAGTTAATTCACCATTCAAAAAAGCATTTTTTTATGTCTAGTTGGTATAGGGGGCAATCTAGGTTAGATGCTAGAGAGAAAAGAATGCTGATGGTATTTAGTTTTGCAACATGTGCAAAAGTTTCATGATAATCAATACCATAGGACTGTTTAAACCCCCTAGCAACTAGCCTAGCCTTATACTTTTTGATAGTGCCATTAGAGTTATATTTAATAGTAAATAGCCATTTACAACCAACAAGTTTCTTCTCTTTAGGTAATTCAGTTAGATCCCAAGCATTGTTTTGTTTTAAGGCTTTCATTTCAGCTAAAAGAGCATCCTTCTAGATTTTGTGTTTTAAAGCATCATATACATTTTTTGGAATAATCTATTGTAAGAGCAGAAGCTTAAGAAAGATAGAAATAAATTGATGTTTATTTCAGTTAAAAGATAGCTTAACAAATTACAAGAGAGGCTGTGTTGTTTATATAATACAACACAACACTCAGAGAAAGCAAACAAGAAAAACTAGCCGCTATGTACTTTATCTCAACGGCTAGTTGAGAATTAAGTCAATACTAAGGACCAGGAAAAGACAAGTCCTTTGGACAAAATAAAGCTAATTACAAGCTTAAATGAAATAGAGAAAGGACTTAGGAAATATTAGAACAAATCAACAATTCATGATGATTAATTCTAACACTCCCTCAAGTCGGGTAGATGTATATCAAACATGCCCAACTTTGTCAATGTCATCATGAAACACCTTCCCGGTAGTCCTTGGTGAATAAGTCTCGCAACTTGATCCTTAGATGGCACAAACTCAAGAGTGATCAACCCATTTTCCGCTTTTTCTTTGATAAAATGCCTATCTTCTTCAATGTGTTTAGTTCTATCATGTTGAATCTGATTATGAGCAATGTCCATAGTTGATTTGTTGTCACCGATCGCCCTCATGAGAGATTTCCATGCTACCTTTAAGTCATTCGAATGATCTTCAACCAAAGTAGTTCACATATCCCAATAGCCATGTACTCTAAATTCCGCCTCGCACTTGATCTTGCTACACTACAGTCGCTTCTTGCTCCTCCAAATCACCAGATTTCCACCCGAAATGATAAAGGACTGTAAGTAGATCTCTGTCATCTAATGATCCAAAGATAATCAAATCAAGATAGCTTTGAGATCAAGATTGTCACTCCTTTTGTATAAGATTCCCTTGCCTCGACACCCTTTCAAATATTCCGAATCCTCTCTGCTTCTTTGATGACAAATCTTGGTCTTTGCATGAACTCGCGACCATATTGATCGCAAAAGCAATATCCGCCTAGTATGTGCCGATATATCAACTTTCCTACTAACCTTTGATAGAGTACTTATCAACATCTTCATCTTCAGAGATTCATTCAACCCATGATTGTAATCAATGGGTGTAGTAAGGTGTTTGCATCCCATTTTTCCAAAGGTCGGAGAGGAGATCAAGGATGTATTTTTGTTGGGATATGAATATGCCTTGATTGAGTAGGCAAATTCAATTCCTAGAAATACTTCATCGCCAAGATTCTTTATATCAAATTCCTTAGCCATTTCTCGCTCAGAGGTGTTGATTAGCCTGTTGATCATCTCCAAAGTGACAATGATGTCATCAACATACACCAAAGCAGAATAGATTTCTTCCCGCTTTTCCATGTTTCACAAACATAGTGTGGTCACCTTGACTTGGTTTATACCTCTTGTGCAAGCATGAATTTAGCAAATCACCAAACCATGCCCTGTGGGGACTCGCTTTAACCCATATAGGGCTTTATTCAATTTGCAAACTTTTCCATCAGGATTCTCAAATCCTGGGGGAACAACCATATATATGATTTCATTTAGGTTGCCTTGTAGGAAGGCATTCTTGACATCATATTGTTGCGTGTTTCCATCCTGCATTTACACCAGTGGATATGAGAATCCCGACCGTGTTCATTTTAGCAACAGTGCAAATGTCTCAAAATAGTCCCCATGAGTTTGGGTGTACCTTTTGCCACAAGTCCGGCCTTGGCCTTCTATAGTCCCATCGACTGTGATTTGGTGGTAAAACCCATTTACAAACAACAGTCTTTTCACCTTAGTAAAGACACAAGATTCCAAGTTTTGTTCTTTTCCAAAGGCTCAGTAGTTCTTCTTTCATGGCTTTAGACCATTTTTCATCGTAAATGGCCTCCTGCAGTTCTTAGGTGTATCACCTTTATGAAGATTCATAAGAAACTTCTTATGACTATGAGAAAATTTCTTATAGGATAAGAAGATTCTCATAGGATGCTTTGTGCATTCTCTCTTCCTCTTCCTCAGTGCTATAGGAAGATCATCATTAGTATTGCTGGTGGTTTCTGTGTCACTATTCTCAGAATTATTTGTTCCATAATTTTCAATGGAGGGTTCTGATTCACTAGAAGTTTCCTCAGGATCATCACTTTCCTGAGGTAAATCAGTACCCCTTTCATTTGGCACACTATGACAATCTTCATGAGGAGACATAGAAGGTTAAGCTTGTCGACCTTTTTCTTTCTAGTATACACAATAGAGTCTTCCTTTTTGTGTGTATTGATTTCACTTTCAACATGCACAGATCCATAATTTATTTCGTGGTATGTGATCTCGAGAGATGATATTCTCACTCGGATCACCAAGGAACTCAAAGTTAGTGTCCAATTCTTTGGTAATGTGCCCCCGAATTTTGAAGTAGGAGTTTCCTCATGGAAAGTTACATCCTTAGAGATGAGAACTTTCCTGTAAGGAGGGTGGTAACATTTGTAACCTTTTGAGTATTTGAGTACCCTATGAACACACATTTTTGTGTCCTAGGGTCCAATTTTCCTCTGCTTGGTTGGTGAATGTGTACAAATACTTCACAACCAAACACTTTTGGAGGAAGACTTTCATGTTTAGGCATTCTGGGAAACCCTGATTCAAAGTTTCGATAGAGACTGCTTTCCCAACACTTTAGTAGGAAGCCTATTTATCAGATGAGCTGCTGTTAACACAGCTTCTCCCCAATAGTTTTTAGGGATAGACATGTGAAACATGATAGCCCTAGACATTTCCAGTAGATGCCTGTTTTTTCTTTCAGCTAGGCCATTCTGCTATTTGGAGTATGGATACATGAGGATTTATGTAATATCCTTTTTCTCAAAGAAAGGATCCAAAGAAATGATTGAAGTATTCTCTACCATTGTCTGACCTCATCCTCTTGATCTTTGTGTCAAACTGGGTCAGAATTTGGTTGTAGAATCTGGGAAAAATACTTAGTAAATCAGATTTTTGTTTCATAAGATAAATCCAAGTTACTCTAGTACAATCATCAATAAAAGAAACAAACCAAAAAGAACCATTTATATTAGGAATTGGAGCAGGCCCCCAAACATCACTATGAATAATGGTGAAAGGGTCTTTACATCTAATGTTTTGAACTGGAAAAGTGGTTCTTCTTTGTTTAGCCAGCTCACAAACATTACAACAAAGTTTATCACTATCACGCTTTTGAACATATTAGGTAGCATCTCGCTTTATTATACTAAAGGTGGATGTCCTAATCTATAGTGATACATCCATAGCTTGTCTATGTTAGCTTTAGACAAAAAAACAGTAGCTTGGGCTTGCTCTTTCTCTTGATCTTCCTGTATAAACCTCCTTTAGCTTTAGCAACCCCCCATCCTCTCCTTCTTTACAAGATCCTCAGTATTAAGCAAATATTGTGGAGAAGGCAACTAAACAATTCAAGTTTTTGTTAATTTCTCGAATGGAGATCAAATTAGTTGATAGGTCGTGACATGTAACACATCCCTTAGGATAAGTTTATCACATAAACATAGTCTCCTATCCCAAATACTTGGATAGGAGATCCATCTCAAATGTAGATGGTTCTATTCTTATCACAAACTTTGTAAGAAGTAAGTTTATCACTAGAGAAGACCATATGGTTCATGCTGCACCGTAATCAAGTACCCACTCTTTTGAACCTTCGTGATCGCTTTGTGTAAACTAGTCATACCGAAAAAGCCAAGCGAGGTTGATGAACTCTCGAGAGTCAATAAACTTCCTCGCTTTTCAATTTCAAGGCCCAAGGTTGTGGTTTTGACTCTGGTTTACAGCCTTCTGGATATTCTCACTAGTGATTTGCTGATTCTCATTGCCATTAACATTGTTAGCACTTTTCTTGTTGGTGTTATCACCCTGGTTTCCCACTGGAGTTTCCAATGTTGTTCTCTTCGTGTGCTCGCTTTTTTACAAAAGGAGCAAAACAAGGAATCTCTTTCCCATTCTTGTTATATTATTCTTCCGATAAGTATTCCTATTCCTCCGAGAGGTAGGGTGCTTATCGCTGGTATTCTTGGTGCCTGGATTATCAAAGCAGAAGCTTTCATGCGAGATGTGTCAATCATGACACTTCTCCTACTTTCTTCTCGCTTCTAATAAGAGCTATGGTTGCATTTAAACTAGGAGATCTCCTTCCCAGAATCCGAACTCCGACAGAGTCAAATTCCATGTTAAGACCAAACCAAAAAAGGCATAGATCCTATCTTTTTCAAATATACTTTTCAGATATTAGCATCATCATCATTGTGCATCTTGATGCATTGGTAGTGGTCTAATTCTTGCCATGCACCTTGCATCGCACTGCATATTCAAAGATGGATCTACTCCCCGCTTTGTATTTGAAATCTTTGTTTTTACCTCATAAATTTGGGCTGCATCATTGACTTTTGAGTAAGTCTCCTTCACATGATCCCAAATTTCCTTTGCATTAGCCATGAACATGCATGTATCACTGACTTCAGGTATCATGGAGTTCCATAGCCAAGACATCACCATGGAGTCTTGTTCATCCCATGCTGTAAACTTAGGATCTTCTTGAGCCGGTCCTCGTCCCATTAAGGTGATCGAGCTTGCTCCTTCCTTTCAAAAAGTCCGGACAAATCGGGACCATTTCAAGTAATTTTTTCCATTGAGTTTAAGAGCAGTCGGATGCTTTGAAGATCACCATTATTGGTGGAAAGATGATCGAAAGAGGAGTCAGCTTTGTAGTAGTATTACTTGTAGCAGTAGATTCAAAAGCCATGATGTTTTAAAAAAAAAACCCCAGAAATTTGAATTTTTGAACCAACGGCTCGATACCATGTAAGAGCGAAGCTTAAGAAAGAAAGAAATAAATTGATGTTTATTTCAGCTTAAAAGATAGCTTAACAAATTACAAGAGAGGTCGTGTTGTTTATATAATACAACACAACACTCAAGAAAAAGCAAACAAGAAAAACTAGCCGCTATGCACTTTATCTCAACGGCTAGTTGAGAATTAAGTCAATACTAAGGACCAGAAAAGACAAGTCCCTTTGGACAAAATAAAGCTAATTACAAGCTTAAATAAAATAGAGAAAAAGGACTTAGGAAATATTAGAACAAATCAACAATTCATGATGATTAATTCTAACATCTATGTTTGCAGATTCTTGATTAGAATGCATAAGTGAGGTGAGATTCTATCACAAGACACAAACTTGTAAAGAGGGTGATCAGTGCAACTTCTCTTGCCTTTCCTCGAGCTATTGGCCTATCATCGATTCTAAGAGAAGGTGTAGAGTACCTGATTAAGCAGGTGAAGTAGAATAATGGTTTGGTTCCTCAGAGTCGATGACTGGAATTTGAGGAATTGGAGCATTTTGAAACCTGGTTCTGCATACACCTTCATAATAGTGAGGCCTATTGGCAATTTGACTTGGTGCACTCGAACTTTTGGTTTTGGCTGCAAGTTAGTAGAAATAGTAGGAGCAATAGAAAGAGGTAGATCAAGAGTATCCCAGTTATTACAATTAGAGGAGTAGGACTCATTAGTACTGTTGTAGAAAGGCTGATGTTCAAAGAAATTTGCATCCATAGATACATAGAACCTTTTTTCAGAGGGTTAATAGCACTTGTACCCTTTTTGGGTTGGTGAATACCCAACAAATATGCATTTAAAAGCCCTGGGGTCAAGTTTAATTCTATCATTAGCATGAATATAGACATAAGCTGTACAACCAAACACTTTGAGAGGAATAGGAGTAGAAAGATGAGTAAGATCACATGATTCTTCAAGAGTTTGTCTAGGGTTTTTAAAACTTAGGACTCTGGATGGGAGTCTGTTTATGAAGTAAGTGGTAGTTAAGACTGCCTCCCCCCACATATGTTTTGGAATATGCATGGAAAACATCAAGGCCTTGGCCATCTCCAGAAGATGCCCATTTTTCCTCTCAGCTACCTCATTCTGTTGGGTGTTTCAACACAACTACTAGTGTAAACTATACCTTCTCTTGGGAAAAAAAGGTCAAGTTAGACTCAAAATATTCTTTAGCATTGTCAGATTCAAAGATTTTAATTCTTGTATTAAATTGGGTTTCAATCATGTAGTAAAAGTTCTTGAAGATTACTCAAACTTCTGAATTCTCCTTCATAAGATGTAACCAAGTAGTCTTAGTATGGTCTTGCTTAAATGGGATAAACCATTTACTACTAGTTATGTTCATTACCCTTGAAGGTCCCCACACATCACTATGTATTAGGGTGAAGGGATCAGTCTTCTTATAAGGCAGTTTAGAGTAAATACTTCTAGTACTTTTAGCTAACTGACAAATATCACAATGCAGAGAATTTAGCTTAGATTTCTTCAAAAAATCAGGGAAAAGATTCTTTAGATAAGCAAAACTTGGATGGCCTGGTCTATAGTGCCACACCATTACATCATTCTCATTTAAGTCACTAGAATTGCAACAAATACTAGAAACGTGATTACAGGAATTCTGGCAATCACTATTGAGAACAAACAATCCAGAGTTTGACTTAGCACTGCCAGTCCTCGTCTGAGTAGTATGTTCCTGAAAATAACACTTGTTAGCTTCAAAGATGACATCCCATTAAAATCATTGGTGAGTTTAGTCAGTCTATTGACTGGATCAGATTACAATCCAGATTTGGAACATAGAGAACATCTCTTAGTTCATAAACATTGGATAAGTAGATTGATCCAGTTCCTGAAACCAAGGAGCAAGTGCCATTAGCAATTTTAACTTTGCGATTAGAATTATTCCCAGTCATATTTGAGGAGGCAATAATCCAGGTCCTGTCATTTTTACTGAGAGTTTAGAAGCATTAGGAAACATACCAGTTTGAGTAGTCAAGGCAGATTCAGAGTCATTTAAGGAAGGGATTTGTTGATTCAGGAAGACCTTGAAAGCATCAAGATGTTCTTTGCTTAGACCTTGGGCATTTCCTGGTGTCTTTGTGTCAGTGGTAGCATGCCTCCCGTATGGTTCCTTTTCTACTTGCCTCGCTGGTGTCCAGTTATTTGGCTGACCAGGAATCTTCCAGCATTTATCTTTAGTGTGGCCTGTTTTCTTATAGTGCTCACACCGGGGTTTATCCCTTTTCCCCTTATTTTTAGGGTTCCATTGTGATGTATTTCTGGCAATCAGGGCTGCCTCTTCATATCCTCTTGACAGCAGGGCAGATCCTTCAGCCATGACTTCACTTCCAGTTGATCCTTTTAACATCAGGTTCCTGCGGCTCTCCTCATGTTTGACTTCTGAAAAACAGTTTTTAGAGAAGGCAGGGGTTATGTGAATAATATCCTACCCCTGCCATCATCCAGTGTAGAGTTTAGTCCCATTAGGAACTTAAACACCCTTTTTTTTCTTCTCTAAAATTGCCCTATATGACTTAGCTTCTTCAACATCCTTCCACGTGTGTTCTTCAAACACATCCGGCATTGCCAGGCTCTTGTAAGGAGATTGAAGTATGTTTTTAGAACATTGGTTTATTTGATTTGTTTAGATTTACCCACGCTATATATGTAGTATGTGCTTTTATTTCTTAGACAGAGATCCCTGATTCTGGGGATTTAGATTGGTTTGGCTGGAATAGGGAGTTCCCTTTTTAGGCTGATTTGATGTAAATGTCAAATTGCTTTGTTTATGTCCTCTTATATAAGGAAGGACCTTTGTACAATATTATGTATTATAAAACTTACATTTTCATCCATCTCTCATTCTCAACGTTTTGTTATCATACACTCCATGGTTCGACAAGCTCATTTTTTGATGTCTTCTTTTCCTTGGTGTTGCAGATGGGTTTTAATTCGTACATGTTATGTGCAAGCATGATGAATACTTCTCTACTAATTTATTGACATGACAATTTATGCTATTTCCAGGAGACAGTATAGTGCTTGTCCTGATGACAAAGCTTTCCGATTTATGGCCACCATAGATAGTAATTCTCATCAGAACATGTCTCTAAGTAAGGAATTCCGCGGAGGAATAACAAATGGAGCTTTGTGGTATGACCATATAACAATAAGCTCTATGTAAACGATTTCTTTAGTGTGATCATTCCCAAATGTGGACGTAGTTTCTTTCGGGTTTTGAAACTGTACAAATTAATGATGCTTCTCTTGCAGGTACCCTATTTATGGGGGGTATGCAAGATTGGAATTACATACATAATGGCTGTTTCAACTCACTCTGGAAATAAGTGACAACAAATGGCCAAACATCACTGAGGTTTGATATCAATCGAAGTTTCCTCCTTTGATACTTAGATGGGAATGGATAGGATGCTAATTAAGTTATGCGGGTTTGTAGAAACATTGAACCCTTGTAACGAATTGGTCTTCTTGGAAACTAACTTTGACATGATCAGACTGGTGAAACTATTGTTAGACCGCCTATATATGGGGATTTTACGACTTTTTATGGTTTGTCTTGGCCGGCTCAAACCCGAACTTCACACTTTTGGGGCAATGCTTTGTATTATGATCATACATGGGGGGAACTTTACCTTTCAGAAGTTTTGGGGGTTGCAGCCCCGACCTTGATTCTTACCTAGCTCCTGTCTGTTGAATATTTTTATGTCGTCACAAATTTTTCCTCTTCTTCTGCTGCTGCTGCTGCTGCTGCAATTCACTTGGCAGGGCAAGAATCACTAGGCTTCATTGTATTTTTTTGAGACTCTCCACTGTATTAATGGACTTATTTTATATGCAGATTCCTGCTATTTGGGAATTTAACAAAATGGGCATGCTAAATCTTGTTGCAAGTCTTGTCAAGGTAACTTTTTTGATGCTGTATTTGAAGCTAAAGTAAAATTCTTCCGGCTGTAGGTAAGGGTGCTTAAATAGTCCAGCATCTCTGCATAGGTGGCTTGCTTCCATGCACCAGTCAATCCTTTTTTTTATCTGAACTCATTTGTCACTCTGCTTAATATCCTTACCCTTCTCCGCTTAAATTTTTTAAATATGTGGCTCACTGACCTAATGCATCGGTAATGAACACTATTTTGTCCTCCCCCCTTCCTCTATGGATATCCCCCTTCTTAAGCAGAAGAGCGAAATGCTTTTCTTTATTGCTCATTCTCTTTGCCCTCAAAATCTTGTGTCTATTTAACTTGCCATAATGGGAAGTCTCTACTATTCGAGCCCATATGGCAGGTTATATAATATGTCTTAGCGTTGCTACTTTTTGTAATTGGAGCGAAACAATTCTGTGGTGTCTTCAGTTAGCCTATACAACGTCCTGGGTTTTGATGCTCAATGAGATAAACCTTTGGTCCTTTGGTATCAGGTTTTTGGCAGGCCTGACTGTTTAGAAACGTCAAATAAATTCAAATGTTGTCAGGGTGTGTTGGTAAATGTGATGGCTCAGTTACACTGGTAAATAAAATATAACAATCGTATTTCTTTGATGTTAATCAACTTCAGGGTACTTGTTGAATCGGCATGGGTTTATACTTGAAGTCTTAGGATGGGTATTAATATCTCATGTCAGCGATTTTTATTTAGTAGACAGGAATACATGGAAAGGTTTTCTCATCTGACCGCGGAAGTCCCTTGCCTGCCTCAATATCTATCAAGGGAATCAATTACACGGTATTAGCTTTCAATGTCTAATGGTATTTGGCATGAAATTCTCCTTGCAATA
Organism: Gentiana macrophylla; assembly: GCA_026214975.1. NCBI lineage: Eukaryota > Viridiplantae > Streptophyta > Magnoliopsida > Gentianales > Gentianaceae > Gentiana > Gentiana macrophylla. The sequence continues at coordinate 56,819,987 of CM047806.1, read as the reverse complement.
GATTACTAAATTTAATTTTTACTTCATAATTACTGATTGAGCTGGCCATGCTTCTTTCTCTTGATTTAATTCATGTTTCATGCTATCAATTTAGGAGCGAATGAAATCTTTTACATCCCTCTCTTTCATTTTGATAAATAATGGCAGTGATAAGATTCATTTTTTGATATTGCTTAAGACAGTAGGATTTCAGGTCTTTGAGGGTTTTTTTTTTTGGGGGTGTTAACGTATATTCTCTCTAACATTTCTGCAGATTTCCCTGTTCTTGTTTATGCTAGCATAGGTCTGATGTGAGTAACCTTATATACTATTGATTGAGCACTCAGTTTAGATTTTCATTTGTAGAATTTCAACGAAAAGATTACAAGGAGTTGAATATTCTATCATAATATTCATGTCATGTGTTAAATGATTCTTAGGCGGATGGTTGTTTTGTATGGATTCTACTCCATGGAAAATCTCGCTAGGAGCTGTAATGTGAATATCGGTCAGTGCACAAACATAACCTGTTTAGACTAATATCATCAGAAGGCCGTAGTTGATGTTAACGTACCGAACCTTTTACTTGATATCTTTGGTCAAGTATTAAGCAGATCGTATGTTCTATAACCGTTACACAAGCTTCAGCTTTCTTAAACTCCAAATAAGCAGTGGTCATTTGTGCTTTGGATGGAATAAGCATCTTAACTTACAGTATAGCCTGAAGCTGCATCTTGCCAACTTTAGAGGATGTAGGGGGAGGGGTGGGGAGAAAAAAAAAGAGGGTGTGTTGAAAGATATTATATGTTTTATCTTTCTTTTCTGATGTATTATTATTTATGTTTAGCAGCTGTTAATCTTTTACCTCTATTACCGTTGTAATTAGGTGGCTGCTTAGTATTGTTCAGGTAGTTGGGAAATTAGAGATACTCTGTCCTTCTATATGTTCTCTTGTAACTCGGTTGAAGAATACAAAGAGTTTTATTCTTTTTCGCAAACATCTTTACGGTATTAGAGTCTGTTCGTTCTCTATCTTAAAAAAAAAAAAAAACCTCTCTTCTCATCTGCTTACGCGATGACAGAATCTCATTCTAGCTCAAGCACTATCTCTTCTTCTTCACCTCCAGCTATTCGTTCTCCTAGCTTTTGAAATGATAACCCAACCTTCCAGATTACATCCATATAGCTCAATAGAACCAATTATCTCCAATGGGCACAGTCTATGCGACTGTATGTAACTGGGAGAGGAAAGATGGGGCATCTCACAAGTGCCGCCAAGCCACCAAGTACTGATGATGGTTACTCTACTTGGGAGGCCAAAATCCCACTGTTATGACATGGCTTAACTCAAAAGCAACCTATTCAGGTCAGAGATATTTTGCTCAAGCCTTTGGTGTGAAATCCACCATTTGGGTTATGAGACAAGGTCCCGTGGATGTCACCAAGTACTTCAGCTCTATGAAAAAACTCTGGTAGGAGTATGATCAGCTTAGTGCCAGACAATGGGAGTGCACTACTGATGCCAGAAACTTTCAGAAAGTGAATGAACAAGATAGAGTTTTTGAGTTTCTGGGAAGCCTAAATGCCACCTATGATGCTGCAAAGGAGAGGATCTTGGCTCAAGTTCCTTTACCCAGATTCAGGAAGCATTTGCCACCATCAGGAAAGAAGAGAGCTGCAGAGTGCCATAGGAGAGGATCTTGGCTCAAGTTCCCTTACCCACTCTGCAATCTATTCTCTGTTAGCAAATTCTCTCATGGTAACCACTTCCATGTTCAGTTCTCTTCTTCTCATTGTATTTTTCAAGAACTTGGTACGGGGAGGAAGATTGGCAGTGCTAGGCTGGTTGGAGGACTTTATTTTTTCCAGAATGACTTTTGTAATTCTGCTCTTAATGTAACTGTCATTGTATGATATTATGTTATGGCATTATCGTTTAGGGCACCCTAGCTTCACTTATCTTCAAAATAATGTTTCCTTTATTTTTAAATGAAAATTTTGAAAATTTTCAATGAAAGATCATGTCAATTATCAAAACATGTTAGGTCTGTTTTTATACCAAAAATTTACAGAGAATCTGCTCTTTTTACCCTTGTGCATAGTGATGTGTGGGGACCATCAAAGGTACCAAACCTTACTAACAATAGATGGTTTGTGACCTTTACTGTGATCACACTTGAATTTGTTGGGTATACTTAATGAGCTCTAAATCTGATGTAAGTCTAGTTTTAAATCCCCTTACACTATGATTCAAACCCAATTTCAGACCAACATGAGAGCGTTGAGAACTGATAAGGGGACCAAATTTTTCGGCTCTATCCTTGGTCCTTTTCTGGATGATAAAGGGATTATCCACCAGTCTTCCTGTGTCAGTACTCCACAACAAAATGGAGTGGCTGAGAGGAAAAATAGACATTTGTTAGAAGTTTCTAGGGCTCTCGGTGAGGCAGTCCTAACAGCTGTTTTTTTTATGAACAGAATTCCATCTAGATCCCTCAATTTTAAAACTCCTATCAGTAAACTAATTGAATTTTTTCCTCATTTACCTAATCTTTCCTCTCTGCCCCTTTAAGTCTATGGTTGCATTGTCTTTGTTCATATTCATGACCAGGCAAGAAACAAACTAGCCCCTAGGGCTGTTAAGACTGTTTCTGTTGGTTATTCTTCTACTAAAAAGACTTTTAAATGTTTTGATCCTATTGTTACTTATGATGTAACCTTTTTTGAAAAAAAACCCTATTATCAACAAAGTCAGGAATCTTAGAAGATTCGGAGGAGTTTTGGAGCACCTTGCCACTCCCTTCTCCAGATTCAGAAAGATCTCCCACTAAAAACAGCATTCAGATTAGTGAGGAAAATGATAAGGAACCGATGCCTGAAGGGTAAAACAGTACCAGATGAGCCTTGCACTGCCCCTTCTCCAACCTTTGATGCAGTTCAGCCAGCACAAGATTATTCTGAAGAAATATAGTTCATCTACATAAGGTATTAATGAGTTTGATACTTTGAATTCTGAACCTATTGACAGTCCCCCAATTGCCATTAGGTAAGGTGTTAGAGAATGTACTAAACACCCTATTAAAAGATTTGTTTCGTATGGTAATTTGTCAGAATTATAAATACTATATAACTAATCTTGATAATGAAAAGATACCAAGGAATATTAGTGACGCCATTAGTAACCCTAACCGGAGAAGGGCTGTTAATGAAGAAATTGATGCTCTTCAGAAGAACAGAACATGAGAAATTGTTTCTCTACCAATTGCAATGTTCTAAAAAACGTTGGACGCTAGTAGGTCGGTGAGGGGGAGCCTAGCGCCTAGACGGCCAGGCGGGCGCCTAGACCCGCCTAGGCGCCTAGTTTTTATTTTTTTATTTATTTTTATTTTTAAATAATACAACTACATAGACGGTTGTCCGACATAAGTCATAAAGCATAAGTATTAAGAAAAGAGTCAAAAGTACAAAAGTATATAAAAAATTCTAGATCTAAAATTTAATATTTAACTTAAACCCTAATCCGCCTAGACCGGCCTAGGACCCGTCCAGGACCCAGCACGCCTAGGGTTTAAACGGGACGCTTGCTACCCGCCTAGGCCGATTTTTAGAACACTGGCCTGTTGGGGTTAAACTTGTTGGGCGTAGGTGGGTGTTGACTATCAAACATAAATCTGATGGTACTGTTGAAAGGTATAAGGCTAGGCTAGTTGTCAAAGGGTACATTCAGACTTATAGTGTAGACTTTAATGAGACTTTTGCTCGTGTAGCTAAATTGAATACCAATAGAGTTTTACTTAGTCTTGTTGCCCACCATGACTGGCCTTTGCACCAATTAGATATTAAGCATGCCTTCCTCACCATGAATGACATATATATATATATATATTGAGGGTAACCAATTGGATATTAAGAATGCCTTCCTTAATGGTGACTGTAGAAATCTGGCCCAAACCCATATAAGAGGAGGGGCCTCATCCCCAAAACCTAGGTTGTGAGGTGAGGGAAGTCCATCTCTTAATATGGTGGGTGATACAATAGCAAGTGCCCAATGTGGGACAACTCTAACATGCCCCCTCAAGTGTGGGCCGGGCACACAAAGCCAACAAAGAGGCCCAAGGCTCGGCTCTGATACCATGTAAGAGCGGAAGTAAAAGAGAGAGATGAAATAACTTGTATTATTTCAGTAAAATAGAAAGCTTAAGTTTACAAGAGAAGGGATGTTTGTTTACAAGAGGATTAACTAGTTAACATAAAAGACTAAAAATTAACTAATTAAAGCCACTAAAGACACTTTAAGGAGGTGCATTAGATCTATCATATATTCTAACAGTGACCTAAAGGAGGAAATTTTTATGCATCCCCCACCTGGATTTTAGAAATTTGTCAAAAAAGGACGGGTGTGCCGATTGCTTAAATCACTTTATGGATTAAAAAAGCAATCTCCAAGAGTCTGGTTTGACAGATTTTCAAAGGTTATAAAGACTGGGGGTACTCCCAGAGCCATTCGTATCATACCCTGTTTTACGATCATTCAAATGGATGTGGAGTTACTATCCTTATTGTGTATGTTGATGACATAATAATAACTGGAAATGATGATCAGGAAATTGAAAAGTAAAGAATTTTCTTAAGAAAGAATTTGAAGTCAAGCATCTTGGACCACTTAAGTACTTTCTTCGTATGGAAGTGTCTAGATCCAAGATAGACATTTTTATCTCTCAAAGGAAGTATACTATGGATCTGTTGAATGAGTATTATCTTTTAGGATGCAAACCTCCTGAAACACCTATTGACTGTTTTGTTCAATTGAGCAATGATGAAGATAGTGAGGATGTTAATCCTGAGACTTACCAAAGGCTTGTGGTGGACTTATCTATCTATCACACAAGACCAGATATTTCTTTTGCAGTGAGCCAGGTGAGTCGGTATATGCATAAACCCAAGAAGTCTCATCTTGATGCAGCTATGAGGGTACTCAAATTTTTAAAAGGGAACCCAGGGTGTGGCTTTCATTTGAGAACGGTACAGGTGTATACATTGAAGGATATGTTGATGCTGACTGGCTTGATCAATTAAAGACAGAAGATCTGGATGGTGTATCTTCATTGGAGGAAACATAGTATCATGGAGAAGCAAAAAACAACCTGTTGTGGCAAGGAGCAGTGCAGAGGCAGAATTCAGAGTTGTGGCTTTGGGAATCAGAATTCCTATGAATATGAAGACTTCTGGAAGAACTTAAATGATCTGCTCAAGGACCTATGAACTATAATGTGACAGTAAATCTGCTATTGACATGGCCAACAATTTTGTTCAATATGATAGAACAAAACATGTTGAGATTGATAAACACTATCAAAGAAAATCTAGAAGGTGGTTTGGTTAACTTAACCTATGTTCCTGCCAAGAAACAAGTGGCAGATATTCTAATCAAGGGGCCTCCAAGAATTCCTTTTCAGTACTGTGCAAGCAAGCTTGGTTTAATGGATATTTACAATGTGTTGAAAGATATTATTATTTATGTTTAGCAGTTGTTAATCTTTTACCTTTATTACTGTTGTCATTAGGTGGCTGCTTAGTATTAGTAAGGTAGTTGGAAAGTTAGAGATACTATCTCTCCTATATATTATCTTGCAACTCAATTGAAGAATAATATGAGTTTTATGATGGAACTTTTATAAAATGATTTATTAAGCAATACAGATTAGGTTAAGTAGTCTAGAAGTAGAAATTTTTATTATGTGCCAACTAATGCAAGCTTCTTAGTCATAGTCAACGTTAGAATGCACCATATAATAACTATTTGAATGGAAATGAGACCTACTAGCTGACAACTTATCACTGTCAAAAGGACATTGACATTGACACTGCATCAGACAGAACATAATTCCAGAGAGAATAATCACACATATCCAAAAACAGGAGGCCAGAGGCTAATTGGTAATTGGTAATATCATCAATACACGGAATTTTTGTTAGTTCAATTGTCAGTAAAGATTTCTTGATCTCCCACATTCCTTTGAACCCAACAAATTGATTCTCTATGCCATTCGATGTTTCTGTAAACTAAGAGAAAACATTATGACCAAGGAATTGATGTTGAATCTGCTGGAAAGCCATCTCCAGGGGCTGGAATTTTCTAACAGTGTTTTTTCATTCCTTTGTACCAATTGTATCTTTGAAACCAATATTCATGCTGTCATAGTAAGAGAAGAAATTTCACTATTTTAAAAGCGAGACTCATTTAGATTGTGTCATCTTCAGAGAGCTATTATAGTTCTGATCAAAATAGTAGGCATGAATCACTTTATAGTTAATAAAACCTCCATTATCAGTTGTATTAGATGATAATGAGTTGAGGTTTAACTGTTTCAAATCTCCAGCAGATATTACTAGATGGAAGCTTATTACTTGGTGATTCATAATTTTGACATATTCAAGCAGTCAAGCTGCTCCTCCATTTTTGCTTTTAGCTAATACTATTTTTAATCTACAACAACTTATGCCATTTAGTTACTGGATTTTTGTTCAATCACTCAACTGACAGATAAAAGCTGGAGAAGATTTTGCTGATTATCATCGTTTGGTTGCTCCAGGCGATAAATATGAAGGTACTTAATATCACAAACCTAGTTTGTCTTCATCTCCCTTTCCCATGATTGATGACATGTTCATGTTGAACCTTAATTGACATTGAATCCTTTACAATACTTCTGTAGGCTATAGCTATACTTGTGACTAGACTATGCTATACTGAACTTTAAAAGCTTGGTTTTAAATGCTTAAAGTTCTCTTTGATTTGTGCCAAACCAGTTTGTGAAAGGTGAATATTTGAGTAAAACCTATTTATGTGGCTCAATTTGGTTTGGATTCATTTGCTATGCTATTTATTGTCTTTCTGGGACTTGTTTTGTTGTCCTTTGATGCTGTTTTATTTGTGAAGAAGAAGAATCTGATTCCATTGTTTAAATGGTATAGTGGAAGCAAGCATGCCAGGATACAAGTCAAAAACAACATACATAATCCAGGGAGAAGAAGCAAGTAATTTGGATTTTATTCTTGACCCTGTTGAGAAGAATGGTATACTACAAAGAGTCCTTTGTGATTGCGGATTACAGAACAACAAGATTTTCACTATTTTTCCAGCTGAGCACTTGGAAATTTACCTTATTCTTATTCCAATTTTGTTGTTCCTCTGCTTTCTAATGAGGAGGAGAATCGTATTGAATCGCACCAAGCAGAAACAGTTGGTAGCTCCTAAGCGGACCGTTGTTGTATGATTTTTATAATTATATTATTGTGACAAAATTCTTGTATCATTTCATATGCAACAAAGAACATAGAAAGAAACCGAGTTTGAAATATGGAAAATTCTGGTAATATTCCATCTTCACTTCGTCTAATTTACATGTACTAGCAAAATGGGCGTGCTTCATGACGTGTTTTATCTAAAATTAATAGTATTAAAGTTTATAAATATAATAAAGTAAATTTGTTGTTTAAGATTACATATAAAGTTAGGTATGTATTTAATTATATTATAAAATTGAATATGTTGTATAATGTTCTCATTCTTTTGAGGGCAAATGTCCAAAAGGACATATATTATTGACTTTAACTAGTAAATAGGACACTAATAAATCTTATTTGGTTATAAGGACACAAAAGGGAATATCTTTTTACACAAATTTTTATCTTACCACACAGAAATTTTTTTACAATTTCGCCCTTATTTTTTTATATTTTACGCTGCGTTCATTCGACCAAAGTTTGGTCGAATATACACATTATATCATATTGAAATATGGTCGAATATACGTGTTGAGAATTCACACCTGGTTGATTCGACCATATTTTAAATAGAATGTTTGAAGTTTTCCAAACTCATACATAGTCGAGCATCATTCTCGACCAATATTGAGTCCGGAATTCTCTACACATTCGCATTAGAATTGGATCAGGATAACAACAATATAAGAGACCATTGTTGATTCTCGATCGAATTTCGCGCAGAATATTAAAAGTTTTTGTACTCAATTTTAGTCGAAATGCCTTTCCGATCGGTATTGAGTATGATGAAAAACATTCAAAATTCGACTAGAATAAAATCAAGATAATGATCGTGATTCACTCAAATTAGGTCGAATGGCTGCTTTAATGAATTGACCATAAATTGGCGAATAGTATATATTTTCCGGACTCATTTACGGTCGAAATGGCGGCGTGTGGAAAATCCAAACGCGAAGCTCACTCTCGGCTCTTGGTAAGTGTAAAACAACATTTGTGTGAAAAGATAGTCCCACACAAAATTAGTACATAGACCAAACTATCCTTAATGAAGAAAAATAAAAATGAAAATAAAAAAGAGGGACGAGGGAAGAGGCGTTGAAGCCAACATGTTTATTATTATTATTCCCTTAATATTTTGAATGTTGGACGTTAATTTTTTTTTTTTTTTTTTTCTTGAGACTATGATTTTTTTTTTTTTTCAAGACGGTGAATTTTTTTTCCATTTTTTTTCTGTATGGTGAAATTTTTTTTTTCATTGACCACTCCGACGCATTGACAGCGATCCATTGACCACCGCGACGCATTGACCACCCCCGATGCAGAGACATCGCGATGTTATAACATTTGACGATGCAGAGACACCGCAATGCAGAGACACCGCAATGCAGAGACATCGCGATTAAGAGACACCGCGATGTAGAGACACCACGATGAACTGACACCGCATTACAGAGACATCGCGATGAAGTGACACCGCCATACAGAGACACCGTGATGCAGAGACACCGTGATGAAGTGATCACCCCTGATGCAGAGACACCCCCGATGTAGAGACACCGCGGTGAAGTGACACTGCGATGCATTGACCACCGCAGATCCATTGACCACCGCGATACACTGGCCACCCCCGATCCATTAACCACCGCGATACAGTGGTCACCCCCGATGCATTGACCACCGCGATACAGGGACCACTGCGATGTAGGGGCCATCGAGATGTAGTGACCATCATGATTAAGTGACATGTGAAGATGATGTGACATATGACGATGTAAAGACACCGCGATGCAGAGACATCGCGATGAAGTTACCACCCCCGATGCAGAGACACCGCGATGCGTGACCACCCCCGATGCAGAGACACCGTGATGCAGCGACCACCCCTAATACAGAGACACCGCGATGCTATGACCACCCCCGATGCAGAGACACCACGATGCAGAGACGCCTCAATGAAGTGACACCGTGATGCATTGACCACCCCAGACCATTGACCACCGCGATGCAGTGGCCACCCCCGATGTGGAGACACCGCGATGCAGTGACCACCCTCGACGCAGAGACACCGCGATGCAGTGACCACCCCAAACTCAGAGACACCTCGATGCAGTGACCACCCCCGATACAGAGACACCGTGGTGCAGTGACCACCTCCGATGCAGAGACACCGCGATGCACTGACAACTGCGATGTAGTGACACCGCGATGCATTGACCAACAAGATGCATTCATCACGGTGATGCAGTGACCACCGCGATGCAGTGACCCCCGCTATTCAGAGACACCGCAATGCAGAGACATCGTGATGTTATGACATTTGGAAATGCAAAGACACGTGATGCAAAGACATCGCGATGAAGTGACACCGCGATGCAGAGACACCTCGATGCAGAGACACGATGATGAAGAGACACCGCGATGCAGTGCCATTCGATGATCCAACACCGCGATGACGTTTGATTTTTTCCGACTTAGTTTCAGAAAACCTATTTCTTTTTTTTCATAAAATTGACTTCAAACGGCTTTATCGCGGTTGAGACAAAAATTGTACACCCAACAACCATAGACAATGACATTAGCAACATGCAGTGACAAGAACATTCGCAACGATTTATGCAGTGACATTTGATTTTTGCTCATACAACATTATTTCTGAAAATCGAAATTTTCGTCGCAAAATCGACGCGATGCAGTGACATGTGACGATGCAGAGACATCGCGATGTTATGACATTTTACAATGCAGAGACAACGCGATGCCGAGACATCGCAATAAAGTGGCACCGCATTGCAGAGACACGGCGATGCAGAGACACGGCGATGAAGAGACACGGCGATCAAGTGACACCGCGATGCAAAGATGCAGTGACATTTGATTATCCGACACCGTGATGACATTTGATATTTTTCTGACTTAATTTCAGAAAATCGATTTCTTTTCTTTATAAAATCGACTTCAAACGGCTATATATTTTTCTATAAAACTATGATCAACATAATTCTTTCACTCTGATTTATATTTTTTCTTCCTCTTTATTATGATATTTCATTTTGTGAAGTGACGCTTTATGCTGTGACACTCAATGACACCAACATTTTATGATCAACATGATTATTTCACCATAATTTATATTTTTTTCGTCCTCTTTATTTTGATATTTCATTTTATGAAGTGACACATTATGCAGTGATGCTCAATGACACCATTTTATGAAGTGACACCCAAAATTATTTGCACTAAGATAAACATGATTGTGTGATTCTTATCTCAATATGGATGTAAATGCTTCTAAAAAAAAGAAGAAAAAAAAGGACAACAGCCCTTTATTAAAGAGAAACATAGTAAACCCCCCAGGTACATCTTCACATCCAATTGGAAGCTGCTTCTTCGTCTTCATTACATGCACTTTCAAACTGAGGAGTCATTTTCTCCCTTTGTGGGAGTGCTCAAGTTAATAATGCATCTATAGAGAGACAAACATCCATACATGTCATTGTTGAAACCAATATTAGAGGGTGGAAACACACACACACACACACGCACACACTGTAAAGCTACAAATAATCTTTTTTCCACTATAGTGTGGGGAAAGGTTTTGTGATCAAGTAAAAACTCTTAAATACGGAAACAATATTTGTATAAATCCATTTCTGCTTTTTAGTTACTTACTTGCCTGCTGTACATGAATCAATGAAAAATGACCAACACAACTAATGCAAGGTTTGATAATGATCGATGAAGATGGGAGATTGCGATACGTCATATATAGTATTAGAGCATGAGATGCCCTGTTCAAGTCTTACCATTGCCCTAATTGTTCATCAAAAGCCGTGTGCACGTATCGAGCTAGCTATTGAAACTTGTTGTAGACCCACAAATGAGTGGCAGTGAGAAACGTGTCCTATGTACAGATTACACTTCCCCATTAAGGTTTTAGCTTCTAATAGAGGTGGTAATGTATCACAATAAATACTCAACCATGAAAGAAGATGGTGTCTCGAGTCATTTCCAAAGAAACTAGTTCTCAAACTACAACTACTCATTGAAATTTGGAATGACAGATTGCAATCTATGACAAGAGTAACTATAATCTGAAACCCTCGAAATTGTTGACAACATAAATTTATATTAGACTGGATGGAACATCCAATTGAAAAAGCCAAAAGAATCCCTATTGCAGATTCAGTATCCTTACAAGATTTCACCAGATAATTAGGTACTTCTAAGAACAACAATTAAACTAAAGCAGAAAAAGGTACTCCTAAGAACAACAATTAAACTAGAACAGACAAAGGTAGTGGCTACATTGCTACCTGATTTGGATATGACGAGCTCTTGGCAATAAACTCTACAAGCTCTTGCTTCTTTATTTCATAGTCAAACCTTGCTTGGTCCAACAGTGTTTGTTCTCTTCCCATATCTTCTAGCAATCGAAGGATTCAATAGAAACCAAACCTCGGATTTCGATGCACAAAGTCGGATTACTACATCACTCACCAATATGGAAACTTGAAGAACCGGTCGGGTTAATTGAAGGTCTTCAAATTCGTATCATCCATTTTCACGGAGAAGATCCGCAAATTATTGAGCATATCATTATCTACAAATGCTGCGATTTTGCGGCATAATCAAGAACTCGAGATCGATTTCCGCGGAAAACCTCCTCTGTGACCGCAAATGTCTAGAAACTTCATCGAATATATATAGCTTTAGATAAGGTGATTTCACCAGACGATGAAGAGCTCGAGATCGATTTCCTACTTGGATAACCTCCAGGTGACCGGAAACTACTAAAATCTTCGCCGGATTCAAGCTGCTATAAATTCATCGGCCTTTGAGAAATGATTTCTGCAAATGTAAAAACAGGGGTAATATCAAAACTGTGTTAAAGTGTTAAATGATGTAAAGGGTAATAGTGGAAAAGCAAATGAAATGTGTCTTTATAAACAAATAAGATTTAAGTGTGTCCTAAATGCCTATTAAATGTTCAAAATAGTCGTTATAAACAAATATCCATCTTTTTTATTCGTTCTTTAAGTGATGAAATTATTTTATTCTTTTTTAAAAAATAATTTAAATATAAACTATCTGTTACGCTTACCATTATTTTAAATTTGATAAGCTATTGTAATTACTAAATCTTGTATCTGCTCCGTATGGATACCAGATTTGTCTCAAAACTTGGATCAATCTTTAGGCATTCTCTAATTTTATATATTAAGCAAAATAACATAATTATAATTGTGAATAGTACTTGTTAAAATTTTGTTGTCATTTGGATAATTAACCATTTGTATGGAGATTATTGAATAATTTAGAAGAAAATTGAGACATGAATGGTTTTGGGAGGAAATATTATTTTACTTAAATATGCTTTATAACAGTCTGTTATAGCTTATAAACCTCTGCTTTCACTATGGTTTCAGTTGAAAAATAATGGGAGTGGTTTTGGGAGGAAATCATTTGACATTATAAGCTATATGTTATATCAAGATCAAAAAAGGTTATTTTACCTAAATATGACACAATTTTATTTTTAGTTAAATAAATATCGGTATATATATAGACTAAGCAGAAATTTAAGAATCTAAGATTAAATTTCAATAATATGGAAAAACAAACATATATTTTTTTTAGCGAACAAGACGAATATTATTGAAGTAAATGAGAGGTACAAGCTAGAAGAACGCGTTCAGGAGACGAGGTGCCCCAGTCGACAAAACCCAAACAAACTAGGTCTGCTTGGGCCAAGACATGATCAGGCCTATTGCCTGATCTTTTAACAAAAGAAAACGTACAAAAATCGAAAGAATCCATAACTCGCAAACAATCCCTCGCTAGGCAACCCATGGATGAGAGATCGTCTGTAGTAGAGTGAAGGCACAAAACACAAGAGAGTGAATTGGTCTCTAAGCAAACGTTGCGGAACCTTGAGTCGTGCGCAAATAAAAGGCCACGATGAATAGCAAGGAGCTCTACCAACTCCACATCTAAATGGATGTCCAATCTATTTGAGCACGCACACAATACACTGCCATCTTGTCCCTGAATAATAGCACCCCATGCTCGGGAATCCTCCGAAAAAGACGCATACACATTAACCTTCACCTGACCATCAAGAGGTAACTGCCACTGCGAAGGCCACTGCGGGCCTATTGACTGACCAAGAGGGGATCTCAAGAGGTCAACACTCAATGGTGGCGGCATGTTCGTCGTATATCCAAGCACACATGGCATTCCAAATGTACGCTATATGGGCAAAATGAGCATCATCACATGTAGAAAAAAAACTAATAACGAGCTAAAGTCCTAGCACATCGATAGGCCATCAGCAAATAATGCATCTCTAGATCGCTCCCAGACAGCCCGCGAGATATCACAAAGAAATAAAGCATGGTGGACACTCTTCAAACCAGCCCCACGTAACGCACAACCGCTAGAACCCATATCTCTTACAAAGAGATTCCCCCAGTAGGAGACAGTCATGCAAACAATGCCATAAAAAATGTGCAATACATGGCCGAATGAGTAAAGACCAAATCTGACGCCTCACACCATCTGGCCTACCAGCAGTCGAAGGTTGTGACTGCCCTAGCCTTCTATGAAAATCTGCGTAGCTAGCCGATACACAGCCTTTATTGAGTACCGCCCCCAAAGGTCATGATGCCACATAATGTCATCTTCACGAGCACCGACAAAAAATGGAATACTGAGAATCGCATGTGCTTCGTGCGGGATCGAGGGAGCTCAGAACCAAGTCATGATTTTTGGACCGCGAGACAAGGAGAAAGAGAGATTGTACATTAGCATTATGAGGAAGAACCAAAACCGATACGGAACAAGTGCGACAGGGGAACCCAGGCATCAGAATAGACATTGATTAAAGTACAATCACCCACTCGAAAGCACAGGCTGCGCCCCAGTAGATCGCGACCATCCAACATATTATAAGAACGATGGCCGAGAACTTAAAGAAGCGTCAAGTAAATTACTCTGAATGAAATATTTGGCCTGAAGAACACGGCCAACCACAGTATTCGGCATTTTCAGCACCCTCTTCACCTGCTTGGCAAGAAGCGTGATATTAAAGTAGTTTAGATCCCGGAAGCCCAACCCGCCCAAGTCCTTAGGCATAGTACGTACCTCTCATGTCTTCAAGTGGATCTTTCGCCTCTCCAAGGTACCCCCTATAAGAAGCGCCGAATCATGGACTTGATAGTGTCGATAAACGTCTGCGAGATATGAAAACATTGCAAAACAAAGGTTGGGAATTGGGATGGCCTGTAAGACGCTCTTAACAAGTACCTTACGCTCCGCTTGCGACATAAAATTATCCTTCCACCCACTGAGTTCATACTCACCCGGTCCTCAAGATACTGAAAAACCTACTTCTTTGATCTCCCGTCATAAATTGTAACCCTAGATACTTCCTCGTACCTACACATAGCAGGAATCCAAGAACCTGAATAACCTCATCCCTAACCCTATCCTCCATCAATCTATTGAAATATAAGCTTGACTTATTAGTATTGATACACTGCCCTGATAAATCTTCATAACGAGCCAAAATACCCCGCACCACATTAGCCACATCATGTGTCGCGTTAGAGAAAAATAGGCTATCATCCGCAAATACGAGATGAGACACAGACACTTCACCCTGACGACCAAAAGAATACCCTCCATAGCTCCCACAACAAACGCTTTGTGGATTAGCATAGAAAGACCCTTGGCACATTGGATAAATAGAAGAAAGATAGTGGATCACCTTGGAGAATACCCTGAGTAGGCAAAACATGCCATGTAGGCTTCCGGGTGAATAAAACTCTGAAGGAAGAAGATGTGACCATACGCCAAACAAGTGCCACAAACCTGACTGGAAAGTTCATCGCTTCCATCAATGCAAAAAAGATAATCTGACTCCACCCTATCAAATGTTTTCCCATATCCAATTTGAGCACTGCGTGATGCTCACTACCAAGCAATCCCGTATGGAGGGAATGAAAAGCCTTGAAGGACAAAATAGCGTTATCCGTAATTATTTTTTTGAGGAAACGTTATCCTTAATTAGCTGCCTATAAGTGAAAGCAATCTGATTACCCGAAACATCATAATCAATGACGCGATAAAGACGATTCACCATTCTCTGAGAAATAAGCGTATAGGCAGTGTTGCAGAGACTGATATGGCAGAAGTTCTGAACCACTGCCGGATTTTTGATGTTATTTAACATAGAGAGATCCAAGTCACCATTCAGAACCTCCGTTATAAGTGGAAAAAGGGTCGGCCCAATAGAACTCTAACACTTCTGGAGAAAAACTACATGCATACCATCCGGCCCTGGTTCTTTGCACCAGGGAGCTAAGAAAGAGCCGCCAGAACCTCAGTCTCCTTAAAATCCATAACGAGGTGTTGAGCATCCCCCTAATTCACATGCCTGAAAGAAATATCACCAAGATCAGGAACTCCGCCGCCCGAGCTAGTAATAATAGCATCAAAGTAGGATGTAATAAGCTCATTCATACCATCCTCGTCCGTGACTATATTGCATGTCATATTCACAAGGGACTGAATGTGATTTCTCTTCCGCCTGGAAAAAGCCGGATGATGAAAATAGGATGTATTATGATCCATGCAAGTGAGTCACTCCGCCCAACCCTACTGTTCCAGGAATTCTATCTTTTCAAAATCAGAAATCGGCGATCTCTCCTTCTGGGCCATCAAAACAATCACTATGTTGCAACTCCCCTAACTCCTGCTCCAACTTCCAGAGCTTGCCATCGAAGTTTCCATACCGCTCTCTCCCTACCGCGCAAAGCCGAGAGCACCCTTAGTATGCGGCTTCGTAAATCATCAATAGTACCAACACAGGAAAGACCAACAAGAAGCAAAAAAATTCTGAGAAATCCTCATCTCCCAACTAGTAAGGCTCAAACTGGGGAATAGAATGCCATTTATTTTTAGGCCCCAACCTCTTATTCACACATGTTACCAAAAGATGAGCATTGAAAGATATGAAGATTCGGAAACAAAGTAAGCTAACCCGGGTTAGCCAGTACCCGATCCAAACGGAGGCACGTCTGAGTTGTGTCCCAGCCATTATACCAAGTGAAAGGTGAGACATGGAAAGGTATATCCAACATGCCACAATCCATAAGAGCACACTGAAACGCATTAATTGCACTCACAGATCTGTCACATGTACCCTCATACTCATGCGCAAAGCATATTTCATTAAAGTCGCCACCTACAAGCCATGGCGAGTCAAAAAAGCCATGTAAACGATGTAAAACGCCTTATAAAGGTGACGATCCTCCCGAGCCGGGTTCTCATAAAACCCGGTAAATATCCAAGGTGGAGAGCTCCCATCATAATCAATCGCATCAATATGAACCCCACTACTGATTTTAATATGCATATCATCTGTATCATTCCAAAAAAGTGACAAACCCTACTTGCGCCAACGAAGGAACATAGTAAACAGAAGAAAAACCAAGCAAAACATGAATACAATTGAAACACCTAGATGCCAACTTTGTCTCTGAAAGGAAAATAATAGACGAAGAAAACTACCACCCAAGGTATTTAAATTTTTCAGTGCTCGAGGCTGACCCAAGCCTCAACAGTTCCAACAAAGGAGGTTCATGGCGCTTGACAGGCCTGCTCCACAGACTCTGCTGGAAAAGCCAAACACAAGTCTTCTTCAACTACACCTCACCATCCACAAAAGGTACATTTGCTTATGCTTGCCCCCAACTTTAAGGCGCCGTAAGTAAAGGCAACCACATCTCTTCGTCGAGCTAACCACTTAAAAGTTGAAACCCTCATCCTCTGGCTAGACTCCAAAACTTGGATGGGAATCTGATGAAAGGAAGCCCCCCCCCCCCCAAATTTAACCCTGGAGCAACCAACTCACCCTCAACAAACCGGCAGTCCACCATAACTTTTTTTTTTCCTTCCCACCTCTTATGCCTAGACCTGTTCGCTCTTGTACATGAACAAAGGCACCACCGCCAATGTCAAAGATTGCCCGAACCACAATCACCCCAGTCGGGCCGAGATTCCCCGAGCCATGGGTGCCCAGTACACCAATTGTTACAATGTACGGAGAGCTGAGTGCAAGCTGAGCAATTCAGCTTAGGCAAGCAGTTGAATATCATCCATGGTGATTTCATGCCAAGACCTAGTCCTTTTTTTGGTATAATCTGGTGTGGATTTCAATTTCTTAACATCCATGGCAACAAAGAAACAAGAGCTGAGCCATTTCAGTCCATTCTATGTCCATCCAAATGAGAACCCATTCTTAACATCCATTGATGAGTGGAAACAATTAAAATCCAAGAAAGATGTCCATGGAGATGGTGCTAATCACCAAGAATAATTTTGGTTGTGTAGACATCTTAATAAAAAGGCCAAAAGCATATTCAACAAACTTTCATGCTTGGAGGCTGTGTGACACTATGGTGAAATCTTAGATTTTGAATTTTGTTGAAGATACCATTGCATAAAGTTTAATGTACTTCAAAAGTGCTGATACAGTTTGGAAAAATCTTGCTGATAGAAATTCTAATGTTGATGCATTAATACTTTTTGAACTTCTTGAGGAGATGCATGTGTTGAAGTAGGGTGAAAACTCTATAAATCAGTACTTCACAAAAAATATGGTTCTTTGGGAGGAATCAAGACAATTAGGCCAGTGCCAGTTAGTTCTTGTGATCCACTGTGCCGTTGTAATGCAATTAATACTCTGGTGGATCATATGGAAACAGAACATGTGATGGAGTTCATGAAAGGTTTGAGGGATGAATTTGAGCCTATGGATTCCCAGGAAATGTTGATGGGGCCATTCCCAGAGATTCATGACGCCTTTGCAATGGCTATCAAATTTGAAAGGCATGAGTTGTATGTAGCGAATAAGACCAAGAATCAAGATTCAATGACTTTGATGAATAAGAAGAATGGACAGGGCCAATGTCAAGTAGTCAACATACAAACATATGTGCCTTGCTTTGTTCAAAGGCCAAGAACTCCAAGAAAGTTCAATGTAGTTTCTATGGATTCAATGGTCACACTAAAGAAACTTGCTACAGAAAACATGGCTATCCACATGGGTTCAAGTCAAAAAAGGCTAATATGGTAGATGAGATAGTCATGGATCACTCAGCAGAATAAGATCTAGCCCACATCAGAACTGTTGGATTCGGGTTTCCGAATCTTATTGCACAATAGCTATAGGAGCTGATGGTTCTGCTGAGTTCTGACTTCACGGGATATGCAGTTCACCAGATCAATGCAATGAACAATCATTTATCACATGTTCAAGGATCAAGAGATCCAAACTTGATAAAACCAATACAATGAATCTTGAACTCCGGTGCCACATATCACATTATAGGTTCTTTAGAGTTATTAAGCAATCCCAAATATGTCTTTAACATACACATGGGAATGGCAATACAACCTCTATAACATATATGAGACAAGTATGGATTAATCCTCAGCTAATCTTGCATGATGTATACATTCCTGGTTTTAAGTATAATTTGATTTCTCTATTGATATTGTGTTGGGTCACTCCATCATGCAAAATGTGATCGCGCTTATGCTAAATTCGTTAGACTATAACCCTGACGAAATGGCCACTCTTAGTATGTGAGAGGTAATACTCTTCGACGTGGAAACTTCGACCCGAGCTTAGCCAACATGCCCACTTTGACTAATCACTCCAAATGTGCAAATTGTTTTTCTTGCTAACAAGTTTGTTTTGCAGACAACAAGAATATGATTGGTTCAAATTGAGTTGCACAATGGATTATATGTTTTGTTACAAAGACTTGTCGTAAGATCTCATTGTAAATGTTGTTTCTAATTATGTATAAAATAATACTTTGTCTGATAGATTAGATGATGCTCACTTATGGAATTATAGAATAGGACATCTGCCAGGCAAAAGACTCCAAGTCATTAGTTCTAAATCAAATGATGTAAATAACCGTGAACATTATTTGTGCTATGTTTGTCCAATGACCAAGTTAAAGAAAAATCCTTTTCCTTTAACCATTACTACTGTGAATGGTGTGTTTGATCTTGTTCATATTGATATTTGGGGTCCTTTGAGGCACCATACAGTGAATGTCCATCAATATTTTTTGACTATTGTACATGATTTCTCTATATTTACTTGTGTGTTATTGATGAGACAAAAATCTGAAGCTTTTGATTTGGTTGAATCTTTTGTTAAATCTGCTTTCTACCTAGTTTGACAAAATTATTAATGCAATTAGATCTCAAAATGGAGCCGAGTTTCAGCTCACAACCTTTATTAAGAACATGGCATTATACATCGACTTCTTGTGTCAACACACCGAACAAAATGGTATTGTGGAGAGAAAACATCGAGATCTGCAGAATGTTGCCAGTGTCTATGATTCGAGTAACCTACCCATTGAGTATTGGGGTATCTGTCTTTTGCATGCTATAAAATTGATTAATGCAGCTCATACACCACTGTTGATGGAAAGTACACCTCATGAAGTGTTATACGGCACTAAACCCGACTATTCTGTTTTCAAAGTGTTTGATTGCTTAGTTTTTCTTGCACACTTCAGCAGTACATGACGAAGTTTGATTCTAGATGTAGGACTTTTGTTTATCTTGGAAACATCCAATGGTGAAATACTCTTGGATATCACAAACAAAAATATCTTTGTTCTAGAAATACTCAATTCCATGAAACTTATTTTCCTTTGTTCCAGCAGGTATTAGGCAAGAATATGTATACTTCTGACATTGCCAGTCATGGACAATTTTGATGACCAGCTAAGTGAGTCATCTGACCAATCCAACACATGATCAGATACAGCTGCGGATTTCAATAGAGGGTCTATTCTAGTCAACCAGGCACTTGCACTTGTCCAATTGAGAAGATCAACAAGAACAAGACAGGAACAAAACATTTATCAATGAGGTGCTCAAGCAGTACAGCAGACCCCACATCTGCTGAGTGAAGTAACGAGTCTTGAGAAACTTTCCGTAGAATTGGCAAATATGTTTGTGCAATTGATGCAATCACAAAACCAAAGACATACAACCAAGAAATCAAGCATGATGAGTGGAAAGAGGCTATGCAGAAAAAGATTGAAGCTTTGTAGACCACTCACACTTAGGAGGTTGTAGATTTGCCACCTGACAAGAAGCCTATTGGATGTAAGTGGGTCTATAATATCAAATATAATCCGGATAGCTCTGTAGAGAGATACAAATCTCGATTAGTTGCAAAAGGCTATACTCAGACATATGGCATTGATTATCAAGTGACTATTTCTTATGTTGTCAAGATTATTGTTGGATATATTTTAAGTTTTAATGATGAGTGCCAGACTAGCTGTTATAGAGCAAAGGCAAAAAGATGTCTAGATTAAATGTATAGGTTTACTAGAGTTTGATCCTTGTATAGGTTTGATCAAACAAACATCAGAAAGAGGTCACCGACTTTATCACAGACTGACCTAAATCGATCGAAGACTAACTAGGAACCTACCGATGGTCAAGGCCGAGGGTTCAAACTCAATTATTGAAGGCTAAGGGATCAAACTTAGTATTTAAAGTCAGGAATCAGAATTTAGGGAAGTCTGTTATGACCTAAACTGATTACATATACCTTGTGTACAAGGTCTAAGTTCCATAAAGTTATGTGGTGATTGGAAGTTAGTTATAATCAAAATGGTGCACTCTAACTTCACAATAAAAAGTTAGAGGAGAAGCAGTTGGCTGAAGTGGTATCAAAACACAACAGACTAAAATCAGCTGACAGATATGTACATCAGCAGACTGATAAACCCCAGGTGTCCGCTGAATGGAATCTAGATTTAATCAAAGTTTACATTGAAAGATTAAATGGATATGGATGAATTACAAGCCTTGATTTTGTCAACAAATCAATGGTCAATATAAAAGGAACGTTGGAAAGATTCAGAGGATTATCCAATGGTTACAAGTCAAAGGGTGGACAGTCTAGAAACTGACAAAAAGCTGACTGACAATGTCAATACTATGAACAGAGACAAAAAGCAAGTCAAGATGGAGACAAGCCTGAAACGGCTACATTTGAATTTCAAACACAAGTCACAAGTTTCACACTTATAAATAGGCGACTCCTGACTCAGTTTGAAGATGATGAACAACATAACAATCCATATGAAGCTATCAAGTTTTTGATCAAGAAAAACACCCTGCTGACATATACTGAGCTTAAATTTGCGGATCAAGATTTATCTTCAAGTGTAACCTGCTATCAAGTTACATCAAGTATACACACTTGAAGACTTCAAGCTGCTAATCATTTCATCCTGATCAAGCTGCTGAAAGCTGAATCACTTACTGGATTCAACCCTTCTTTTACAAGCAGTTTTTTTGAAGACAGAGAAGCGTCCTTTGGGTGTCAAGAACTGTTGTTTGTGGTGGAGCTGGTGAAGAGGCAATCCTACCCTTCAAGGACTAGTGGAATTCTTTGGAGCAAAGAATCCTACTGCTTTTAAGTATTCAGCCAGTGAAGCCATAGTCATTGGTGAAGGACAAACAGTTTAGGGATTTTTGTAACAACAACCTAAGAATCTCTAGTGAATTACCTCTAACATCACAGGAGAAGAGTGGACTGACAGGATTACACCACCTGGAACCACTATAAATCTTGCCTATTTTACTTTACTGCATTTACTTTCTGCATATTATTTTATCAAAGATACCGATGACATCAATCTACTGAAACTAGCAACTGAATCGCACACATACATTATTGAGTATCCAATACTTGGTATCATTATTTTATCAACAAGTAATAAGGCATAATTTAAATATAATCCGCTGCAACAAATTCAGTAACCTTAATAGTCAGCAGACTACTGAGTGGTCAGCAGACTACTGACCTTGCTGAGTTTGTCAACTCCAGAAGTTTTAAGTGTTAAGTTTATTCACCCCCCACCCTCTCTAAACTTAACCAAAGCCTTTTCAAGGGACCAACAATTGGTATCGGAGCAAAGGCTTACGCTCAAGTAATCCTACTTGTTGTGCTTGTGAAAATTCTTTAAAAACTTTTTCAAGTTTCATTGTTCAAAGATTTGCATCATGGATAACATCCAAAGATGCTAGGACTATGTTGATATGATCTCTAGATCATTTTTATGAGTACAAACGTCATATGCAGGCTTATTTAGCTGCAACACATGATGAGATGATGGATATGCTGATTGATGGACCACTGGAAATCACCTAAATTGTAACCGTGGATGATCAAACTCAAATTGTACCAAAGCCAAAGAGAGAGTGGAGTGCTGAAGATAGAAAAAGAGAAAAACTCAACAATATTGCTATTGATATCATTTAGAGAACCTTAGATAGCAATATATACATGAAAGTGAAGGATTGCAAGACTGTTAAAGAACTTTGGGAAAGATTGCAACTAATCTGTGAAGGCACTGATGCTATCAAGAAAAACAAAGTCAGTGTAGCCAAAAGAAAGTTCCAAGATTTCAAAATGAAATCAAATGAAACCATTGAACAAATGGAGTCAAGATTCAATGCTATCTTGGATGAACTCACCTCGCTAAATGTAACATATACAAAGAAAGAGATCAATACAAGAATTTTAGAGGCCCTACCAAAGAAAGGATTGGGAAATGAAGGTTATCGCCATGGAAGAGTCCAGAGACTACATGAAGAAGACACCTTCAAATTATTCTCAGATCTCAAGGCATATGAATTCAGTAAGGATCTTGTCTTAATACTGAAAAAAGAAGAACCAAAGACTGCATTGGCTGCTGCACATAAAGAAGAATCATCAAGTGTCCAAGATGATTTGCTGGATGAAATGCAAGAGCAAATAGCCCCGCCGAGTAAGAAAATTAGAATGATGAAATCTGGAAGAGGAACTTCAAGGAATTTCACCAAGAAATCAAGTGAAAAGAAAAAGGAAGAATCCAAGAAAGATAATGACTACTTGTGCTTCCATTGCAAGAAACCAGGACACTTCAAACCTGACTGTCCTGATTTGAAACAAAAGAAGGAACTTGATTATTTGTGCTTCAATCAGCAAGAAACCTGGACATTTCGCACTGACCGTCTGCACTACTAAAGAACAAGAGTCAGCAAAGAAGATCTGGCAAGAAAGCCCTGGTTGCTGATGATGAATCCGGATATGAAGTTGAATCATAAAAGGGAAATGAATCTGATGATACTGCACTTATTGCACACATAGATGATTATGCTTTAAAGGCCAATATGGAAAGTTATTGTGAATCTACTTGTGGTTCAAATCCTAAAATTTCTGAGGAAGTATACAATTCTGTATCTATAAACACTCCTACGGAAAGTTATTGTGAATCTACTTGTGGTTCAAATCCTAAAATTTCTGACAGTGAAGAAACTTTGGATGCCATCCTTAATCAACTAAGGAAAATACAATCTGGTTATGAGATTGTGAAGGCTGAAAAAGAGGATCTTGAAGTAGAAATTCAAAGATTAAATGCTGAATTAAGAGCTCTCAAAGGTATGGAAATGGATTATGAACAGTTTCAATATAGGCCCGTTGTATCTTTAGTAGCTGCTGAATCTGCTACACAATCCAGTTCCACCACTGCATTCAAATCTGGGAAGCCTTATGGTGATAGAACAGGCCTTATATTTGAAACTCAACAATCTACTAAGGGTGGATCCAGTAAGGCTACTGAACCTAGTGCCAGAATTGGTCCTAAGTTTGTGTCTGCACAAGATTTATCACCCAAAAAGGTTGTTGAGGCGAGGCAAAGAAAGCCTCATCGAGAATGCTTCAAAGAAGCAAAATTAGAAGTCCAAAAGGTCAACAAGATTCAACAAAAAAAGGGTAAATCCAAGGGTAGGATCTGGGACTCGACTGATATGCACTGGCCGCAAAGTCTCACGGACCACAAAAGGGCAATAATCAGAGACATTCCAAAGATAAGAATCCTAAACCCAAAAATGTTAATCATTCAAGGGATACTTATCTCAAGGGGAAAGATAGATTATTCCGTACTGATGAAGACTGGAATGCTCATATCCCTACTGCTAGAAACAATAGACATAACCATAATGCTAGGATAAAACCTCAGCAGTGGAATCAACAGAGGACTCAAAGAGAGGACTTATTTGAGACCTCGGTAGAGACCTCACAGAGACTCACAAATATAGTAATGTTCCTAATGACAAAGAACCTTATGGTTATGATAGTGCTCCTAACAATAGAAATCACTTCAAACAGTACTATGTACCAAATGGCCAGAAACCATATGTGAATCCTACACAACCAAATATTAAATTTTATTGAAATGTGGGATACATATATGAACAAAAGTGCAACACATTCCAAAGAAGACCATATGGAAACTTGCCAAGGGTTGTACTTACCACTGACCATTATAGACCCAAACAGTTTTGGGTACCTAAAACACACTAAATCTATTTTGTAGGGTGTCTGGTACTTTGACAGTGGATGTTCCAGACATATGACAAATGATAAGCACTGTTTAACAAATTTTGTGGCAAAAGATGGTCCAAGAGTCAATTTTGGAAACAAGAACACACCAGGACATACAAGAGGATATGGAACACTGGTGAGGAATGTTTTAACAATCAAGAATGTTGCATATGTTGAAGGACTGGACTACAACTTGCTGAGCATTGGACAATTCTGTGACATGGGTTACAAGGTCACTTTTGATAAAGGCTACTGCATTGTCATTAGTGAAATAGGTGAACAAGTTGTGTTGGCTGGAAGAAGACAACAAAACATGTATGTTGTGGGTTGGTCCACTGCAGTTCCAGAAACATGTCTGATAGTACACACCAAGACATAATTAAATTGGTTGTGGCATAAGAAATTGAATCATCTCAATTTTGATGATATCAATCAGTTAGTGAAAAAGAAGTTAGTGATTGGCTTACCTGAGATCACATTCAACAAGGATAGTATATGTGATGCATGTCAGTAAGGTAAACAAACAAAGTCAAGCTTCAAGTCAAAGACCAAACAATCAACAAAAAGAGTTTTGGAGCTGATGCATATGGATTTATTCAGACCAGTAACACCAACAAGTGTAACATGAAAGAAGTACACTCTGGTAGTTGTGGATGATTATTCAAGGTACACTTGGGTAATATTCATGAACAAGAAAAGTGAGACACTTCAAAAGATGCCTGAACTTTTGAAGAGATTGTAAAATGAGAAAATTTTGACAGTAGTGAAGATCATATCAGACAAGGGTACTAAGTTCCTTAATAAAGTCATAAGAGAATACTGTGAACAAATGGTGTGCTGCATCAATTAGCAGCTGCTTGAACACCTTAGCAAAATGGGGTTGCTGAGAGAAGAAATAGGACATTAAAGGAAGCAGGGAGGACTATGATTTGTGAAGCATTACTACCTGAAAGATATTAGGCTGAAGCAATCAATATAGCATGCTACACACAAAATAGGACCTCAGTAAACAAAGAGCTGCTGAAGACACCTTATGAGATATGGAATGGAAGAAAACCAAATATATCTTATTTCCATCCATTTGGAAGTAAGTGTTTCATCTTAAATCATAAGGAACAACTGAAGACATTCCAACCAAAATCAGATGAAGGAATCTTTTTGGGATACTCTTCAGTCAGCAAGGCATTCAGGGTACTGAACAAAAGGACACTGAAACATGAAGAATCTATACAAGTTGTTTTTTATGAACCTAAGTTCACTGGAATAAAAGATGATGAAGTTTCAGAACCTGATGTAAATTAGAAGATCATTGATCCTGAATATGTTGACGTTTTGAAGAAGATAAGTGACTTAAAAGTTTTTTATTCTGGAAGTAAGGATGTACCTGCTGAAGAACCTGCTGATAACACTACTGATGCAACAACAGATGCAATTCAAGGATCTGTTAATCCCCTACTGAGGCAACAACAGACCCTACTGAAGACGAGGTTCATGTAAATCAAGCAAATCAAGATTTACAATGGTTGATGGACCACCCTGCTGAACAAGTAATTGGTAATATACAACAAGGTGTAAGGACTAGAAGACAATTAGAAGCAATGTTTACTTGCTTTCTATCTCAGATGGAACCTAAAGTTGTTGAAGAATAAATATATGATCCAGATTGGATAACTGCTATGCAAGAAGAATTGAATGAGTTTGAAATAAACCAACTTTAAACACTAGTAGAGAGGCCTAGTCATGCAAATATAATTGGCACTAAATGGGTATACAGAAATAAGTTGAATGAATCTGGTACCATTGTTAAAAACAAGGCCAGACTAGTGGCAAAAGGCTATTCTCAAGCAGAATGAATAGTTTTTGATGAGACATATGCCCCAGCTGCAAGATTGGGAGCTATAAGATTATTTTTGGCATATGCTCCATACAAAAACTTCAAAGTATACCAGATGGATGTCAAAAGTGCATTCTTGAATGACATTCTGGAGGAGGAGGAGGTTTATGTTCAGCAACCTCCTGGTTTTGAAGTAAAAGATCAAGAAGATAAAGTGTATAGACTCAACAAGGCACTTTATGGTTTGAAACAAGCACCAAGAGCATGGTATGAAACCCTATCTCAATTCTTGGTGAACAATGGTTTTACCAAATGTACCATTGACAAGACTCTTTTCAGAATCAATGAAGGGGATAACACACTGCTGGTACAAATTTATGTGGATGACATAATATTTGGTTCTGAAAATGAAATGCTATGTGAAAAGTTTGCTAATCTCATGAAAAGAAAGTTCCAAATGAGTATGATGGGTGAAATGAACTACTTTTTAGGATTACAAGTCAAACAAATGACAGTTGGAATCTTCATTCATCAAACTAAACATACCAATGAGCTGCTAAAGAAATTTGGTATGGAAAATAGCACCAAGGTATCAACTCCTATGAGTACAAGCATCGATTGAATGAAGATAAAAAGGCAAAGATGTTGATTAGACTTTATACGTATGGATGATAGGCGATCGATGTACCTCACCGACAATGACTGATATATCCTTTGTTGTAGGTGTTTGTGCAAGATTCCAATCTAAACCCAAGAAACTCATTTAGTTGCGATTAAGAGGATTCTCAAGTATCTAAAAGAGACTTTAGGAGTAGGAATATAGTATTCAAAAGATGGAAGTTTCAAAGTTATATCCTACTCAGATTCTGATTATGCTGGATGCAAGATTGATAGAAAAAAAAGCAACACAGGAACTTGTCAGTTGATGGGAAATAGACTTGTTTCCTAGTTTAGCAAGAAACATAATTCAATATCCACTTCCACTGCTGAAGCTGAATACATTGCTGCTGGAAGAAGCTGTGCACAAATACTATGACTGAGACATCAATTAAGGGATTATGAGATTGAAGAAACAGAAATTCCCATAATGTGTGACAACACAAGTGCAATTGCAAACACAGAAAACCCTGTTTTGCACTCAAGAACCAAGCACATTGATGTGAGACAACATTTTATAAGAGATATATGGAAAAGAAAGATGCGGTGGTTCTTTACATCCCTACTGAAGATCAACTTGCTAACATCTTCACAAAACCATTGGACAATGAAAGATTTGCTAAGTTAAGAACTAAGCTTGGCATCATCAAAGTTGACTGACATCTTACTAGTCAGCAGAGTACTGGAATTCACCAAGGGGATTAGTCTTTGCCCTGCTGGGTGCGCTCACTTGGCAGATTAGTCATTGGTATCAACAATTCCCAAGTACTCCTATAGTTTGATAGATTGAGCAAATGAAGTTCCCAAGAGGATTGGTCTTAGTCCTGTTGGGTGAGCTCACTTGACAGATTAGTCATTGGTATTAAACTTCAAATTGTATTATCAATTGGACAAAACTATGCCAAATGAAAATCAGCAGAGTATTTTTTTCAAAGAGTCGAGCCAACAGTAAGATCAAGAGAGCAATTTTGAATTAACCTCTGCTGTAGTTCAACTCTCTCATCAAGACCAAGTCTGTTGAATTATGCATTATGAAGACAAATCAAACTTTAATGAAAGTCAACAAGAACGATATATTATTCTTATCCATTATAATCATGCGTTACAATATCCAATCATATAACGCATAATAGGACAAGTTAGTAGGACACGAGGCATCATTACATTCATTCCATAATTGATCATGGTTAAATGCTTTAGTACGTGCACAGTACTTGCCTGACAGTTATAAACCACTATCTTTCCTTATATATACAGACATATACACAGAAGTTATATACATAACTTAGATTTATTTTCTCTGCAAATATACAAGTGTGAACACAGATTTACAAAGTTTTCTTCTTTATCTTTCTCATATTTCTACAATGACAGATAAAGATATTCATCTTGGCATAAGCCTAAGTGTTAGAGGTTTTGTTGTTGATGCTAACAAGACTGAGTTAGCCATCAATATTGGATGAAGAATCAGAAGATATGAAGGACTGGAAACTATCCTAAATCTCAGATTGGAAAATATCTCATACACCAATGTTATCAACTTCTGGAGGAATATGGTGATAAGAGATGATAGAGAGGCATTTACTACAACTGTTAATGCCCAGGAGATTGAAATCACCCCAGATCTACTGAGAGAGGTGTTCAGATTTGGACCAGGAAATAGAGCTCCTACAAATCCAAAACTGATGCAGTTATCAAGATTGGAGTTTGTTGAAACAATAAAGACTAACAAGTCTATAACAACAGCCCTGAATATCAATGTGAAGAATATTGGCTTGAAATATAACCTACTGAGCAAAATTATTGCCATGAATATTCTGGGATTCAGTGGAAGTCTTGATACACTTTCTGGTTCAAAGATAGACCTGCTGATAATCATTTGTAGAAGCAAGAAGTTTGATTGGGCTGGATTCTTTGTGCTAGTACATAAAGAAGGTTGTGTCAGATGAAAGAGATGGCACAAGAAAATCAAAGACAAAGCCCCTAGGTCTAATGATTCAGACTCTGTTGAATCATCTGAAGATACCTGATGTTGCACCTTCCAAAATCAATAAGTCAAGATACAAACCAGAAAACAGCTATTCTATTCCTGGTTTAGATGATGATGAAGAAGGAGATGATGAAGAAACAGAAAGTGATGATAATGATGATGATATCAATGATGGTGGGCAGGAACAGAGAACCAAGGCTAAAAATGATGTGCAACCTGCTGCACCAAAGAAGCCTGTGCAGAAAAGAAAGGCTAGTGAAACAAGGAAGATAACTGAGGTGTTAATTCCTAAAAGGACAAGGCAAAGAATCGCAGACACGGCCGAGCCCATCGAGGCCCAAGTTGATGTGATGAGGTCTGTGCCTCACCGGTTGCAAAGAAGATCACTGCGAGATCTTAAAAGAACAAGTCAAAGAAGATTCAAGAAAAAGAAAGGCTGCTAGCAAATAGCAGCGAGAAAAAGAACTTTTTGAGGAGGAACAACAACCTGCAAAAAGAAAGAAACAGGTTGTGAAAAAGAAAGGCCATATAATATCATATGAAGAATTTTGTGTGTATATATATATCATTAGTGTGAAACAAATATAGAGTTAAGTTCGTTCACACTTTTAGATATATAACAGGACATCATTTCTGTAACATATAGCATATAGCACATATCACTCAAGAAATCGATTTTACAGATCAGTCCTTCATACACTTTTTAAATTTCATAAAGTAACAAAACATGCGAGTTACATGAGGTGTGTGAGAGTGTGTTTCTCAAGGATGGAGTGCAATCCTAGAGTCCATCACAACATTAAAAACACATAAACTTTGGTTAATCAGAGTGTGTGAAATCGTGTAAATCGTAACACAATTATTTTACACATAGCAAAATTTTTAGCAGACAAAACCCTAGCTGTGAGTGTGTGAAACTTGTGTAAATCATAACACAACTAATTTACACATAGCAAAACATTTAACAGACACAGACCTGAAAGTAGACATACAGATTATCATATGAATTTGCTTGAAGGTTTCAGATTAATCATGAAACAGATATATTGCACATATTCAACTATTCATAAATCAGAAACACATATCTATATTTGTTTTATCAATCTGGAACATAGTGTTCATACTGACACTTCAGAAACACATAAGCATTTTAAAAGTTTAAGACTTCGATTTAAACATGCAAAGACTGAGCCTTTTTCCAGATCGAATTTTTTTTTTTGAAGAAAATAAAAGATAAAAAGTACAATACCTGAGCCGATCTTTGCAAGATCGGACCTTACCAGAATTTGATTCTGCAAATAAGGAGAGAGAGAGAGAGTCATTCGTACTGTTCTTATAAGAGAGCTAGAACAGAGAGTCTTTCTCTGATTTGAGACATATAAATCGGTCAGACGGAGAAGTAACACCATTTATTTATCCAGTTATTGATTAATCAAGTGACTGCTTCGATTAGTCAGATTCTCGTGATCTGCAACAGGCTTCTTATATGATGAAGACTAGAAACTTTGATTCTTTGATCAGAGTTAAGATGACAAAGATGATTTTTGAAGACATGGTTTCTGAGATTCTGGAGGTGGAGAGGTGGAGAGGTGGGGAAGAGGAAGATTGATGCATATTTTCTGGGTTTGAAGGATGAAGACGGTGATGAATCTTCAGAAAGAGAGAGAAGAGAAGAGATGGAGAATGCGGCTGTAAGAATGAGTTAGGGTTAGGTTTATTTGGTGGGTTAAATGCTATTATATGGTGACCATGGGTCGAGCTGAGTTGCTAATTGAGTAATGTTCAGTTCATGTATAAATTGATCAGCTGGGCCGGGTTTTGGGTTAACAGATGAGGCCCAATGAATTTCTGGAACAGATTTTTAGACTAGATAAAATATTGTTTGGCCCAAACTAGTATTATTGTACTAGTGTCACACCATATAATATATTGAGTTCATGATAAATGTATCAATTAACTAATTGTTTTAATCATTTATGGTGTGATTGTGTGTGCAAGTGTGTTTCAGGGTACCTGCAAAAACAAAGTATAAAAATGCCGTTGTAAGTCACATGACTTCGTGGCAGGTTAGTCAACAATAATATATAGCACATAATATTTAGATAAATGTAAAATTAATCAAACCAATAAATTCAGGATATTGTGGGCGCAACAATTTCCCAACAATTCTCCCCCTTTTGATTAATTTTACAAAATACCTACGCTCCCCCTAAATTGCATCTCCCCCTACATATATACATCTCTCCCCCTTATTTTGAAAAATGAATCAAAAGAAGGGTCTAAAGAGGAACCATACATAGGTCACTACGCAGCTTTTCGAACAAAGCTTGAGGTAGAGGCTTCGTGAAAATGTCAGCGACTTGCTGCGCAGTAGGCACAAACTCTATAGATATCGTACCATTGGTCACATGGTCTCGTATAAAGTGATAACAGATATCTATATGTTTGGCATGAGAGTGCAATACCGGATTGCGGGACAAGTCTATGGCACTAGTGCTGTCACAGTAGACTGTCACGCAAGGTATAGTAATGCCGAAATCAGCAAGCTGATGTTTGATCCACAAAAGCTGGGCACAACAATTACTTAAAGCAACATACTCGGCCTCAGTAGTGCTCAAAGCAACGCTGGGCTGCTTCTTGGAGAACCACGAGACGAGTCTATTGCCCAAGAACTGGCACGTACCACTGGTGCTTTTGCTTTCCACACGGCAACCTCCATAGTTGGCATCACTATATGCGAGTAGTGTGAATGGTGTAGATGTGTCATAAAATAGACTCAAAGTTGGGGTGTGCCTAAGATAGCGAAAAATTTGCTTGACTGCTCCAAAGTGTGCCATCTGAGGGTTTGCTTGGAATTGTGCACATAAACAAACGGCAAACATAATATCAGGTCGGGAAGTAGTCAAATAAAGTAAGGAGCCTATCATGGATCTATAAAGGTGTTGGTCAAAAGATTGGCCATCTTCATCTATAGTCAGCCTGACAGATGAGGTCATAGGCGTGCTTGTAGGCTTAAGTGTGTCAAACTTGAATTTAGTGAGCATGTCTTTAATGTATTTGGTTTGACTAACATGTGTTCCTGAGGGAGTTTGTTTGAATTGTAGACCAAGGAAGAAAGTGAGCTCTCCCATGGCCGACATCTCAAAGTTAGACTTCATCAAAGTCTGAAACTCTGTGCATAGGTCGGGATTGGTGGAGCCAAAAATGATATCATCTACATATACCTGAGCAATCAGGATATCAGAACTAGATTTCTTAATGAATAGAGTATTGTCTACTCTACCCCTAGAGAAACCATGTTCCTGCAACATAGATGATAGCCGATCGTACCAGGCTCGGGGGGCATGTTTCAAGCCGTAAAGTGCTTTCTTGAGACGGTAGACACAATATTGGTGAAGTGTATCTTCAAAGCCCGGAGGTTGATGAACATACACTTCCTCCTTGATAAGACCGTTCAAAAACGCACTTTTAACGTCCATCTGGATTAACTTTAGGTCAAAAGCGGATGCAAACGCAATAAGTAGGCGAATGGCTTTAAGCCGAGCGACTGGAGCAAAGGTTTCATCGTAATCGATGCCTTCCTCTCTTGGCAATACCCTTGTGCCACCAATGGGCCTTATTCGAACTACTACCCGTTTTCATCCATTCTATTCCTAAAGACCCATCTGGTTCCTATAGTGTGTGTCTTGGGAGGTAAAGGGACTAGTTCCCATACATCATTTCTTTCGAATTGATGTAACTCCTCTTGCATAGCTATCACCCAATCCGTGTCTACTAGTGCTTCTTTTATATTTTTAGGTTCAATTAAAGACACTAAAGCAGTAAAAGAAGGGGGAAGTGTGGAGCGACGAGTGGAAACACCGGCAGTGGGATCTCCAATGATTAGATCTGAAGGATGAGCTCTATCCCAAGTGCGCTGTCGGGTAGGAGCAGGCTGCTCATTATTTTCAGTATGTTGTTCACCATGGGGTTCACCATTTGCTAAGGTTTCATCACCCATAGGTCTGTTTTCAGTAATAGGAGCCTCAGGAGTAGGAGTTTCAGGAATCTCCAGGCTTACTTCATTTGTGGCCGGAGGAAGAAACTCAAACTCGGAATAATCTGTAAGCTGAGCCTTTTCTAATAACTCTTTAATTCATTCCACATTAATACACGCATTAGTCATGGAATTTGATTCGTTAAAAGAAACATGTATGGACTCACAAACGCGTCGTGAAACCGGATCGTAGCATCTATATGCCCGTGAGGTTTCTGAATAACCCACGAATATGCATTCGGTGGACTTAGATGCAAACTTATCCAAGTTTCCCTTATCGTTTAGAACGAAACACTTTGATCCAAAAACATGAAAGTAGTTGATTTTTGGTGGTCGGTTCCTAAGGATCTCATAAGGTGTCTTGTGGAGTGTCTTTCGAATAGACGACTTTGTTTATATTATAACAGCACAAGCAACCGCCTCAAATTTACATAGAAACGAGGCACATTGAACTCGTTTAGCATTGTTCGGGCTGATTCTTGGGGTGAACGATTTTTACGTTCAACAAACCCGTTTTGTTGTGGAGTTTGAGGGGCTGAAAATTCATGACGAATACCGGAGTATTCACAGAACTCGATGAGTGCTGCATCAATGAATTCTCCACCTCTATCACTCCGAACGGTCACAACCGATATATCGAAGGTGTTTTGTAATTGCTTCACCAAAGTTTCAAATGACGCAGCACTGTCACTTTTGTGAGTCAAAAACAAAACCCATGTGTATCGAGAGTAATCATCTACAACTACGAGGACATACGATTTCCCTCCAAGACTTCTAACACGACTTGGGCCAAACAGATCTATATGCAATAGTTCAAGTGTGCGTGTTGTGGTGATATCATGTTTAGACTTGAAGGAGGTCTTAGTTTGTTTTCCCTTGATGCATGGCTCACAAACAGAGAACTCTATTAAGTCAAACTTTGGCGACCACGAATCGATTTTGGCTAACCAATTTCTGCATTGTGGAGAAGCCAATGTGTCCTAGACGTCGATGCCAAAGATTAGCGTTATCATTTTCAGAGACTAGACACGATATAGGACAATCCGGAAGTTTATCCAACTCTATTGTATAGATATTTTCCTACGATAACCGGATAGGAGAAGCTTTCCAGATGTGTCCTTTATCTTGCAAGTCTTTTTATCAAACGTAATCTCTAGATCGGAATCACTAAAAGATTATGCGTCAGGTTGTTTACATAATATACGTGATTAATGATAAGCGATTCAGGGTTACCAATGGATCCTTCACCAAGGATCTTTCCTTTGGAGCTATCACCAAATGTGACAGAGCCTCCTTTGGATTTCGGTTCGTAAGATCGGAATAATTCGAAGTTTCCCGTCATGTGCCTAGAACATCCACTGTCTAGCACCCATTTGTTAGGATTCTTCATGGTCTCAAAGACGGGCCTGCAACCAGAAATTAGTTGAGGTCCCCTTTAGTCTTTTGGGTCCTTAAGTGTTAGAATCCTTCCTCACCCATACTTGTTTAATTTTGGGTACCCATATCTTCTTAATCTTGGGTTTATGTGCAGGTCTAGATCTATAAGAGCTAGATGGCTGTTCATAAAAGAAATAATAAGAGTTATATGGATAGCGGGACTGGAAATTGGGTTGTTTATAATAGTACGAAACTTTAGGTTTTAAAAAGTTGTAGTTAGGTGCTTGAAGTATCCCATAATCATGGTGCATACGCGGTGCATAGTTTGTTTGACGAGAGGTACTCTGTTGAGCCGAACTCCTTGAGTACCTTTGGTCATACTTATATGCATGAGTGGGTGCCTTAGTGTGTTGATTATAAAAACGCTTGGGGGAAACATGTCTTGCATTCTTTAAGGCAATTGGCCTTGGTTCCAAAACCTTTTCTTTGAGCTTAGAGTCTTGGAGAAGAGCTTCCTTGTAGGAACACTCAAACCCCTTGACTATCGGCCCCTTCTCAAACCCTTGAATGGTTTGCTTGAGTGTAATAGACTCAGCTTTCACAGAAGTGTTTTCAATTTCAAGGTCTTGAAACTTAAGCTCAAGTGCACTTAGAGAATTAATCAGCTGAAGAATCTGATCTTCATTAGCTGAAACTATATTCTGAAGATGTTCATTCTTTTCTTATAAGTGAACATTTTTGAAGGCCAAATTCTCGTTTAATTCATACAAGTCTTCTTTAGTAAATGACGGGTTAGATAAAGTGCCATCGTCTGTAACAGGCAGTGTGGACACATCATCGTCCGTGTCATTGGTAGTTTGGGAAAATGCTGCAAGTGCAACATTTGCCTTCTCACTCTTTTCAGAGTCAGAATGGGCAGCGTCGCTATCAGAACTGTCGGACCAAGCAGCCAAAACGGGTTTAGATTTCATTTTATCAAAAACAGGTTTTGGTTTCTTATCGTTCTTAGACTTACGATTCGGGCAGTCACTAGCAATGTGACCCTTTTGGTTGCATTTGAAACATCGAATCTCGGATCCCACTTTGGACTTGCCTTTGTGGGCTTTGTAATCAGGCTTGGAGCCTTTGTTATACTTCAAGAACTTTTTGAAGTTTCGAACCATAAGTGCAGTGTTCTCATCCTCACCGCCACTATCGATGAGTCTCGATGATCGATTTGTTTGGATTTAGCTCTCGATTGCTATACCCTTGGTCTCAAGCTTCACTTGCTTGCGTGAGTTCAAAGATACTCTCATGCACAAGCAATGAACCAATCGATTCATCCTTTTTGAGTGTTCGATCCTTAGCTTTGTTGTATAGCCGTAACCATGGCATCCCATTCTTGGGGCGGGCTTTTAGGATTTTCTCAACAATCTTTTGGATTTAAAGGTTTTACCTAATGCAGATAGTGTTGTGATAATATCAGTGAATCTGGTATCCATGTTACTGATTGTCTCATTCGAATCCATCCTAAATGATTCATATGCAAACATGAGTTGGTTAATTTTATTATACTTAACTTGATTATTACCATCATGACACATTTCAAGATGATCCCAGATTTCCTTAGTGGTCTTACATGCTAAGACGTACTTACCCTCAGCTGGACTTAAAGCATTAACAAGGATAGCAGTTTCCTTAGAGTTGAGAGTAATCTTTCGATTATCCTCATTATCTAAATCAGCTCTTTCCTTCTTAACAAGAACTCTAACACCCTCATCACTAACTTCTTTTGTAGGAACAAA
Source organism: Gentiana macrophylla (assembly GCA_026214975.1). Classification (NCBI taxonomy): domain Eukaryota; kingdom Viridiplantae; phylum Streptophyta; class Magnoliopsida; order Gentianales; family Gentianaceae; genus Gentiana; species Gentiana macrophylla. The sequence continues at coordinate 56,783,555 of CM047806.1, read as the reverse complement.
AGGTCCAACCTCTATAATGTACCATAGACGGATGTCCATTGCTTCTACATGTATAATCAGTACCATCAAAGTATGGAGGTCTTGCCAAAGACAGTCCCTCACGAGGTGGCTGATTATGGCCCATGGAAGACATGTTAAATTACTCTAACGTTTAAATGTAAATACAATGCAGGTCAATGCACTTAACACTAATGTAGTGATACAATGCAAGATTACAATGCAGTTTCTAGACGGATTCAAATCAGATGTAACAGAGATCTTAGATATGATAATGTGTTGCAAGTGATGTTTGTGCAGTACTTAGTCTTAAACGTTTACAGAATTAAAAATCGCAGTCAAACACGAAATGCTGAATTTATGATTCAGCAGGACGAATCCTAAGCAGATTTTAATTTTGTTTTAGCAAATAAAGGTAAATACAGCACCTTAGCAGTAGATGTAGTGATAGTACAGGCAGCAGCTATAATAAATCATAGACAGATAGATATGCAGTAACTTAGCACAGAAACAGTTTATAGCATGCAATGACACAGATATCAAATAGATGATACTGAAGCTGATTCACAAGAAACCAAGCTCTGATACCACTTGTTGGATCGTAGAGTGCGCAATATTTATCCTAGAGGGGGGGTGAATAGGATATTTAACGGCTCTTTAAATTTTAATTAGCCTTTTTGGAGTTTAATTGATTAACCTAATGTGAATAATAAACTAGGCGGAAGATCTAGCTAATAACACGTGTATAGGTTAATTTTCTTGTGAATGGACAGATTCAGAATCTGATTTAACGTGTTGATTAACTTAATCAGTTTAGCATGCAGATTCAGTGTGTTTCTATTTTAATTTCGTACAACAATTTTCCAGATTTTATGTTTGATAAAATCTAGTTCTAGTGATTTAAATAGGCACAGAAATTACTATACTATTACAACACTTAGGGGATCAAATGAAAGGGGGTACAACTCAATACGGTATTCTGACTTGTTATAGCCTCTAGATCACACTTTGGAGTTTGAAACCAAAACACAACAGTGACACAGTCACTTAGGTTCAAACTCAGTTCTGTTTCTAAAGGATAACACAACAGAATAAATACACAGCCTTGGTACTTAAGCAAACTAAGTCTATTTCTCAAAAGGAACGGTTTGAAAACACAGCACTTAGAAAACTCAGAGTAAACTCGTGAACTTACTAAATGAGTCAGAGACTCAGGTGTGAGAGGAACGGTGCAAGTGAGAACAGAAATAGCAACCCCAGTTGTAGCAATCCTAGTCCTAATCCATTTTTCAAATGCAATCCCACACTTCTATATTTCAATACTCGAATGAGTAAGAAAATACGCAGCAAACAAATCCAGGTTACAAGGCACAGATTTTAGTAAGAGAGGAATGTTTGTTCAGTTTTAGTTAACTGATCATGTTTAATGTATATGATATATATAGGCTGTGAATATGAGTGGTGTAATGTAAGAAGTAAATGTGCTGCCTGGAGAAATGAACAGGCGTGAGTGGGTGAGTGTGCGGTCACGATGATCGAGGAAGAGAAAGTATTGTTTAAATGCATGATACACAAAGATTAAATTGTTAAATACCCAAGACATCACACTTTATCATTAATGACTTAAAACAATGCTAGCCTAATTATGAGATGTCATAAATGCAAACCGGTTACTTACAAAATACCAAATTATATTTTTATTATTAGGTTTATTTTTAGATGAACTAATCTTAAGTGAATGCAGTAGCCCATATAATATCATATGAAGAATTTTGTGTGTATATATATATCATTAGTGTGAAACAAATATAGAGTTAAGTTTGTTCACACTTTTAGATATATAACAGGACATCATTTCTATAACATGTAGCATATAGCACATATCACTCAAGAAATCGATTTTACAGATCAGTCCTTCATACACTTTTTAAATTTCATAAAGTAACAAATCATGCAGGTTCTGTGAGGTGTGTGAGAGTGTGTTTTCTCAAGGATGGAGTGCAATCCTAGAGTCCATCACAACATTAAAAACACATAATCTTTGGTTAACTGTGAGTGTGTGAAACTGGTGTAAATCAGAACCCAATTATTTTACACATAGAAAAATGTTTAGCAGACACAACCCTAGTTGTGAGTGTGTGAAACTTGTGTAAATCATAACACAACTAATTTACACATAGCAAAACATTTAACAGACACAGACCTGAAAGTAGACATACAGATTATCATATGAATTTGCTTGAAGGTTTCAGATTAATCATGAAACAGATATATTGCACATATTCAACTATTCATAAATCAGAAACACATATCTATATTTGTTTTATCAATCTGGAACATAGTGTTCATACTGACACTTCATAAACACATAAGCATTTTAAAAGTTTAAGACTTCGATTTAAACATGCAAAGACTGAGCCTTTTTCCAGATCGATTTTTTTTTGGAGAAAATAAAAGATAAAAAGATACAATACCTGAGCCGATCTTTGCAAGATCGGACCTTACCAGAATTTGATTCTGCAAATAAGGAGAGAGAGAGAGGCATTCGTACTGTTCTTATAAGAGAGCTAGAACAGAGAGTCTTTCTCTGATCTGAGACATATAAATCGGTCAGACGGAGAAGTAACACCATTTCTTTATCCAGTTATTGATTAATCAAGTGACTGCTTCGATTGGTCAGATTCTCATGATCTTCAACAGGCTTCTTATATGATGAAGACTAGAAACTTTGATTCTTTGATCAGAGTTAAGATGACAGAGACGATTTTTGAAGACATGGTTTCTGAGTTTCTGGAGGTGAAGAGGTGGAGAGGTGGAGAAGAGGAAGATTGATGCATATTTTCTGGGTTTGAAGGATGAAGACGGTGATGAATCTTCAGAAAGAGAGAGAAGATAAGAGATGGAGAATACGGCTATAAGAATGAGTTAGGGTTAGGTTTATTTGGTGGGCTAAATGCTTTTATATGGTGACAGTGGGTCGAGCTGAGTTGCTAATTGAGTAATGTTCAGTTCATGTATAAATTGATCAGCTGGGCCGGGTTTTGGGTTAACAGATGAGGCCCAATGAATTTCTGGAACAGATTTTTGGACTAGATAAAATATTGTTTGGCCCAAACTAATATTATTGTACTAGTGTCACACCATATCATTTATTGAGTTCATGATAAATGTATCAATTAACTAATTGTTTTAATCATTTATGGTGTGATTGTGTGTGCAAGTGTGTTTCAAGGTACCTGCAAAAACAAAGTATAAAAATGCCGTTGTAAGTCACATGACTTCGTGGCAGGTTAGTCAACAATAATATATAGGACATAATATTTAGATAAATGTAAAATTAATCAAACCAATAAATTCGGGATATTGTGGGCACAACAATTTCCCAACAAAACCTTCCCGGTTTGCTTCACAATCTAAACCTTTGATGTAGAATCAAAGTTGGGCTATTGATTCTTGTTTGTGGTTCTTCAAAGTGTCCAATTCTTGATAAATTCTATGTAGCTTGAACACTTGAAGAAATTCTAGATATGATCTTGTTATAGCACTGAGATGATAGCAATTCGAAAGACTAATGCACAAGAATGCTTGTAAAGCTGTTAAATCTTTGTGTGCTATTGTTCTATATATTTTTAATCCTTGGTGCACAGTCCTCTATTTATAGTGTGAGGTCCAACGTTCATCTGGCTTGAATTCGAATTGTATCAACGTCTATCTTGTAACGGCTATATTTTCTGACCGTTCTGATGTGTCAGTAACTCATCCAATAAAATCGCTTCCTTTATAACGTTCGACTTGTACTATAAGTTTGTTGGATGGTGACATGTAAAATCGAGTTCTGATCGCTTTATATCGAGAATGTCGGTTGTCGATTTTATTTCCAACAATTTCCCCCTTTTTGATGATGCCAAAACTCTCCCTAAAAGAAAAGCTTAAAGATCAAAACAATGTATATCAATGTAAAACTGGAAACTGGATTTCATTAGAATAAGCAAAAACTGGAATAGTTACATTACGCTCAAATTAGAATAACTAGAGATTAAGTTCCCTTCTGTGCTTTTGTATGACTCGAGTCATATTTCCTTCCTTTGTCATATAGACGATAATCATACTCTAGTTTAGAGTCTTCCTTAGAAAAGGTCTTGTTGTAGTCTACTTGACTTCCTTCTTTCCATTTCCTCCATAAGATTAACTTTGGTAAAGCTGATTCATTCACGTAGTATTTCTCAAATTCTACTACATCGACTTTCATCTGCTTCGATTTTATCTTTGATCTTGATTTGTCTTCGATCCTTTTGGTCTTTTATACTTGAGCCATTTTCTCGATTGCGCGAATTCATCGGATAGAAAGTAGTTCAAGGATTCTTCAATGGTCTTATCCTTGTACTTGGCTTTGATAGGATTATGATCTTTGACAAATTTTGACCACAGATCCTTTGTAAGAGTAGCTCTCCAATCTCCAGGTTGACTATATTTAACAATGAGCTGCTCATCAGTTAACTCTTTCTTTAAGAATTTTGGATCTGATTTGTATCTTTCCAACTCGTCTTCAAGTTGCTTCTTTTCCTTGAGTAACTTCAGCTTTTCTTCTTCAGCTTCCCCCTTTGTGGCATCATATAACTAATCTACCAGAGCATGGGTTGCTTGTTGGTCGGCTGATATACGTTGCTGAGAAGCAAGTACTTCCTTAAGCTGAGTTTCTAACCCGTAGAGTCTTGATTCATATGCCAAGTGAGCCTGCATGTGTTTCCTCGCTCATCTATGCGGTTGAGTCCTCAAGTTTTTGTTTGAGTAACAAAATTTCTGAAGCAGAACTTGAACTGGATTTGTGAATCATCTCTAGTCTTGCATGAACTGAGACGTCTGTTCTAGTTCTATAATCTAGATATCCAGAGATATATGATAAAAGGCCATTTTGTATATCTCTTTGACTGAGTACGATCTTCAAACTTTCATGAACTTTGGCCAACTCATCCTTTGTTAGGATGTCAGAAGGATCATATGTAGCTTCTATTTGATCCTTAAATTGAGTAGTATTTTCAATGATCATAAGTTGTTGTTTAACAATTTCATCAGCTGCTTGCTGATTGTCAGTTGTCTGATTTCCAACAGGAAAATCTTCTTGCTGAGTTATAGTTTGCGTAGCTAGAGGTTGAAGTTGAGTTTCTGTTTGCAAACATGTAGTTACATCAGCTTCTTTTCTTGATTCATCATCATCATCATCCTTTTTTCATTGAAGTGACTTTGGGGGTGGATGATGTGCCTGAGTCTCTTCTTTGTGCTAGTTCAGTGAATCTTTTGAAGCAGTTTTCAAGAAATTCCGAAATAGGAAACAGAGTGTATAGATCTCTAACTTTCAATTTCTCCAAGAGTAGTTTCTCTTCAGTCTGTAGACTGACATCACGAGAGTCTTCTGGTTCAAGTTTCATTTTCATTAGCTTGATGATTCTATCAGCTTCAAAAACTGAGACTAGTTGCTGCTCTGATTGGTCTTGTAACCGAGAAGCATGGTCGGCGATGATATTTTTCTTGTGTATCTTCTTTGTCGATTGTTGTTGTTGTTCCCCTCGGTTGGTCTTTGTCTTACTTGAGGTTCCAGGGTACAAACATCTTACAACTGATCTTTCTTTTGTTGAGTCCGCTTTTCGCTTGATGCCTTTGTGTACAGCTTCCTGCTTTGAGACACGTTTTACATCGGCTTCCGAGTTGGGAAGTTGTTCTTATGACAGCTGCTATTTCCTCTGCAGTTTGTCTTTCTTTCTTCCCTGCCTTGAGTGTCTCCAGATAAAATTGAATTATTCCACTGAGTGTCTTTTTCAGTCGGAATCTACCAACAGTTGCTTGACCTTCAGCTTGAGCTCTTCGTACACTTTCTAATTTAGCTAAGTGTTGCTTCTTTATCTGATTGACTACATAACCTGCCCAATTGAATTCTATTTCGTCCCAAATTATGTTCATCAGATAAATATTTTCTTCGGATAGTGTACTGATTCCTTTGGATTTTCCAATAACATGTTTGTTGAGCCATCTGCTGAGGTGCGCAAATTCTGGCTTGAGTTTGTCAACATGAATATCAATTTCTCTTGGTTCCTTAGAAAAGTAAGTTGCTTAAGAAAAGCGTCTCTTTTCAATGGTAGAGTAGTCAAATCTATTGATGTCACGGATGAATTTGTGAAACCAAATAGTGACTTCATAACTCGTTCATTGATAATAATACGATCACCTCGAATCAGTAGTGATCGTGAGTCTCGTACCAGGCATATATTCTCCCAAAATTGCAAAATCCCTTCCACATCACGTTCTTCGTTGAACTTAACTTCCAGAAGATTCCTCAAACCTAGTTGTTTCTGGATTTTATCACAGATCCAGCTTACTAACAGAGTGTTTTTGCACATTGCTTCATAAATATCGAATGAAAATTCATCTAACTCTGTGATCAATCTTAATTTATTCTTTTGATTTTTCTGAAGTGGCCATATCTGGATGTGAACACAAAAATTGATTTTTGAAAAGAAAGGATTGCGAAGAGTCTGATTCTGTTTTTAGGAAAGAGACTGATAATTTGAAATTGATTGAAAAGAGTGTGAACGAAGGTTGAATAAATAGGTAGGATATACTGGCGGTTGAGTAGTACAACTTTTCAAATTCCATGATGGTTTGGGTAACCGATGCATGTACTGATCTGACAGTCGTGGGGTGTACACGCAATATTCTGACAAAAAGAACTGCAGTAATTAAATGTGATATAACTGCTGTTGATTTTATCATATCAATCTTTGACTAAAGTTGATTTGGAGTAAGCGATCTTGAGGTCGCTTTTTAGAGTGAACTATCAGTTCTATCAAATTCTCAGTTTTAGTTAATCAGTTTGAGATAGTTGTTGTCAATGACTAATCTGTTAAGTGAGCGCACCCAACATAATAAAGATTAATCCCCTTGACGAATCTCTGGCTTAACTGATTTAATCGACTTTGATTATTCCCAACTCGCCTTAATTTGGTAAATCTTTCTTTGTCCAATGGCTTTGTGAAGATATCATAACCGATCTTGATAGTACATAAAGAATCTGTAATATCCTTCTTCTCTCGCATGATCTCTTATAAAATGGTGACGCACATCAATGTGTTTTGTCCTTGAATGTAAAACTGGATTGTCGAGAATTGCAATTGCACTTGTGTTGTCACACATTATGGAAATTGTTCCTTCTTCTATCCCATAATCTCTTAGTTGCTGTCTAATCCATAATACTTGAGCACAACAACTTCCAGCTGCTATATACTCTGCTTCAGCTGTTGAAGTTGAGATAGAATTTTGCTTTTGCTAAACCATGACACAAGTCTATTTCTAATAACCGACATGTGCTTGAGGTGCTCTTTTCATTCCACTTTGCATCCAAAGATAATCTGAGTCTGTATAAGATATCAGCTTGAATTCTCCTTCTTTTGAATACCAAATTCCAACTCCATCTGTATCCTTTAGATACTTCAAGGTTCTTTTTACAACTGTGAGATGACTTTCTTTTGGTTTTGACTGAAATCTTGCACATACACCTACAGTAAAAGATATATCTGGCCTACTTGCTGTAAGATAGAGTAAGCTTCCAGTCATTCTCCTGTAAAGTGTTTGATCAACATCTTTGCCTTCTTTGTCTTCATCTAGCCTGATGTTGGTCCCCATTGGTGTAGAAATTCCAGTTGATTTCTCCATACCAAACTTTTTGATAAGTTCCCTTGTATATTTGGTTTGGTGAATGAAAATTCCATCATCTAATTGTTTAACTTGTAATCCAAGAAAATAATTTAATTCTCCCATCAAACTCATCTGAAATTTGCTCTTCATTAAACTTGCAAATTTCTCACATAACTGTTCATTTTCTGATCCGAAAATGATATCATCAACATAGATTTGAACAAGTAGAGTGCTTTCTCCGTTTTTCATTCTGAATAATGTTTTGTCGATTGTTCCTTTGATAAATCCATTATCCACTAGAAACTGAGATAGAGTTTTATACCAAGCTCTCGGTGCTTGTTTAAGTCAATAAAGGGCTTTCCTTAGTTTGAAAACTTTATCAGCTTGATCTTTGATCTCGAATCCAGGTGGTTGTTGAACATACACTTCGTCTTCAAGAATTCCATTCAAAAATGCGCTTTTAACGTCCATCTGATATACTTTGAACTTTTTGTGAGCTGCAAATGCGAGAAATAGCCTGGTTGCTTCCAATCTTGCAACTGGTGCATAAGTTTCATCAAAGTCTATGCCTTCTGCTTGAGAATATCCTTTAGCTACAAGTCTAGCTTTGTTTCTGATGATATTCCCATCTTCATCAAGTTTGTTTCTTAAAGCCCATTTGGTTCCAATGATATTCACAGGAACTGGTCTTTCCACCAATTCCCATACTTGATTTCTTTCGAATTCATTAAGTTCTTCTTGCATAGCTATTATCATACTAGATCCTTCAAAACTTCTTCAATTTCTTTAGGTTCAGATTGAGATAGAAAACATGCAATCATTGCATCTAGTTGATGTCTTGTTCGAACGCCAGTTTGGGTATCACCGATAACTTGTTCTTCAGGGTGATCTCTCATCCATTGATGAACTGGTGCTTGCATCAAAAGGTTTGCATTTTGTTCGACTAGTTCTATAAGAACTGGATCTTGAATTTCTTCAATTGAATCAGAGTCATGTTGTTCAGGTGTGAGTTGTTGAGTAGTTGGAAACTGAGACTGATCTTGATCTGAAGATTCTGAAATTTGTAGTCTCCTAATGTCAATCAGAATCGATTCTCGCATGATGTAATCGAGATCATGGCTGGTTCGGTCTATCTTCAGTTGTTTCACCAGGAAAGTTTGGTTCATCAAACACCACATGAATTGATTCCTCATGCTTAAGTGTCCTTTTATTTAGTACTCTAAAAGCTTTGCTGACACTTGCATATCCTAGAAAAATTCCCTCATCAGCTTTGGGCTAAAAAACATGAAGTTGATCTTTCCCATTATTGTGTATAAAACATTTGCTTCCAAAAGCATGAAAGTATGAAACATTTGGTTTTCTTCCATTCCAAATTTCATAAGGGGTCTTCTCATGCCTTTTGTTGATGAGAGCTCTGTTCTGTGTATAGCAAGCTGTGTTAACTGCTTCGCCCAATATCTTTCGTAGTTTTGCTTCACGAGATCATCGCCTTCCTCGCTTCTTTGAGTGTTCTGTTTCTCCTTTCAGCTACACCATTTTGTTGAGGTGTTCCTGTGGCAGCTAGTTGGTGTAAGACACCATTTTCTTCACAATATTCAATAATCACAGTGTTGATGAATTCAGTTCCTTTATCTGATCTTATCTTCACAACTGATACTCCTTTCTGATTCTAAAGTCTCTTAAGTAATTCTGTAAGTCTTTGCTTGGTTTCACTTTTCTTGGTTAAGAAGATAACCCAAGTGTATCTTGAAAAATCATCTACCACCACCAATGTATATTTCTTGCCACTGATACTAATTGGTGTAATAGGTCCAAATAAATCCATATGTATTAATTCTAGGATTCTGGTTGTTGAATGCTGAGACTTGGTCTTGAAACTTGCTTTTGTCTGTTTTCCTTGTTGACAAGCATAACATAAGCTGTCCTTCTTATAAGAGATTTCTGGGAGTCCAATGACTAGCTGTTTCTTGACAAGTATGTTGATGTCGTCAAAGTTTAGATGACTTAGTTTCTTGTGCCATAACCAACTGATTTCTGATTTGGTATGCACAAGCAAACAGGTTTCAGCAACGGCTGTTGTCCAATCAACTACATACATATTCTCTTTTCTTCTTCCGGCTAAAACAACTTGAAATGTTGTTTCGCTGACAACAATGCAGAATTCTTTATCAAAAGTGACTTTGTATCCCATATCACGTAATTGATCAGGTCTTTGGCGATTGTAGTGTAATCCTACAACATAATATACATTCTTGATTGTAAGTCCATTCCTGATTAAGGTACCATATCCTTTGGTGTATCCAGGTTTGTCTTTACTTCCAAAATTGACTTTTGGTCCATCTTTTGCAATAAAATTACTGAGACAGTCCTTGCTCTTTGTCATGTGTCTTGAGCAACCACTGTCAAAGTACCATACATCCTGCAATAAAAGTTAAAAAAAATTAGGTACCCAACTCTGTTTGGGTCCATGGGGGTCAGTTGTCAGTACAACTCTGGGAATATATCCTTTAGGTCTTCTTCGGATATTGTTGTACTTGTTTACATATATGTAAGCCACACTCCCGTAGTGTCTATGTTTGGACTGTGTCTTATTTATATGATCTCTCAGATCTTTTGACTGAAACTTATTTCCATGATGCTTTCTATTGTTGAAGCTTGAATAATAACCGTCATTCCTTGTGTACAGAGGTCTGGACCGACCTTGGTACTCTTGCTGAGGACTGAGATTAGCTCTCTTCTGAGTTTTGGACTGAAACTTGTGATAAGTTTTCTGTCTGGAATGAATGTTATTAATAGTTTTACTAATAGATGTAGTAAAATTACAATCATCATCAGGGGGATATAATCTTCCTTTCCCCCTGAATGTGTGAATCTTTGAATGATTGACATTCTTGGATTTACCTTTATTGTAATTTTTCTGGTTCTTGACTTGATTGGTTTTTGTGGATCTGGCAGTTGATTTGCCATTTCGATTTCCTTTAGATACAGCTGATCTACCATTTGATTTACCTTTGTTGGTAGATACAGTTGTCTTCTTAGAAAACTGATTTATCCTTTGTGATACTGGCTTTACTGGTTCAGCAATTTTCTCAGTTTGTGGAAGTCGCTCAGCTACAAACTTAATACCAGTTCTGATATTAGGTTCAGCAGCTGTGCTAGTTCTATCCTTAGAAGATTGATGTGTATCAAATCCTAAGCATGTTTTGTCTCCATACGGCTTTCCTGATTTGAATCCAGTAGCTGAACTTGATTGAGCAAATGATTCAGTTGCTGCTGCTGATGCAGTAGGCTGATGTTGAATCTTTTCTTTATCAGTTTTAGTCAGTTTCATCATTTTTAGTTCAGACTTCAATCTTTCAACTTCAAGAATTATACTTTCTTTCTCAGCTTTAATTGATTCATAACCAGCCTGAATAGTTACTAGCTGATTCATCAATTCGTCAAGTGTTTCTTCTAATTCTAGATTTTTTGGATTGGAGTCAGCAGTTGAAGAACATGCATTTTGCATGGAAATTTGAGCTGAAGAGTATTTAGAATTGGATTCACATACATCATTTGTATCTTCCATGTGTGCCATTAAAGTTGTGTCATCTGATAGTCTTTCAGTACCAGCTTCATAGTCTGACTCATCTCCAGCAAGGAGTGCTCTCCTTCCAACTCTTCTTCGTGGAGTCTTCTTGGTCAGTTCTAGGCATTCAGCTTTGTAATGTCCAGGCTTCTTGCAGTTGAAGCAAAGATACGCATCATATTTTCTTTTCTAAGGAGTCTTCATAATGAACTTCTGGGTCACAGGATGACCATTCTTCATCCTTCTGATTCTGCTCATCATAAGAGCCATTTGTTCCTCCATTTCATCCAACAGTTGAAGATTATTAGTAGACGCTTCTTGAGAATCATTTGATGCTTCTGCAAGTGCTGTGGTCTTTGGTTCTTCCAGAGCTTTAATTATTGCAGATGTACTTGTGAAATCTTCACTGAATTCATAGGCTTTCAAATCTGAGAAGATTTTGAATGAGTCTTCGATGTCAAGTCTTCTAGATTCTTCCATAGCAGTGACTTTCATCTTCCAGCACATTGGTAATGCCTTCAAGATTCTTGTGTTGATTACTTTCTTTGTGTATTCAATTTTGAGTAGGTCTAATTCATCCATTATAGCACTGAATCTTGTTTCCATTTGGTCAATGGTCTCTCCAGATTTCATCTTGAAATTCTCAAACTTTTGTTTTGCAAATGAGATCTTGTTCTCATTGATTGAGTCGGTTCCTTCACAAACTAATGAAGTTTGTCCCACATTTCTTTAGCCAGTGTGCATTCTTTCACCTTTAAGTACCTGTTGGTTCACAAGAGTTCTGAGGATAAAGTCCATAGCAACATTGTTGAGATTGTTTCGCTTGCGATCATCACTAGTCCATTCGGCTTTGGGCTTTGGAACTCGTACTTGTCTATCACCATCAGTTTGCATGTGAGTGATCTGAATTGGTCCATCAGTGAGTACGTCCATCATTTCGTCATGAGTAGCCGCCAGAAAAGCCTGCATTCGACGTTTATATTCGTCAAATATGTCCATATTGCAGATAAGCAAATGTCTTGCATACTGATTGTTATCCATTGTGAGTGAGTGAAAACTGATTGTTTAATAACTGGAAACTGAGCTTTCTTATGAGAACAACTAGAGGAGATTAGAGCAAATGAGCTTTTTAACAACGGCTTGTTAAAGAAACACTACTCCGATACCAATTGTTGGTCCCTTGGAAAGGCTAACACAAGTTTAGAGGGGGGTGAATAAACTTGTCCCTAAAAAGTGGATTTAAAACAAATTAAGGTTTAGTTAAAACTTGTGTGGAGTTAAGCTGACTAAGCTGAGTTTAAGTCAAACTGAGTCAACCGGCAGCGGATATAATTCTAGCCTTTTTTTTATCTTGTTATTCTATGTGAAAGCTGAGTGTGTTGAACTGAATTCTGAAGAATGTCAGTTTGTGAACTGTGAAGTGTATGACAATCAATTATCAAAATGCTGTAACTAAATGCTGAGTAAGTAAATAAATGCGTAAAGTAGATAAGGCAAATATTATAAAGGTTCCGGTAGTGTAATCACATGACGTCCTCTCCTCCCTCGTGGTGCGGAGGAAAATTCCACTAGAACTTCTTGAGGTGAATCACACAAAAGTCCTAAACAATAGTCCTTGGCTAATCCACTAGCTTCACTATCTAAACAATTGTAGAAACAGTAGAATTGCTTTGCTCTTCAATTGCTTGAACACTGGTCCTTGAAGGGTTACGTATGCCTCTTCACCACTACCACCACAAACACAATCTACCCGATCGCTTGTAACAATCGCCCTTGGCGAAACCTTCCCGGTTTGCTTCACAGTCCTAAACCTTTGATGTAGAATCAAAGTTGGTGAGAATCAATAAATTGATTCTTGTTTCCGGTTCTTCAAAGTGTCTAATTCTTGATAAATTCTATGTTGCTTGAACACTTGAAGAAATTCTAGATATGATATTGTTATAGCACCGAGATGATAGCAATTGAAAGACTAATGCACAAGAATGCTTGTAAAGTCATTAAATCTTTGTGTGCTATTGTTCTATATATTTTTAATCCTTGGTGCACGCCCTCTATTTATAGTGTGAGGTCCAACATTCATCCGGCTTGAATTGAATTGTATCAACGCTCATCTTGTAACGGCTATATTTTCTCGACCGCTCGATGTGTCGATAACTCATCCAATAAAATCGCTTTTTTATAACGTTCGATCAGTATTTATCGGTTTGTTGGATGGTGACATGTAAAATCGAGTTCCTGATCGGGTTCTATATGAGAATGTCAGTTGTCAGTTTCTTTGATGACTTGGAGCAATAAACGAGATTTTTACTCTTCTTCAAATATCAGTACTCCATTTTCCTTCTGGTTATAATTGATTTAATCAGAGTACACCATAAGCAAATATCATCTAAGAATTCATTGTCCTTATGAATCTTAGGTCTTCATACAAGATCTATAAAGTCAGTTGAGGTCACCACAAACTTGCCTGAAGTCTAACTTCATAGTCTCGACTTGTAATCTTCATAACTGAGTTTGAACCCTCAATTCATCAGTCTTCAATAAGTGAGTTTGAATCCTCAGTTCTTCAGTCTTCTAGATAAGTCAACTGAGTCTGTGTCCCTCAGCGAACTTATTTTCTTCAGTTCAATCTCGATGTATTACAATCGCTTTGTCTGCCTTAGTGATTTCCGCTTTCTAGATGACTTCCTGTTTTTCAGTTTTACGACACACTAACTATTACAGTGCTTGTCTGATGTAACTTATACAAATATTAGACTCTAGTAAAACCTAAACATCCAGTTCTAGACATCTTTTAGCTTTTCACTATAACAGCTAGCTTCAGCACTTCATCAATGAGGTTAAAATAATACTTTGAATAAATATGATGAATTATCATCAAAACATAAATTTTATTTCCAACAATTTCCCCCTTTTTGATGATGCCAAAACTCTCCCTAAAAGAAAAGCTTAAAGATCAAAACAATGTATATCAATGTAAAACTGGAAACTGGATTTCATTAGAATAAGCAAAAACTGGAATAGTTACATTCTGTTCAAATTAGAGTAACTAGAGATTAAGTTCCCTTCTGTGCTTTTTGTATGACTAAGTCATATTTCCTTCCTTTGTCATATAAACGATAATCATACTCTAGTTTAGAGTCTTCCTTAGAAAAGGTCTTGTTGTAGTCTACTTGACTTCCTTCTTTCCATTTCCTCCATAAGATTAACTTTGGTAAAGCTGATTCATTCACGTAGTATTTCTCAAATTCTACTACATCAGCTTTCATCTGTTCAGTTTTATCTTTGATCTTCAGTTTGTCTTCGATCCTTTTGGTCTTTTTATACTGAGCCATTTTCTGATTGCAGAATTCATCAGATAGAAAGTAGTTCAAGGATTCTTCAATGGTATTATCCTTGTACTTGGCTTTGATAGGATTATGATCTTTGACAAATTTTGACCACAGATCCTTTGTAAGAGTAGCTCTCCGATCTCCAGGTTGACTATATTTAATAATGAGCTGCTCATCAGTTAACTCGTTCTTTAAGAATTTTGGATCTGATTTGTATCTTTCCAACTCGCCTTCAAGTTGCTTCTTTTCCTTGAGTAACTTCACTTTTCTTCTTCACTTCCCCCTTTTGGCATCATATAACCGATCTACCGTGAGCATGGGTTGCTTGTTGGTCGGTGATATACGCTCTTTGAGAAGCAAGTACTTCCTTGCCGAGTTTCTAACCCGTAGATGTCTTTGATTCATATGCCAAATGAGCCTGTGCACGTGTTTCCTGTCTCATCGCGTTGAGTCCTCAAGTTTTTGTTTGAGTAACAAAATTTCAAGCGTAACTTGAACTGGATTTGTGAATCATCTCTAGTCTTGCATGAATCGAGACGTCTGTTTCTAGTTCTATAATCTAGATATCCGTAGATATTTGATAAAAGGCCATTTTGTATATCTCTTTGACTCGAGTACGATCTTCAAACTTTCATGAACTTTGGCCAACTCATCCTTTGTTAGGATGTCAGAAGGATCATATGTAGCTTCTATTTGATCCTTAAATTGAGTAGTATTTTCAATGATCATAAGTTGTTGTTTATCAATTTCATCAGCTGCTTGCTGATTGTCAGTTGTCTGATTTCCAACAGGCAAATCTTCTTGCTGAGTTATAGTTTGCGTAGCTAGAGGTTGAAGTTGAGTTTCTGTTTGCAAACCTGTAGTTACATCAGCTTCTTTTATTGATTCATCATCATCATCCTTTTTCATTGAAGTGACTTTGAGGGTGGATGATGTGCCTGATTCTCTTCTTTGTGCTAGTTCAGTGAATCTTTTGAAGCAGTTTTCAAGAAATTCCGAAATAGGAAACAGAGTGTATAGATCTCTAACTTTAAATTTCTCCAAGAGTAGTTTCTCTTCAGTCTGTAGACTGACATCACGAGAGTCTTCAGGTTCAAGCTTCATTTTCATTAGCTTGATGATTCTATCAGCTTCAAAAACTGAGACTGGTTGCTGCTCTGATTGGTCTTGTAACTAAAAAGCATGGTCAGCAGTGATATTTTCTTGTGTATCTTCTGTTGTCAGTTGTTGTTGTTCCCCTCGCGTTGTGTCTTTGTCTTACTTGAGTTCCTGGTACAAACATCTTACAACAGATCTTTCTTTTGTTGAGTCCGCTTTTCGCTTGATGCCTTTGTGTTCAGCTTCCTGCTGAGACACAATTTTCTGTCCAGCTTCAGGTTGGGAAGTTGTTCTTGTGACAGCTGCTATTTCCTCTGCAGTTTGTCTTTCTTTCTTCCCTGCCTTGAGTGTCTCAAGATAAAATTGAATTATTCCACTGAGTGTCTTTTTCAGTCTGAATCTACCAACAGTTGCTTGACCTTCAGCTTGAGCTCTTCGTACACTTTCTAATTTAGCTAAGTGTTGCTTCTTTATCTGATTGACAACATAACCTGCCCAATTGAATTATATTTCGTCCCAAATTATGTTCATCAGATAAATATTTTCTTCGGATAGTGTACAGATTCCTTTGGATTTTCCAATAACATGTTTGCTGAGCCATCTGCTGAGGTGCGCAAATTCTGGCTTGAGTTTGTCAACATGAATATCAATTTCTACTGGTTCCTTAGAAAAAGTAAGTTGCTTAAGAAAAGCGTCTCTTTTCAATGGTAGAGTAGTCAAATCTATTGATGTCACAGATGAATTTGTGAAACCAAATAGTGACTTCATAACTCGTTCATTCATAATAATACGATCACCTCGAACTGTAGTGATCAAGGAGTCTCGTACCAGACGCATATTCTCCCAAAATTGCAAAATATCCTTCCATATCACGTTCTTCGTTGAACTTAACTTCCAGAAGATTCCTCAAACCTGGTTGCTTCTGGATTTTATCACAGATCCAGCTTACTAACAGAGTGTTTTTGCACATTGCTTCATAAATATAGAATGAAAATTCATCTAACTCTGTGATCAATCTTTTTTCTTTTGATTTTTCTGAAGTGGCCATATTTGGATGTGAACACAAAAATTGATTTTTGAAAAGAAAGGATTGCGAAGAGTCTGATTCTATTTTTAGGAAAGAGACTGATAATTTGAAATTGATTGAAAAGAGTGTGAACGAAGGTTGAATAAATAGGTAGGATATACTGGCGATTGAGTAGTACAACTTTTCAAATTCCATGATGGTTTGGGTAACCGATGCATGTACTGATCTGACAGTCGTGGGGTGTACACGCAATATTCTGACAAAAAGAACTGCAGTAATTAAATGTGATATAACTGTTGTTGATTTTATCATATCAATCTTTGACTAAAGTTGACTGGAGTAGAAACTGATACTGAGGTCAGTTTTAGAGTGAACTATCAGTTCTATCAAATTCTCAGTTTTAGTTAATCAGTTTGAGATTGTTGTCTCGGATTTTATCTAATGAAAAATAAACAAGTAATAAAAATAAATCCGGTTTACCCCAAGTGCAGGGATCGTAGTATAGAGGTTAATACCGGAGTCGAGTCCACAGGGAATCGAGGTTGTTTACCTAGTTTTTATCTAACTAACCTAAAGATGTCACAACTACTATTACTAAAATTATAAGAGAATAAAAACAATTAACACGTAACAAACTAAAAACGAAAATAACAAAAGTAAACTGGACAGAAGATTAGAAATCTAAAGCCAGGAAACGTGATTACGAACCAAATTATCTAAAATAATCTATTCTAAAACCTAAACATGCAGTAAAGAGTTCTAACTTAGCTAAGCAATTTAAGTTCAAGCGATTTTAATCAATAATTTAACGAACGAACAAGCAGTTGATCCACCAATTCTATAACATTCAATTTCTTCTCAAGATTATCTAGTGATGATTAATCTAAAGTTGTGATTCACCTATCAAAGGTATGAGCTCCTAATCTCTTAGAAAAGTTCGTCTATCAATCTTTTATCTTTCGATCCTAAAGATTAACGCTTTTATATCCAAGGTGTGAAATTTCTCAATTTCTAATCTAGAAATTCAACCTAACAACTCTCGTTAATTAGATTAAAGATCTAATCTTTACTACGGTGATCTAGGGTTTAATCACGATTTTCATCAAACATTAAACATCAAGCATGCAAGGTATATGTCGATTAAAATTGCATAAAAACAAGTAAAACATAATAAAGATACAACTTTTAATAAAAACTCACAAGATAATTCAAAGGTGAAATCAAAGTGTTGATAGAACGGCTTCACAACGCTTGTTCCAAAAGCTTTTAGCCTCTAAGCATCGCTTGAACACTCGAATAAGCTTGTATGAAGTGCATAAAAATAAAGGATTCTCTCTAGGAATTTAAAAGCATAGAATTTGTCTAAGAAAGGTGCAAACCACAGAAAAAACGCCCCTTAGGGTTTATGTGGCCGCCAAGAGTGATTAGGTGATGCGAGGGTTGAAAAAACACAGCTATTTATAGGGATATAAGTCGGTTTAGCTCAAGTCGGCGGTCGGACGCTCGTTCAGTTAGGTGGACGCCCGTCCATTCTGCATAAAATCTTCGAGTCGGGCCGAGTCATGTTAGACGCCCGTCCTATGTAAATTTGGACGCTCGTTCAGCAAAAATCTCAATACTCTGAATCCACTATTTCTTCCTGGACGCCCGTTCGATTCCTCGAACGCCCGTCCATCTGGACGGAGCTCCAGACGCTCGTTTGGTTTACTTCAAATCCGGTTTTCATCTCTATATTTATCCGACTTCATCTTTATCCTTTTTCTTCCATGTAAATCCTCACTTGAACATCTTTTAAACCTCTTTTAAGCCAAATTCGTGTATCTACAAGATATAAAAAACATTGCAAAGTGTAAAATCATTCAAATCGATAGAAAATCAACAATAAAACCTCATAATTCAACCAACTTTGCGATTAAACCATTCCAAACATCACTTGCTTAATAAATCAAATAACCACTTAACTTTCTATGCAAATCATTAGAAAATAGAGGACTTTGTTACGAAATAGAGTAATATAAATCATAGAAAATCACCCTAAACAATTGTTGTTGTCAATGACTAATCTGTTAAGTGAGCACACCCAACATAATAAAGATTAATCCCCTTGACGAATCTCTGGCTTAACTGATTTCACTGACTTTGATTATTCCCAACTCAGTTCTTAATTTGGAAAATCTTTCTTTGTCCAATGGCTTTGTGAATATATCATAACCGATCTTCATGAGTACATAAAGAACTCAGAATATCCTTCTTCTCTGCATGATCTCTTATAAAATGGTGACGCACATCAATGTGTTTTGTCCTTGAATGTAAAACTGGATTGTCAGTAATTACAATTGCACTTGTGTTGTCACACATTATGGGAATTGTTCCTTCTTCTATCCCATAATCTCTTAGTTGCTGTCTAATCCATAATACTTGAGCACAACAACTTCCAGCTGCTATATACTCTGCTTCAGCTGTTGAAGTTGAGATAGAATTTTGCTTTTTGCTAAACCATGACACAAGTCTATTTCCTAATAACTGACATGTGCTTGAGGTGCTCTTTCTGTCCACTTTGCATCCAGCATAATCTGAGTCGGTATAAGATATCAGCTTGAATTCTCCTTCTTTTGAATACCAAATTCCAACTCCATCTGTATCTTTTAGATACTTCAAGGTTCTTTTTACAACTGTGAGATGACTTTCTTTTGTTTTGATCAAATCTTTCACATACACCTACAAGAAAAAAGATATATCCGCCTACTTGTCGTAAGATAGAGTAAGCTTCCAATCATTCTCCTGTAAAGTGTTTGATCAACATCTTTGCCTTCTTTGTCTTCATCTAGCCTGATGTTGGTCCCCATTGGTGTAGAAATTCCAGTTGATTTCTCCATACCAAACTTTTGATAAGTTCCTTGTATATTTGGTTTGGTGAATGAAAATTCCATCATCTAATTGTTTAACTTGTAATCCAAGAAAATAATTTAATTCTCCCATCATACTCATCTGAAATTTGCTCTTCATTAAACTTGCAAATTTCTCACATAACTGTTCATTTTCTGATCCGAAAATGATATCATCAACATAGATTTGAACAAATAGAGTGCTTTCTCCGTTTTTCATTCTAAATAATGTTTTGTCGATTGTTCCTTTGATAAATCCACTATCCACTAGAAACTGAGATAGAGTTTCATACCAAGCTCTTGGTGCTTGTTTAAGTCCATAAAGGGCTTTCCTTAGTTTGAAAACTTTATCAGCTTGATCTTTGATCTCGAATCCAGGTGGTTGTTGAACATACACTTCTTCTTCAAGAATTCCATTCAAAAATGCGCTTTTAACATCCATCTGATATACTTTGAACTTTTTGTGAGTCAGAATGCGAGAAATAGCCTGATTGCTTCCAATCTTGCAACTGGTGCATAAGTTTCATCAAAGTCTATGCCTTCTCGCTGAGAATATCCTTTAGCTACAAGTCTAGCTTTGTTTCGATGATATTCCCATCTTCATCAAGTTTGTTTCTTAAAACCCATTTGGTTCCAATGATATTCACATGAACTGGTCTTTCCACCAATTCACATACTTGATTTCTTTCGAATTCATTAAGTTCTTCTTGCACAGCTAGTATCCAGTCTGGATCCTTCAAAGCTTCTTCAATTTCTTTAGGTTCAGATTGAGATAGAAAACATGCAATCATTGCATCTAGTTGATGTCTTGTTCCAACGCCAGTTTGGGTATCACCGATAACTTGTTTTTCAGGGTGATCTCTCGTACATTGATGAACTGGTGCTTGCATCAAAGGGTTTGCATTTTGTTCGACTGGTTCTACAAGAACTGGATCTTGAATTTCTTCAACTGAATCAGAGTCATGTTGTTCAGGTGTGAGTTGTTGAGTAGTTGGAAACTGAGACTGATCTTGATCTGAAGATTCTGAAATTTGTAGTCTCCTAATGTCAACTGAAACTGATTCTGGCATGACTGGTGATGAGAGATAAATTTATGATCATTATTACGACATTTTACCCCAATATTGATACCATTTTGAGCATTATTGTATCAAATCAAGTCAAAATTACTAAGTTTTATTCAAATGTATAAGTAGTAGTTATTATATAAATTATCGTATTTTTATAAGTTTTTTATTAGTTTTTGTACCGGTTTAGTAACCGGAGTGTCGTGGTCGGATTTACGTTTGGTGTTTTGGTGGTTCATTGCGGATTATACATTGACCAAGATTCCACGTAATGACATGTTTTGAGCCTAAGAAGATGTATTTTGATGGATGGAAGAATGTGCCATAAGCTAACAAGTTCAAACGGATCAATTGTCCTCAATGCTTCTACCGTAAAATATCTTCGACAGACATTTGACCCAACTTAGAGGCATTTTCTGGGAAGAGTTCTTCATAAAAGTTGTAGATATTCAAATGAGCTTTCCAACTCATTTTGAATCACGTCAATTGGAGGTCTACAACTCAAGTTATGGCTATTTTATCAATAAGCGCCGCTATAGAAACGCCGGGAAAAAGTGGAGATATTTTCCCAACTTGATTATATTCTCCCATGTGGTGCATGTTACTTGCAATGATGGATATTCCTCCCCCATGTGCTTGATGATGGCTCCCATGTGCTTGATGATGGCTTCCATGTGCTATATATATATATATATATATATATATATATATATATATATATATATATATATATATATATATGTATGTATATCTCTCCCTATATATACTCCTCCATCTCCATTGATCTTCCTTGCCCCCATCTTGGCCACTCTTGGCCAAGATCTCTCTTCTCCACCTCCTCCCATTTCTTCCATTCCCCTTCTCTTCATGTCCCTTCTTCATCTCTTTTCTCTTTTTATTTTGTTTTTAGACCCGTATATACATATGTCTATGTATGTATATATGTTTTTATAAATAAAAGTAGTACCGTTGTAATGCTCGAGAAGATTATCCGAGAAAATTGTATTGAAGAAGTTGCTATTTTCAGAGGATACGACTTAGATCTACAATAAACGGGTAATTTTATCAAGTTATTACTTTTGTTGTTTTTTTATATATATATTATATTTATCACTATGTTAAACTAAAAATATATCTAGCCAAGATATGAATCAATTAGTTAATCTTTTGGTAAAATGAATGATCGACTCGTAATAATGATTAAAACCGATTATAATGAATCTCTTTCTATTTGAACGTAATCTAATGAATTAACAACTCACGATTAGAATACGATATCGTAATAGAAAGACCGGAGGGTAAAATTGGCGAGTGAAAACGTGACAACGGAATCCGATTTCCTACCCGGGGGCAGATTTGTCCTAGAAAGACAAATCTTATTGAAATTTGTACTCAAGATCTTAATAATGTTAAAATCATAGTTTAATTGAAACTACTCCGTTTGTGTTAAATCGATCCGCTTGACAACCGGAGCCTCTTGAATAACATCGGCCGTCTGACGAACGGAATAACCTCTTTTATCCGGGGTAGATTTGTACTTCGTGCACTGCTCGCATTTCTAACTAAGATTAGCATGGGGCGATTGTGGACCTTGGGTGATGACATTTGACATATGACAATTTCATACGCTCGTGTGAGGATGAGTTGTCTAGCTTAGAGTACACCGATTCATATATAATTTACACCTTGAATAAAGGAAGATCTGTCTCATTTATTTCTACTAAAAGATATTGATTCAAGAAAGTATTCTTGGCTAGATCCAAAAATATATCTATATATCTATTTGTATTTATTTAATGCTTTTACTAACATCTAACTCTAACAATCTAACTACTAACATAATCTAACCCAGAAAAAGTAAAATCATGACTTAGATCGAGTTAATAATAGCTTCTTGGTGTTTAACCCCACTTAAAAGAATTACCATGTTTTCCCGGAATACGACGACTGACTCACCGCACTAGAGCTACAATTTGACCCGGTACACCGCCGGTTAGGATCTCAGATAGCCTAGGTAATGTCCGTCGACTTTCTCGCGCCATTTCCAAGGTTAGGTTTAGGTCTGTCAAGATTTTGGCGCCGCCGGGAAAACGTCGCTAATTTCTTTCTTTGTGTCTAGTGGTTACTACTTGTATTAGCTCAAAATTCTCGAGGATAAGTCAACACTCTTCTTATCACATTTCTTTTTATTTTCCGTTGGTATCTACCTTCTTTTAGTTACCAATTTTCTTCTTCTACCAATTTCGAGTTATTTTCTATTTTCGATAGTAGAAAGTAAACGCGTTCGTTTATTTTTGTTGGTACCTACCTATTGGTAAGATACCAATTAAAAAATATATATATATATATACACTCGGTAAATACCGAGTGGACTCGTAATTACCGAGAGAAAAAAATGTGGTTTTTTATCGATTTCGTGTTATTTTCTATTCGATATTTTCTATTCCACAAGAATTGTCAAATCGAGTTATGAAAACGGCCGAAATCGATGAATGAAACACCATCCGATTCGTGTTTTATCTATTTCAAGTTATTTTTCTATTTTTCGATAGTTGATGACCGTAGTGGTAAGGCCCCACTCAATCTTTATAAACCTGATTTAAACACGAAAGGCGCTAAGAGTAGAGTGTAAACGCGGTCATATCGATCAGGGAAATCCTGACCAAGTATCATCTTCAAATCGAAATACGAGAATGATCAAATCGATAATGAAACACCGGAACAAGGGCTTGATCATGCCCAAAGGAATAGAAATAATCGAGAATCGAATAAGCATAATCACCCACCAAACCCGAGACTTATTTGTGATCGGACCGTAGAAGGTACCAGATTAATAATCCAATTCGTTTACCCAATAAAGGAGCAAATAATTTTGAAATAAAATCTCATCTTTTGGTTTAATTGACACAAGAGACCAATTTCTAGGAGAAGATGATGGGGATCCACATCATCATCTCTATCTTTCAAGAAGAGTTGTGTAATACAACCAAAAGTCATGGTGCTCATCGGGAATTAACGAGGATGTCTTTGTTTCTTTTTCTTTAAAAGGAAGAGCACGAGATTGGTTTCTCGTCACTTCCACATCATTCACCGACTAGTTGGGAGGATATTCAAACCGAGTTCTTAAAGCGATATTTTACTCCTGGTAGAAAATTGGAATTAATAGTCGAAATTGCCAACTTTAGACAAGGATCCAAGAAACGCTTAGGGAATGCTTGGGGAAGATTTAAAAAGCTACTAAGAGCTTGTCCCGATCATGGTTATTCCTTAGATATGCAAATCCAACTTTTCGTCAGAAATTAAGGAAAGACTCACGTGCGTGATGTAGATCATGCATGTGGTGGTTCGTTAATGATGAGTGAAGCTCAAGTAGTTTACGATGCTATACAAAAGATTTCCAAAAATAACAGAATGTGGGAAACCGGTTCTAGCACAAGAAAAGTAGCATTTGCAGGAGAATATACATCGAATACGGAAGTTCTAGCACACTTGGAGAATTTGAGTAGGAAATTTGACGGCTTATTAGCTAGTAAACCTATAAACTCGTAAAAATATCATACCGAATGACTACTCAAATCATGATAATGTGTCATTAGGGATAGAAGAACCGTAAGGATATTCAAGGAAAAGGTGAGTTTTTAAAACAACATAGGAATTTGAACGACGCGTGTATTCAAACTCGTTTAATGCTTTTAGAAGAGATCACCCTACTTTTCGTTGGTCCAAACCCCTAGTAAGCCAGGACAACCACTGTATCCAGTTCAATATAAGAATCCATATCAAGGTTATCAAGGAGATACCACGAATCAAAATCTACAATCATTACCTAAACCGTATCCACAACATACCACTCAAAGCATACCAGTAACTCAGAGTTCAACTCAACCTGAAGGAGTTAACAAATGGGAGAAATTAATGGAAAATCTGATAGGTATGATATCTACTCAAGCTCAAAATATGGAAATTATGATAACTTCTATAGTAGTGCAAATCACTAAGGATATGAGTACGTTGAAAACATCTATGAGTGGACATGATACCGAATAAGAATTATAGAAGCTTCATTGAGGAATCTGGAATATCACTTGAGTAGAAAGTAGAACGTAAAAGCAAGAAACCCTCGTAAGGATTGCCAAGTAATATCGAAAAAAATGAGAGTGGGGTAAATGCCATTATTACTGTAAGTGGAAGGATCTGTGGAAGTAATGGATTAGAAAAATTCAGAATTAATGAAGTAGATGATGATTTAGATGGTAAATATAAGAAGAATATGGAATTTAAAGGGCCATTTCAAACCGAACTTTATCCGCTCAACCTAAATTCACATCGGTTCAACTCCGGAAGGGCAACACCATATCCAAAGCATATTTTGAAGAAAAAGGTACTCGAATGATGACACACAATGTCCTCAAAAGGCACAATCATTCAAGGAAGCTTTACCATCTTCGCTTAACGAACGATGAGAAGTATGCATGTTTTCTCGACACTTTTCGGTGCTTAAATATTAATATCCCTTGCATCGATGTTTGTAAGGGAGAGTTTAGTTTGGGAGTTAATCATGAGAGCGTTGTCTTCAACATTTACATTTCATTGAAATATCCATGCATTACACTAGAATCTAGTTCTTGTGTAGACACTTTGTGTCCCCTTGTTGTGGATTGTACTAACACGCAGGTAATTGAAGAAGATGACTCCAGTAATAATGTGAAAGCTCGTAAACTCAAAGCTCGAAAATCAAAGGAAAAGGTCAAGAACCGTTGGATTAGACGGCATTCGTCTAACATATGTTGGAAAGCAATATTGATAAAAAGACGGATGCGGTGCGTGAGGATGACCCACCACCAAAGGCCTTAAAATCAAGCACGGTAAAGTCTGGCTATAGACTATAAATGTAGTCAATGACGGGTACTATCCTTCCTTTTTACTCCTTAAGCATTTATTTTTAGTGGATTATGTGCTTAATTGTTACGTGCTTTTGTGAGTAATTGTTAGAAGTATCCCGTTTTATTTAGTATATTATATTAGTTAATCCTTATCATTTTGGTCGAGCAAACGACGTTAACCAAAAGCGCTACCGGGAGGCAGCCCGAAAAAAATGTTAAATATAATAATTACTCATACTTTGGATGATACTTTGCTAATACTTAGGATTGATTTTCATTTTGTTTCACCAAGTCTTAGGATGAATGTTTGAATGACATTAAACGGGAACGATTAGGCGGTTATCCGAAAATCCCGATGGAGAAAAAAAGAGAAAAATTCAAATGCGTCATTTTTTTGGACTTAGGTTGTTAGAACGATTTGAAAAAACCCTTGAGGATCTGGGTATAAAAGACTCAGAGATAATACTTTGCCACACATTTCATATCATGATCTAGTCTGTTTCAAATTTCAAATAATGTGTGACATGTATTAGTTCAACTACTGTGGAATATTGTGTGTTTTAAATCAATAAAAGTTTATGTGGTGTGTTTATCTACCCTTTTGCATTACAATCATCACACTCCACATACTTTTATTTTATTTGCACACACAATGGTCATAACTTTGACCCACCCACCCACCCTTTCATATCATCCGGTATTTGTTTTGACTTGTTTTAGTGCACCACTGCTTTCCCAACAACTTATTTACACTCACTTTACATTGAGGACAATGTAAGTTCGTAAGTGGGAGTGGAGTCGTTGGTCTAGCAATGGAATTAATGTTTATTTTGTATCAATAAATCCCTTTAGTTTTTGATTTTCCGAGCATTATTTAGTTGATTAAAATAAATCTGTATAAGTATATATATTTCATGGATTTGAAGATATAATGATCAATTTGGATGTGTATAACCAACGTGAACCGTAAGTGCATTGTAATTCCAAATATATTTGTGTAACATGAATTCCTTCACGTAAGCCTTTGATATTGAAACGAAAATTTTAAATCAGATCCATTCAAATCTAGTGGTTATTCTAGATAATAACAATAACTTAGTACCTAACTTTTGAATGTGTACTGTGAATATCTGAAGGTTTGAATGTGATAGAAAGGATACAAGTTAAGTGGAATTAAAATAAAGATGAACTATATATATGTCGGTTGTAGCTACCAATGATTTGAGTGCAGTAGGGCGTTATCACGAAAACGTCCTATATCACTATGAGGTTTAAAAGCTCCCCCGATCGCTGATGATAGTAGTCCAAATAGGGTGTTATCACGAAATGTCCTATTGCTTGGGAATGAAGGCATATGCTACACATGTGAAATTAAGTTCATCAAAAGAAAAAAAAAAAAAAAAAAAAAAAATAAAAATAAAAATAAAAATTTTAAGCGTGGTTGAAAACTTAGCTATCTTCTCACTATCCTCAAGATAAACCGAATGATATGCTTTAGGGATTATCCTAATAAGTACTCGGAAGAACTTTGTGTGGAATCATTCATCGCTATACCTAGGAAAGTCATTAGAAATTTGTCTCAATGGATATTTGTGTGTTTTGCTTGATTTATTCAAGAGAGGATAGTGGAAATTGAAAAGGCTTGTCACACACACACTCTGTTATACACTTATATTGAGGTTAACGCCTGGTTGTAATTCTAATGGTTGTATTATCTAGTTGTTCCTTATACCTTATATCTTCATGAATTTATCTCATATTCATTTTGTTTTATCGCTTGTTTTGCTCGAGGACGACCAAAAGCTAAGTAGGGGGTTGTGATGAGAGATAAATTTATGATCATTATTACGACATTTTACCCCAATATTGATACCATTTTGAGCATTATTGTATCAAATCAAGTCAAAATTACTAAGTTTTATTCAAATGTATAAGTGGTAGTTATTATATAAATTATCGTATTTTTATAAGTTTTTTATTAGTTTTTGTACCGGTTTAGTAACCGGAGTGTCGTGTCGGATTTACGTTTGGTGTTTTGGTGGTTCATTGCAGGATTATACATTGACCAAGATTCCACGTAATGACATGTTTTGAGCCTAAGAAGATGTATTTTGATGGATGGAAGAATGTGCCATAAGCTAACAAGTTCAAACGGATCAATTGTCCTCGAATGCTTCTACCGTAAAATATCTTCGACAGACATTTGACCCAACTTAGAGGCATTTTCTGGGGAAGAGTTCTTCATAAAGTTGTAGATATTCAAATGAGCTTTCCAACTCATTTTGAATCACGTCAATTGGAGGTCTACAACTCAAGTTATGGCTATTTTATCAATAAGCGCCGCTTATAGAAACGCCGGAAAAGTGGAGATATTTTCCCAACTTGATTATATTCTCCCATGTGGTGCATGTTACTTGCAATGATGGATATTCCTCCCATGTGCTTGATGATGGCTCCCATGTGCTTGATGATGGCTTCCATGTGCTATATATATATATATATATATATATATATATATATATATATATATATATATATATATATATATATATATATATATATATATATGTATATATATATATATCTCTCTATATATATACTCCTCCATCTCCATTGATCTTCCTTGCCCCATCTTGGCCACTCTTGGCCAAGATCTCTCTCCACCTCCTCCCATTTCTTCCATTCCCTCTTCTTCATGTCCTTTCTTCATCTCTTTTCTCTTTTTATTTTGTTTTCGGGTCAGTATATACATATGTCTATGTATGTATATATGTTTTTATAAATAAAAGTAGTACCGTTGTAATGCTCGATAAGATTATCCGAGAAAATTGTATTGAAGAAGTTGCTATTTTCAGAGGATACGACTTAGATCTACAATAAACGGGTAATTTTATCAAGTTATTACTTTTGTTGTTTTTTTTATATATATATTATATTTATCACTATGTTAAACTAAAAATATATCTAGCCAAGATATGAATCAATTAGTTAATCTTTTGGTAAAATGAATGATCGACTCGTAATAATGATTAAAACCGATTATAATGAATCTCTTTCTATTTGAACGTAATCTAATGAATTAACAACTCACGATTAGAATACGAGATCGTAATAGAAAGACCGGAGGGTAAAATTGGCCGAGTGAAAACGTGACAACGGAATCCGATTTCCTACCCGGGGGCAGATTTGTCCTAGAAAGACAAATCTTATTGAAATTTGTACTCGAGATCTTAATAATGTTAAAATCACGCTTTAATTGAAACTACTCCGCTTGTGTTAAATCGATCCGCTTGACAACCGAGCCTCTTGAATAACATCGGCCGTCTGATTTAACGGAATAACCTCTTTTATCCGGGGTAGATTTGTACTCGGTACATGCTTCGCACTAACTAAGATTAGCATGGGGCGAGTTGTGGACCTTGGATCGATGACATTTGACATATGACAATTTCATACGCTTCGTGTGAGGATGAGTTGTCTAGCTTAGAGTACACCGATTCATATATAATTTACACCTTGAATAAAGGAAGATCTGTCTCATTTATTTCTACTAAAAGATATTGATTCAAGAAAGTATTCTTGGCTAGATCCAAAAATATATCTATATATCTATTTGTATTTATTTACTGCTTTACTAACATCTAACTCTAACAATCTAACTACTAACATAATCTAACCAGGAAAAAGTAAAACTGCGACTTAGATCGAGTTAATAATAGCTTCTTGGTGTTTAACCCACTTAAAAGAATTACCATGTTTTCCCGAGAATACGACTGACTCACCGGACTAGAGCTACAATTTGACCCGGTACACCGCCGGTTAGGATCTCAGATAGCCTGTAATGTCCGTCGACTTTCCGCGCCGTTTTCCAAGGTTAGGTTTAGGTCTCACAACAGCAATAATCGAGGCGAGAAACTGATTCTGTCTATCTTCGCTGTTTCACCAGAAAGTTTGGTTCATCAAACACCACATGAATTGATTCCTCATGCTTAAGTGTCCTTTTATTTAGTACTCTAAAAGCTTTGTTTGACACTTGAATATCCTAGAAAAATTCCTTCATCGCCTTTGGGTAAAAACATGAAGTTGATCTTTCCCATTATTGTGTATAAAACATTTCCTTCCAAAAGCATGAAAGTATGAAACATTTGGTTTTCTTCCATTCCAAATTTCATAAGGGGTCTTCTCATGCCTTTTGTTCATGAGAGCTCTGTTATGTGTATAGCAAGCTGTGTTAACTGCTTCTGCCCAATATCTTTCAGGTAGTTTTGCTTCACAGATCATCGACCTTCCTGCTTCTTTGAGTGTTCAGTTTCTCCTTTCAGCTACACTATTTTGTTGAGGTGTTCCTGTGGCAGCTAGTTGGTGTAAGACACCATTTTCTTCACAATATTCAATAATCACAGTGTTGAGGAATTTAGTTCCTTTATCTGATTTTATCTTCACAACTGATACTCCTTTCTGATTCTAAAGTCTCTTAAGTAATTCTGTAAGTCTTTGCTTGGTTTCACTTTTCTTGGTTAAGAAGATAACCCAAGTGTATCTTGAAAAATCATCAACCACCACCAATGTATATTTCTTGCCAATGATACTAATTGGTGTAATAGGTCCAAATAAATCCATATGTATTAATTCTAGGATTCTGGTTGTTGAATGCTGAGACTTGGTCTTGAAACTTGCTTTTGTTTGTTTTTCTTGTTGACAAGCATCACATAAGCTGTCCTTCTTATAAGAGATTTGTGGTAGTCCAATGACTAGCTGTTTCTTGACAAGTATGTTGATGTCGTCAAAGTTTAGATGACTTAGTTTCTTGTGCCATAACCAACTGATTTCTGATTTGGTATGCACAAGCAAATAGGTTTCAGCAACGGCTGTTGTCCAATCAACTACATACATATTCTCTTTTCTTTTTCCGGATAAAACAACTTGAAATGCTGTTTCGTTGACGACAATGCAGAATTCTTTATCAAAAGTGACTTTGTATCCCATATCACAGAATTGACTGGTGCTGAGCAGATTGTAGTGTAATCCTTCAACATAATATACATTCTTGATTGTAAGTCCATTCCTGATTAAGGTACCATGCTCATCCTTTGGTGTATCCAGGTTTGTCTTTACTTCCAAAATTGACTTTTGGTCCATCTTTTGCAATAAAATTACTGAGACAGTCCTTGCTCTTCGTCATGTGTCTTGAGCAACCACTTTGTCAAAGTACCATACATCCTGCAATAAAAGTTAAAAATTTAGGTACCCAACTCGCTTTGGTCCATGAGGGTCGCTTGTCGATTACAACTCTGGGAATATATCCTTTAGGTATTCTTCGGATATTGTTGCACTTGTTTTCATATATGTAAGCCACACTCCCATAGTGTCTATGTTTGGACTGTGTCTTATTTATATGATCTCTCGATCTTTTGACCAAACTTATTTCCATGATGCTTTCTATTGTTGAAGCTTGAATAATAACCGTCATTCCTTGTGTACTGAGGTCTGGACTGACCTTGGTACTCTTGCTGAGGACTGAGATTAGCTCTCTGCTGAGTTTTGGACTGAAACTTGTGATAAGTTTTCTGTCTGGAATGAATGTTATTAATAGTTTTACTAATAGATGCAGTAAAATTACAATCACTTGATACAGCTAATCTGCCATTTGATTTACCTTTGTTGGTAGATACAGTTGTCTTCTTAGAAAACTGATTTATCCTTTGTGATACTGGCTTTACTGGTTCAGCAATTTTCTCAGTTTGTGGAAGTTGCTCAGCTACAAACTTAATACCAGTCCTGATATTAGGTTCAGCAGCTGTACAAGTTCTATCCTTAGAAGATTGTTGTGTATCAAATCCTAAGCCTGTTTTGTCTCCATACGGCTTTCCTGATTTGAATCCAGTAGCTGAACTTGATTGAGCAAATGATTCAGATTGTCGTAACGATGCAATGGTCGATCTTGAATCTTTTCTTTATCGCTTTAGTCGGTTTCATCATTTTTAGTTCAGACTTCAATCTTTCAACTTCAAGAATTATACTTTCTTTCTCAGCTTTATTTGATTCATAACCAGCTTGAATAGTTACTAGCTGATTCATCAATTCGTCAAGTGTTTCTTCTAATTCTAGATTTTTTGGATTGGAGTAAGCAGTCGAAGAACATGCATTTTGCATGGAAATTTGAGCTGAAGAGTATTTAGAATTGGATTCACATACCTCATTTGTATCTTCCATGTGTGCCATTAAAGTTGTGTCGTCTGATAGTCTTTCAGTACCAGCTTCATTGTCTGACTCATCTCCAGCAAGGAGTGCTCTCCTTCCAACTCTTCTTTGTGGAGTCTTCTTGGTCAGTTCTAGGCATTCAGCTTTGTAATGTCCAGGCTTCTTGCAGTTGAAGCAAAGATACTCATCATATTTTCTTTCTCGAGTCCTCTTAATGAACTTCTCAGGTTACAGGATGACCATTCTTCATCCTTCCGATTACGCTTCATCATAAGAGCCATTTGTTCCTCCATTTCATCCAACTGTTGAAGATTATTAGTAGACGCTTCTTGAGAATCATTTGATGCTGCTGCAAGTGCTGTGGTCTTTGGTTCTTCCAGAGCTTTAATTATTGCAGTTGTACTTGTGAAATCTTCACTGAATTCATAGGCTTTCAAATCTGAGAAGATTTTGAATGAGTCTTCGATGTCAAGTCTTCTAAATTCTTCCATAGCAGTTGACTTTCATCTTCCAAAGACATTGGTAATGCCTTCAAGATTCTTGTGTTGATTACTTTCTTTGTGTATTCAATTTTGAGTAGGTCTAATTCATCCATTATAGCACTGAATCTTGTTTCCATTTGGTCAATGGTCTCTCCAGATTTCATCTTGAAATTCTCAAACTTTTGTTTTGCAACTGAGATCTTGTTCTCCTTGATTGAGTCGCTTCCTTCACAAACTAATCAAGTTTGTCCCACATTTCTTTAGCAATTGTGCATTCTTTCACCTTTAAGTACATGTTGTCACAAGAGTTCTCGAGGATAAAGTCCATAAAGAACATTGCCGAGATTGTTTCGCTTACGTCATCATCACTATTCCATTCGCTTTGGAACTCGTGACTTGTCTATCACCATCGCTTGCATGTGAGTGATCTCGAATTGGTCCATCAATGAGTACGTCCATCATTTCGTCATGAGTAGCCGCCAGAAAAGCCTGCATTCAACGTTTATATTCATCAAATCACATCCCATATTGCACATAAGCATATGTCTTGCATACTGATTGTTATCCATATTGTGAGTAAGTGAAAACTGATTGTTTAATAACTGGAAACTGAGCTTTCTTATGAGAACAACTAGAGGAGATTAGAGCAAATGAGCTTTTTAACAATGGCTTGTTAAAGAAACACTACTCCGATACCAATTGTTGGCCCCTTGGAAAGGCTAACACAAGTTTAAAGGGGGGGTGAATAAACTTGTCCCTAAAAAGTGGATTTAAAACAAATTAAGGTTTAGTTAAAACTTGTGTGGAGTTAAGATGACTAAGCTGAGTTTAAGTCAAACTGAGTCAACCGGCAGCGGATATAATTCTAGCCTTTTTTTTATCATGTTATTCTATGTGAAAGCTGAGTGTGTTGAACTGAATTCTGAAGAATGTCAGTTTGTGAACTGTGAAGTGTATGACAATCAATTATCAAAATGTTGTAACTAAATGCTGAGTAAGTAAATAAATGTGTAAAGTAGATAAGGCAAATATTATAGAGGTTCCAGGTGGTGTAATCTTGTACGTCCTCTCTTCCCCTGTGGTGCGGAGGAAAATTCCACTAGAACTTCTTGAGGTGAATCACACAAAAAGTCCTAAACAATAGTCCTTGGCTAATCCTTTAGCTTCACTATCTAAACAGCTTGTAGAAACAGTAGAATTGCCGCTCTTCAATTGCTTGAACACTGGTCCTTGAAGGGTTACGTATGCCTCTTCACCACTACTACCACAAACACAGCCACCCCGATCGCTTGTAATAATCGCCCTTGGCAAAACCTTCCCGGTTTGCTTCACATTCTAAACCTTGATGTAGAATCAAAGTTAATGAGAATCAATAAATTGATTCTTGTTTTTGGTTCTTCAAAGTGTCTAATTCTTGATAAATTCTATGTAGCTTGAACACTTGAAGAAATTCTAGATATGATCTTGTTATAGCAATCGAGATGATAGCAATTCGAAAGACTAATGCACAAGAATGCTTGTAAAGTCATAAATCTTTGTGTGCTATTGTTCTATATATTTTTAATCCTTGGTGCACGATCCTCTATTTATAGTGTGAGGTCCAACATTCATCCGCTTGAATTAAATTGTATCGGCGTACATCTTGTAACGGCTATATTTTCTCGACCGCTCGATATGTCAAGAACTCATCCAATAAAATCGCCTTTATAACGCTCGATCGTACTATCGCTTTGTTGGATGGTCGACATGTAAAACCGAGTTCCTGATCGCTTCTATAACGAGAATGTCGCTTGTCGAGTTTTTTTGAGTGACTTGGAGCATTAATTGAGATTTTTACTCTTCTTCAAATATCAAGATCCATTTTCCTTCCGATTATAATTGACTTAATCGTAGTACGCCATAAGCAAATATCATCTAAGAATTCATTGTCCTTATGAATCTTTGGTCTTCATACAAGATCCATAAAGTCGATTCAGTCACCACAAACTTGCTCAAGTCTAACTTCATAGTCTCGACTTGTAATCTTCATAATCGAGTTTGAACCTCGCTTCTTGATCTTTTAATAACTAAGTTTGAACCCTCGCTTCTTGAAATCATCTAGATAAGTCAATCGAGTCTGTGTCCTCGGCGAACTTATTTTCTTCGGGCCTCAATACTGTGTATTCGAGTCGCTTTGTCTGCCTTTTAGTGATTTCTAGTTTTCTAGATGACTTCCAGCTTTTTTCGCTTTTACGACACACTAAGTATTACAGTGCTTGTCTGATGTAACTTATACAAATATCATACTTTAGTAAAACCTAAACATCCAGCCTAGACATCTTTTAGCTTTTCACTATAACAATGTAGCTTCAAGACTTCATCAATGAGGTTAAAATAATACTTTGAATAAATATGATGAATTATCATCAAAACATAAATTTTATTTCC